>JANZLC010000202.1:2814005-2834221 GCA_026413385.1 Erythroxylum gracilipes | reverse complement strand
TAAACCAACTTACCCGGAAAATGCCATGAATGCATGCCAAAATTTCAAAGAGACAGAATATAAATAGGACTAAAGTTGTTTAATATGCTAACCCCTAATTTGGAGCGTTACATCTACTTTTGTATATTATTACCAATATCATATAATGTACATAATTGATTAAGACGAAGGGTAATATTTTAAACTAGACGTTTAAAAAACATCATCAATTGTAAATTTTAAAGTGTATCACCAACTTAAAAAGCTTAAAATATAATAGTACCAAATGTTTCAAAAATTGGACTGAAAATTAAACTGATGAGATAAAATATTTAACATTTAAAAGGTTCAATTGGTATTAAACTATCATAAAATTAATTAAAAATTGAATAAAATTGATTTATACAATATAAATAAATAAGACAATTATTAATTTAAAATTAATTAAAAAGAGAGATTGTTAAATAAAAATTAATTAATTAATTTTAATTTATAAAAACTGACTGATTATAAAAATAACCGATTTTTAACATATGAATTATTAAAATAAATAAATCAAAAAATTAAAAACCTAACTAAAAAGGGAGGGATTTAAAATTTTATAATTAGATTGCAGATTTTTTAATGATTGATAATTCACAATTTCACAAAAAGCAAAAATGAAGAGAGTATTGGACAAGAAAAAGACCAAACGGTCTATTTTGAGCCAGACAAAATCTAGGGGTCTCCGAGGTTGAAACGAAGACAAATCTGTGTCGCTAACTTGTGCCCCAAAACCAACCTCGAAAACGACGTCGTTCGGCTTTTTAAAACCATCAAAATCAAATCCACGGAGAGGGAAGAGGAACGAACCAACCAGAGCCAGTAACTTACCAATTTCACTCAAATAAGAAGAAACAAAAAGCGAAAGTTCAAATGAGTTGAAGGTGATGAGAGATTGTGGATTCTAGAAGAGAAGGAGAGTGAGAGAGCTTAGCGGTTAGTTCTTGTAATGGCAGAGCAGAGGAACAAGTGGAGCTGGGACGTGAGTGGCTTCGAGGCAAGGAAGTCATTGGCCGTGCCGGAGCCGGAGGACGACCACAAGGTGGCTCCGCCACTCGCGAGGCCCTATTCGATCTCTTCCACGGCGTCGGTTCTTCCTCGCGAGAATTCTGGCTTCTCCAAGCAAACTATCGCCTTCAAAGTCCAGCGGTTGAAGGATAAAGTCAAGGTAAGCTCAGTGGTTAGTGATTTTAGGAAATGTGGGAAATTTTGAGTCGAGGGAGATGGTTACAGAATCTTAAGTCGTACTTCTGTTATGGTACATTTATGCTTATTTTCGGATATCAGAAATCTTCGTAATACTTTTCCGGTGCAGTGTGTGAAAGAAGATTACATGGAGTTGAGACAAGAGGCAGGTGAACTGCAGGAGTATTCTAATGCAAAACTCGAGCGACTTACCCGCTATTTAGGTGTTCTTGCTTCGAGCACTTTGAAGCTAGGTGAAAATTTTAGCTCTTCATTGAATATTCTATATAGAACATTTCCAAACAAGCTCAATCTTCTGTTTGCCAATGTTAGTCATTTTGATTTTTTAGTTCAAAAGATTGATTTTTTTTTAATTTTTTATTTTTAACAAGGCTTTTGTTGAGACTTTGTGACATCTGATTGATGATTTGCATATGTTTTTGAAATCTCTACAATTTTATCCATGTGTCTTTGTAGGTAGATTGTATAGCGTCTTCTTCACAAGCTTTTAAGTTATATTCCCTTGTTTCTTGTGTCTGAACTATTTAAATGCCAGATCAAGTTGCACTTGAAACTGAAGCTAGAATATCTCCGTTGATCAATGAGAAGAGAAGATTGTTTAATGAATTGTTAACAGCCAAAGGTTGTATGGAAAACCTCTCTAGATTAAAAATTCTCTCTTTCGTTCTTATACATGTCAGAAAAGTTGTAAAATTGTCGCCCATTTTTTGCATGGTTTATTATCATATTATGCTCCACCGAGCTTATGAAATTTCTAATTTTGTTTGAAAATATTTTTATTTTCAGGAAACATAAAAGTGTATTGTCGTGCTAGACCATTATTTGAGGATGAAGGCCCTTCTATTGCCGAGTTTCCCGATGACTGCACGATCCGTATAAATACTGCCAATGACACCCTTTCCAGTTCTAAAAAGGAATTTGAGTTTGATAGAGTTTTTGGGCCCCATGTTGGACAAGGTTTCACATTGGTGTTTTTATGTTTATTGTTGTTCTTTGTTGGTTCTCTGTCATATTATGTGCTAACAATGTTACATAATATGACATGAACATAGGTTATGCAATGTGGATTTTTATCTATACTTTTTTTGTCATGTAGCAAAGCATTGCAGGCTTGTTGCTTACGTTTTTTCCATTCTACGTTTGTTTTGCAGCTGAACTATTTAGTGATGTCCAACCATTTGTGCAGTCATCATTGGACGGTTACAATGTTTCTATATTTGCTTATGGACAAACTGGCTCTGGAAAGACATACACTATGGTATTCTGAAAAGAAAAAGAGGAGAAATCTTTTTAAGTAGTCTGCACATAATTTTGTTTGCATATTTTTTATTTTCTAGAATGATTTTTTAGTTTCTTAATGCATGCAGATGCAGCTTGGCCTGTTTTCTTAGAGGACTTGTAAATAGTCTGAGATGTTCTAGTGCAAGATCTGAGAGTGATCTTTTTGATTGATTTTTATGCGTGCTAGATATCCTTTGGTAACTGGACCGACTAGCTATTTTATTGGAGTAAACAGTTTCACTGTCTATTACACAGACCCTTCTCCCCCTGGTTCATTTGAAAGTGTTTGAACCAAACATCACACTAGATTACACAGGAACAAGTCGCTTTGATTCCTATCTGTCAGATGGTTTCTTGTGGCAGTTGAATGCTTTTTAGAATCTTTTTGTCTAGTCGGTGCTCTTTAATCACTCTTTGTATGTTATAAAATATATATGCATTATTTTGCATTACTGTGCATGTAGTTTTATATGAACTAAGTTTGCATTATTTTGCATGTTGAATGGCTTTGCTAATGTGATTTCACTTTGCTCAGCAAGGATCTACTTATGATCGGGGTTTGTATGCTCGTTGCTTTGAGGAACTGTTAGACTTGGTTAACTCAGATTCAAATTCTGCTTCTCGATTCAGTTTCTCAGCTACAGTTTTTGAGTTCTACAATGAACAGGTTTCATTTGTTCAATGTTTACACTTTCTTCAAATAAAGGGCGGTTTGTACTTGTACCTGAGCATGACTATCTTTTACTTATCTGATTAAGGTACTTTTTTCACTCTTATAGATACGGGATTTGTTGTCAGAGTCTGGACAGAATTTGCAAAAGATCAAAATGGGATCGACTGAATCTTTTGTAGAACTTGCAGAAGAAAAAGTTGATAACCCGTTGGACTTCTCTAGAGTCTTGAAAAGTGCATTTCAGAGCCGAGGAGATGAGTTGTCAAAGTTCAATGTTTCTCATTTGTATGTCCTTTATTGTCTTTGCCTCTGTAAGATATGAATGTTTGTTGTTAGAGCGCTGCCATGATTTTGTCTAATTAAATGCAAAATGCCTGAAATTGTAAAAAACTAGTTCAATTGATATTAAAGGTTTATATAGCATCACCATGCGTCCACACCTAGGCCTCAGACATTATTTGAAGGTTTGGTTATTTTAACATGATATTAGACTCTACAATTTAAGATGTCAAGTACAATGATCATATACAAAACTTTAAGCCAAATGGCTCTTTGTCAGGGGTAGATATGGTTGAATATATAATTGAAGGTTTGATTATTTTAACGTGATACTAGACTCTACAATTTAAGAGGTCAAGTAAAGTGATCATATACAAAACTTTTAGCCAAATGGCTCTTTTTCAGGGGTAGATATGGTTGAATATATAATTGAAGGTTTGGTTATTTTAACATGATACTAGACTCTACAATTTAAGAGGTCAAGTACAGTGATCATATACAAAACTTTTAGCAAAATGACTCTTTGTCAGGGGTATATATGGTTGACTATATGATTGAATCTGCAACCTATAATGAAAGATATGTCGTGGAATGAAATGAATAATAATAGGCAAACAAAGGATAAAGTTAAAAAATATGTTCGAAGGATACCTAGTCGTTGTGTCCATTGTCCCTTTTCTTTTTCATTAGGGTCTATGAACTTGATAATTGTCATAGGAAACTATCTTTGTGAAGTTCGAATCAGGATTGAGTCTTGATTTGGAGATGCATGAGTGATGTCTTTTAGTATTATAGACAATAAATGTCTTTGCTTTGTATTGCAATGCATAGAAATGAAGTTCAAATGACTGATATTTCTCACTACCCATGACTAGCATACAGTAAATTTATGGCACATGAGGCATGAGCCGAAAAATTTAAGATGGAATTAAGAGGCTTGGTACTCATCTTTTGAAATTATTTCCCATAGTAGAAAACTTCAAAGCACCATTGTTACATATACACATAACTCAGTCTTATAACAGCACATTCTATGTGCTCCTATTTTTACTATAACTTTCATCAAATTTATCTTAGTGATATGAAGTTTGTATCTATGATTCATACTTGTTCTTGTTCCCATTGTAGGATTGTCACAATTCATATATTTTATAACAATTTGATCAGTGGAGAAAACTTTTATAGCAAGCTTTCTTTTGTTGATCTTGCTGGAAGTGAAAGTTTAATTACAGAAGATGATAGTGGAGAACGCGTGACGGATTTGCTACATGTGATGAAATCGCTTTCAACGTATGTTTCCGTTGGCACTTTCTGTTAATTTTTAACCTGTTATTTGTGTAGTGGTTATCATCTAGATGGCCATTTCATTACAGTTGTACAAGAAGTTTTGGGTATATAAGTGAGAAGGGCAGACCTTATAACAATTATTGTCTATTGATTGGAATTTCCTGTCTGTTGTGTGCATGGAGAAGAGAAGTTTGGCACACCAAAAGAGCAATGATAGAGATTAGGATATTATTAGCACTTATTCAGTGACAGCAGTAATAAATTGAGAATCAGAAGTATTTTATGGCATACTTCAGTCATTGGTACATGATCTCAATACAACCTATGTCTCACATGTAGGTTGGGAGATGTTTTATATTCGTTGACTTCAAAGAAGGAAGTTGTTCCATATGGAAATTCAATGCTAACAAATATCCTTGCAGACTCTGTAGGTATTGTATTTTTTCTTGTTTTCTGCACTTGGTTAGGCTGCATAATTTCAAAACCAATTTTCAGTGTATGCCTTTCCCATTGCAGTCTTGTTACAGCTGATTTTGTAGAATTTATGAGCATTTCAGAATCTAAAGTAGATTGTGCCTAAATTGGTGATCATCGAGCAAATTCAGTTACATATTGTTCTCTTTCAAGTAGATGGCTGCATTATGTGTATTGTTTGGCGTAATGTACCTTGCAAGTTGAAGAAACTAATAGACGGAACTATCATTCTTTGTTATCATGCTGCGTGCTTTGCTCATTGATTTCCTCTCTTATCAATCTAGAGTGCTTTTACGATGTTTCATTTAGGGGGAAGCTCAAAGACTTTGATGATACTCAGCGTGTGTCCAAATGCTGCAAGTTTGTCTGAGACATTGTCCTCCCTCAATTTTTGTTCCAGGGCTAGAAATGCTTCATTAAGCCTTCAAAATCATGATACAATTAAGAAGTGGAGAGATGTAGTAAGTATCTGTCTTTCTATATGATTTCGGAAGTAAATCCTTCAATTTGCTCAGAAACTATTCCTTCTAGCTACCACTTTGTTGTCAATGACTACCCTTTCTGCAAGGGAAGCTTAAGGAAGTAGTGACCTGGTTGGGGAATGTACTTGGTGCGAAACAAGCTTATGCCAGCAAAATCCTTCTTGTGAAATTTGGAGAAATTAGTCCGTTGTAGATCACTGAATTTAAATTGGGTTATTATGTATAGAATTGGAGATAAGTTTCAAGACTTAAAATTCATGAGGATGATTACGAAAAGTAGAGATGATAGTTTGAGTAAGGTTCATTAGGCTTTCGTTATGTTTTTTGATTTACCGCTATTATTTGTTTAAAGATAAAACATGTGAGGTCACGATATGTGATAATTGTAAAGTCATTCTTGTAATTGATGAATGTAGCTAGTTTGGAACATGCCCATTCAGTAGTTGTGATGATTCTTGTAGGCAAATGATGTACGGAAGGACTTGTATGAGAAGGAAAAGGAAATTCATGATCTGAAGCAAGAGGTTTTAGGACTGAAGGAAGCAATTAAAGATGCAAACGATCAATGCATCCTCCTCTTCAATGAAGTTCAGAAGGCGTGGAAAGTTTCTTTCTCACTGCAGTCAGATTTAAAGGTTTTTTAACTTCAAGTTTGGTCTACTGTCTAATTCTCTGCTGAGCTAAGGAGTTACTGTCATTTTCTTGGTTCTTTTTTGCTCTGGAGTGTCCTTTCTTCCATTCTTCATCTTTACCAAAAATAGAAATCCGAATAGAAAACTTTCTAGTTTATAAATGTATTTCTATATGCATTAAGTGAACAACAATCTATTTTTAACCTATATATTATCATTTAATTTTTGCATGTGTGTGGGTGTGTTTATTCCTTGTCCACTTCAGGAAAACATGAATTTAAGTTACTTCTTTACTTTTACTTGATGCAGTCTGAGAATGTTATGCTTGCGGACAAGCATAAGGTAGAAAAGGAACAAAATGCTCAACTTCGAAATCAATTGGCACAATTATCACAGACGGAGCAGGAACGAACGTTTCAGATTCAACAACGAAATTCCACAATTCAGACATTGCAGGTTGTTTATACTTAAATCTTAATATTTCAACAACATGGATATTTGTCAGGTTCTGATGTTATGTTGCCTACCAATGAGTATAGAGTTCATCCACTGCATATATGTGGACTGTGAATCATTTGACAACTTCTTGAATAGTTGTTCATTGTGGGTCCGGCGTAAACTGCTTTGGAAGCATTATCATTATTGAACAGAGCAGGCATTTTCACTTTTAAATCATATATTCTTGATTTCAAAGTTCTGCCATGTTCAATACCTTTCAGAATCATTGTCTTGGCCTTTCTATCACTTATTCCAGGGAAGCTATGACCTTCCTTTCCTAGATAAAATCACTTTCCTCTGATATTGTTCTACTGGTCATTTAATTTCTATTCATGTTTTAATCATTACGCTGGCCTTCACTCTCTGTTGTAGGCCAAGATTAAAAGCTTGGAAGTTCAACTCAGTGAAGCCTCTGGTCAAGAAAAGTCAAATGTTGGTTCAGATTCATCTTCTGGAACTTCATCACTTCCCAAGGGACATGGGAATGGAGATACTTCAGCAGTAACCAAGAAACTTGAAGAAGAACTAAAAAGGCGTGATACTCTCATTGAGGTCTGCTACACTTTGCAAACCATTAAGCTATGTAATCTTGCGTAACAGGAATAACTCACTTGAACATGAAATTATGGGGGCCAAGTTTCTTTCTTAACAATTCCACATGCTAACCTGAAAAAAGGAGGATATCTAAGAGCACTACCATGTTTCTGCCTTTCTGTAACATAGAAGATAGGATCATTTGAGCTACAAGGCCTTTCGATAAAAGATATGGTTTTACGGTTATGTTCTATTTTAACAAACTAAAGATGAGCTGTTGACCTGAAGATGAGATGTGTAGTTTTTCAATTATGCCCTATTTTTCTTAACCCACTGTATAGTTCAACATGTTTCACTTATGTAGATGCATACAGAACCACATTTCATGTATCACTTCTGCTGGTCCCACTACTTATTGTATATATAAGTGAAAATTAAGTTTCTGTGTATAACACATGCAGGGCCACTGCCGCTAATTTTTTTTCCTTATTTCCTGTGTGCAGAGATTGCATGAAGAAAATGAAAAATTGTTTGATAGATTAACAGAAAAAGCATCATCAACTGGATCTCCACAGGTTCTTTTCATCTGACGAACATTTCTGAAGAATGTTGATACTTCACTTTCAATTCATTGTCACTATTGTGTGCTTGTCACCGAAAAAACAGTGTTAAACCTTACGTTAGGATATCATTGGCAAGGCTTTTGAAGCCTTCTTGGATAGAAACTTGTGTGTAGAGTAGCAAAGGTTCCGAGTTTTTTCACTTTATTTCAAGAATATTGGTCTTTAGGTTCTACTCTTTTCCATTATTAAAGATCCTGTGTATTCGAACTTAGAGATCATTTATCTTGATCCAATTTATTTGAAATGTTGATGTTGTGTATGTGTTGTCATGGCATTTTTCATCTCTCTCAGTTGTTTGCTATAGAGTTTTTTAACAGATTTTGTCAATATCGAATTTCATAGGCGTGTAGATATATGCAAAACATTTCGGTACAATTTTAAGAAGTTTGTATCTCTTTCTGGTGTTGACTGGTAAAGTGATAATGGCATATTCACCATTGTGTTTTTCATTAAGTTTGCTATATGTTCTAATGCTACCATTTCATGGACTTAATAGGGCTTACAATGTTGGGGTTGCTTTTCTATTGTCTGTCTTAATTATTTATTGCTGTTAGAATGGCTTCTTGACATGATATTGGAGCCTTGTACAACTGTGACTTCTCGAGTTCAAGTTACCATTGCCTCCATTTCTGATATTTGTGATGTATTTTGGTGTGTTATAGAATGATATTTGTACCATTTATTGGGCCTCATTCAACAGCTTAAGGTTTTGGGTTGAATGGTTTCTTGATTTTACAAGCCACAAAAGTAGGCAATACAAGATTATGCAAATACTAAAGAGTAACACCCTTGCACTACAAGATACTTTATATAGAGGAACCGTGGCTTAATAATACTAATTTTTTAACTTTGTTAACTTCTTTTCAGCTCTCCAGTCCGTTACTTAAAGGAATGACCAATGCTAGGGATCTAGGAAGGTGATGTCATTTTGAAACAAATAGTAATTATCATTTAACGTCTTGTGTTTTCCCTTTTATCCTTCTTATGCTGACAGCTGCTTATTTAACTTACAGGACTGAAGGCAATACTAAAGGGCTTCCAATAGATGTTGTTCCATTTTCAACTGATAACGCTGATGGAACAATAGCCTTGGTTAAGTCAGGTACTGAGAAAGTTAAAACCACGCCGGCAGGAGAATATCTTACAGCTGCTCTAAATGATTTTGATCCTGAACAATATGATGAACTTGCTGCCATTTCAGATGGAGCAAACAAACTTTTGATGCTGGTAAATGTTTGTAATTGTTAGTTAATTTTCCTGTATTGAACATTATTTTCTGTTCTCTTCAGCTGAATATCAATATTGGCCTCACCATGTATTTGCTGATTTGAACTGTATGTCAGTTACCCCCTTGTGGATGTGAAACATTTTAAATTAAGTTCCTTTTTTTTTCCGAAAAGAATGAGTTTGAAGCATGGTTAGACAGTACCTTGATAACAAATTTTCTGATTTTTTAACAAGATTGGGACAAATAATTACAGGTTCTAGCCGCTGTGATTAAAGCAGGTGCTTCTAGGGAGCATGAAATACTTGCTGAAATTAGAGATGCTGTGTTCTCTTTTATTCGTAAAATGGAACCAAGAAGGGTAATGGACACCATGCTTGTTTCTCGTGTCAGAATCTTGTATATAAGATCCTTACTTGCTAGATCTCCAGAGCTGCAGTCCATCAAGGTAATGATCATTGGTTGCTTTCTTCATTCGGTTAATCTGCTGAGCATGTATACTGTGCCTTTGTTGAGATTTCACTGTTTTGTCCATTCTCTTCCTTCACTTTATAGGTTCCTTCTGTAGAATGCTATTTAGATAAGGCTAATACTGGACGTAGTAGAAGCACCAGCCGAGGTAGCAGTCCTGGAAGATCCCCTGTGCGTTACATAGATGATCAAATTCAGGGATTTAAATTGAATATAAAGCCAGAAAAAAAATCTAGGTTGTCATCAGTGGTTCTGAGAATGAGAGGAATTGATCAGGTACCCGCTATTATGTTCTGCTTTTCATGTCATTATTTTGAAGATAGAATGCTCATACTGACCATAAGTTCTAAAGTGGTTTAAAGAAGAGGCAAGATCGATAAACAACTGACCAGTTTTAACAATGATCTGACTCCCCAGATTGCATATACTAGCCACGTGAGTACTTGTATGCACATTTTCCCCCTCCTCTTCACACACACCACAAAATGCATGCACATGCAGAGACATCCCTACACGTTATGGAAAATGCAAGTAAAGGGAATTGTGTTCATTGTGTGTGGACAGAGCTCTGTGTAAGCCTAGACAATAATGAAGAATGAAAATACAAAATGTGGGGATGTTTTAATCTTTCTTAATTATAATTTTAAATGAAATGAATGTGGATGAAATTTCTTTCATGCTCTCTTGAATTGTATTTTTGATTGTCCTGCTAATGCTTCATGTTCTTATATGTTCTCAAATCCTGCAATCTTCTGATTATGGTAAGGAATATTTACAAGATGCAAATGGATTCTTAAAACCCTCAAGTTTTACGATGATGCATGCAGGACTCATGGAGGCAGCAAGTTACTGGTGGAAAATTGAGGGAAATACAAGATGAGGCAAAAAGTTTTGCCACAGGAAATAAGGCCCTTGCTGCTCTCTTTGTTCATACTCCAGCTGGTGAGCTGCAGAGGCAAATTAGGTCCTGGATTGCAGAGAACTTTGAATTTCTTTCAGTTACTGCAGATGATGCATCTGGGGGAACCACTGGTCAACTAGAACTACTTTCAACCGCAATTATGGATGGTTGGATGGCTGGGCTTGGTACTGCAGTGCCTCCTACCACAGATGCTCTTGGTCAGCTGTTATCTGAGTATGCAAAGCGGGTATATTCTTCTCAGTTGCAACACTTAAAGGTATGCCACTTCATTGTTTGGGAGTGGATGATAAGTAGCTTTCCAATGAACAAGTTAAGGTTATGTTTCTATGTGTTTTTGTTATGAGGATCAAATATTTTATTCTCTATATGGTCAATAACCTTCCTTTAAACTCATTGTACATTACTACCTTGATTAGCATCTTTGTGTGTGTTTGTTATTTTTATATTTTTTTTCATATTCCTTGTTTTATTAGTGAGCTCCTTTTTGGTTGATATTACATGGGTGCATCTTCCTGGCTGATATTTGTTTCACTGTTTACTAGAGGAGTTTGTATTATTCTGATAGAAACTTGATCGTAGAAGCAAACTTGCAAAACGCCCTTCTTGTGTCAGAACCGTTGGTGTTAGAATGAAGTGTTCAATCTTGCAGGATTGATATAATTGGTATAACTCAGAAATATAAAAAATGGTTAATGATCATGGTCTAAATTCTTCTGGAGATGTGTTAGTCTCTGCATCTGTTATGTGCCTGTGCTTCGGATCGAGTCCAAAGACGATTCTCAGGAAAGGTAATCTCTTTTCCCTTATTTATGTTGGTCCCCTTCCTTGCAGAACCTATTTTTGGTGATGAAAAACTGGCAGCACTTTTCAAAGACAAGGTTTGCCGAGATTGGGCTAAATTACTCTACTCCTAATTAGCTAATTTTTTTGATAACTTCTTCCTTACTTTATTGCATAACGTAATAGCCTTATATAGGCAAAGACACATAAAAGTTCCACCTAAACTAGGACTCCTAGAAAAACTCCTATTCAAGCTGTTTTAGGACTCTTAGAAAGACTCCTATTCAAGCTGTTTTTATTAACATAGCTATAACAGAAACTAGTGCAGAAATAATAGACTCCTACAAAAAATAAAATGCTCCTCTAATAGACTCCTAATAAAACACTTCTCTTTGTAAGTAGTAGGTCCTTCCCACAATGCATCCATATCAGCATCTTGAAATGCTACCTCAAGTAGGTGCTAATTTATTGTGATTACTAATACTGAGAATGATTAATATATATGTATCACCAAAGCTGAGAGTATATATGAAAGCATATTTGATTGAAGTACACTTGAGCTCTTAATTTTGCTGCTGAAAGTTATTACAATCTTCTTAAAGAATCTAAGAGCTCCTATAACAATATGTTACCTAATATGTCATTCTGGTTAGCATGCATAGTTAGAAGAGCATTCTACATCTTTAAATTCACGTTTCAAAAATTCCCTTTAGCACTCTACTTTATCCTTTATTTACTGCCCGTAACATGCACTTTTTCTACAAGGTTCACAACCTACAAAACTGAAATTGACTAATTAGATACTATCCTACATTTACGTCATTCTCTTTGAATGTACAGTTCTGCACTCATTAGAATCTGTTTTGAGATTCTAAGCATGTCTGATTTTTCTTTGTACTGCCACTTTTATTTTTATCAGGATATTGCTGGAACATTAGCCACGGAGGAAGCAGGAGATGCAACCCAGGTTTCTAAACTGCGTTCTGCTTTTGAGTCTGTTGATCATAGGAGAAGAAAGGTAATTTTCCTGACCAGTATGTTTTCCATCTGCTTTTGAGTTTGTTATAGATGCCTCGCTTGTTACAAGGAGTCAATTTTCCAATCAATATGCCACGGTAGTTATTTGTGCTTCATGGTTGATTGAACTGCTGTCATTCTTTGGTCTGTTTGAGTTATCGAGAATGAGAATATTTGAATGATGTGATTTAATTTCCCAGCTGAGGTCGTAAACTGTTCAATGCTAATGGATATGGAAGATTGGGATGCTTATGCGATCCATATGTCAACAAAACCTTCTGTCAAATAGTTATTTATTTAGGATGAAATGTTTGTTACTTAGTGCAATTTATAGTTTTCTTTGGAATGGATGTTTGAAAACGGGAGTTCTATTTCATTTTTGTGTTTTCTTCTTCTACATAGCCTTTTGAGGCAGGGTAAAATTTTGGACTAGAACCATGTGCAATAGTACCTAGATTTAAACTTTCGCGGGATAATTACTTTGGCCATGAAATTTGAACTAGAATCATCATGGAATTTGAAGTATCATGTTGCTGTTGATATTATGCGTTTGAGAAAGGTTATGAACCAAGTATGATTCTGCTGTATGGTTATTGAGTCCTCGGTACATTTTTTTCTTTTTGATTTTTGTTTCTAGTTGAGACTGCTATGCATCTCTTTTTCACTCGAAGTCTTTCTCATATTTATGTCGCTTTGCGAAGTATATATCTTTTTGTAATAATCCTGTGACGTTGATTTTTGTTATATCTTGATGCAATTAATTTATGCTGTTAGATTTTGCAACAAATGCGAATTGATGTAGCCTTATTGACATTGGATGATGGTGTTTCACCCATTCAAAATCCTCCAACTGCTGCAGAAGATGCACGATTAGCATCTCTAATTTCCCTTGATGGCATATTGAGGCAAGTCAAGGTTTGTACCTGCAAACGAAACTGATCTTATAGTATGTTGAAATTGAAAGGAAAACATGAAGCACTGATGTACTTGGTGTTTTGAACAGGATATACTGAGGCAATCTTCTGTAAAAATGCTGCATAAGTCTAAGAAGAAAGCATTGCTTGCATCTCTAGATGAACTAGGGGAACGGATGCCTTCTCTTCTTGAGATTGATCATCCATGTGCCCAAAAGCAAATTGCTGATGCTCGTCTGGTAGTCCAGGTAAATGAAGTTTGATATGGTTTTTTCTTTTTCTTTTGCTGCTTTTATGTCAGGTAGACATTTTTAATCATAAGATCAAGTTTCTTGTTCAGTAGGCCGAGAAATATGCAGAATATGATAAATTCTCCTTGGTTTAAGAGGATCCAGTTGGGGCCGATCAATTCCTTTTTGTTTTGATCTGTCATGACCAGGGAAAGTGTTATTGTAGGATGATAAGGAACCTTTTTTCATTGCATTTGAACGAGAAACTTCTGTCCAATTTCAAACTTGATTGTAGCTCAGTTATCTTGTTTAGACCTAATCCTTCACTCTGTTGACGCTGCAGCTGATTCCTGAAGAAGATGATGACCTTCATGACCTGGCACAAATGCAGAGATCACTTACAGAGTTGGGGTTGAGTACTGAAACTGATGTGGCACAGTGGAACGTCCTGCAGTTTAATACAGGCTCAACAAGTCCGTTTATCATCAAGTGTGGAGCAAACTCAAATTCTGAACTTGTAATTAAGGCCGATGCAGGGGTTCAGGAGCCTAAAGGTGGTGAAATTCTGAGGGTTGTTCCAAGACCATCTGTTTTGGAAAATATGAACTTGGAAGAAATGAAACGAGTATTGTCGCAACTTCCTGAAGCTGTAAGTTTACTTGCCCTGGCAAGGACTGCAGATGGTACACGAGCTCGGTATTCTAGATTGTACAGGACTCTAGCAATGAAGGTTCCATCACTGAGGGATCTAATCGGTGAGCTTGAGAAGGGGGGAATACTGAAAGATGTTAAGCAATGAGTTCCAAGCCTGCAAAATATCATATCCTTTTGTAATATATATTGTGTGTTCAAAATATTCTTTCGGGTGTGGAGGTTAGTACGAGCTAGGATTTTCTAAGCTCAAACAAACAATTTTTTTGTATCATATTTTACTATTTATTTGAGCCGAGGAAATCTGCATTTAAATCTTCAACCCAGTTGCAATGTAATCTACACGAGTTTGCATAGTTCCTAGCTTCTTCATCTAACTGGCAATTTTCTCCAACATGTTTCATTATTCAATTCATTGGCCAATGCCATTTTCTAATAGGAAGAATCCCAGAAACCATTTGTTATTTGTTGATAATCTCATGTGCAAGCTTTTCTTTCTTGTGCCACATTCATTTTCTGGGACTAATAAGCGGAAACATGGTCTGTAACATCACCAGGGTGAGACATGCATGCTGGCAACAATTGCACAACCGAAACTATTGCGAGGACATGATTTCCCGTACTAACAAGGGTAGTAGTCTTTTGTTGTTTAATAGTGCAAGTGATTGGGGACTGATATGGTCTTTTGTTTTGTTGTTTAATGTAGTAAATATCTCCGCGAATTCTTTCCAACTGATTTCAGATGGGCTTCTGGCCGGAGAATCCGGTGATGCTCCTGAATGACTCCATCATTTTACAAGCTGTACGTACATATCAGCCTATTTACTCTTATCTATAAAGAGATTTGTTGGTTCTTATTACTCTATTCAGTAAAAGCTAATTACTCTGCACCAGCCGTCGATCCTTTCGAGTCATCCTATGTTATTATTTTCAACAAGATATATGGCCATGATCCTTTCTTGGTTCCCAAGGATATTTTGTTACCATAATGAATTAAACCCATATTTCCTTTGTTCCATCACCGTCAAGCACGTAAAACATCTCCGGTTAAAAGAGCAAAATTTCCCTCTCGCGGGGGTGACTCGCCGTTCCAAATGGACCAAGACGTCCTCCTCAGGGTTGTCACTCGCTTTCTCGGCCTCCGTGACTTCTCCTCCGCTCGAAAGTACGCTCTTTTAGCACAAAGCTCCTACCCAGCTCAACACGAGTTTGCTAAAGCCATCGCCGTTGCCGACGTTCTCCTTGCCTCAGGCAACCCTCTCAACAACGGACCCGACGAGTGGTTCTCCATTCTCCAACTCAATTCCTCGTCCCATTGCGATTTCGAAACTCAGTTTGAAAATCTCTCGACCCTGTTAAACCCTGTTAGTAATCACCTCCCTTTTGCTCGAGACGCTTACCAGCTTGCTTGTAATGCATGGTCTGTGTTATCTTGCCCAGAAAAGAAAACCCATTTAAAGAATGGGGTTAAGAACAACGGTGATGAGTCACAATTGAAAGAAAAGATTGGTGCTTGTGAGCAAGAAAAGGGGACGTTTTGGACTGTGTGTCCATATTGTTACTACATGTACGAGTATGAGGAGGTTTACAAGGAGTGTGGTTTGAGGTGCCAGCACTGCCGGAAGGCTTTTCATGGGGTGACGGTGGCGCCGGAGGCGAGTATGATGGTTGAAGGGAAGGATGAGTACTATTTTGGATATGGATTTTCCCCCTTAACATCTGGTGTGGATGGTTCCTCCGGGGACAAGAAAAAGAGAGGCTTTGGTGATGGTGAATGTGGTAGTGGTGTCTTAGAAGAGAAGAAAGGAAATGACGGTGCATTTAAAGCTGGTGTGCTTAACGTGGTGGAAATTTCTGATGATAGTGAGGATAGTGAGTGTGATCTAATGGGAAGTAATAAAATTGGGAAGGACGATGGTGTGAGATTAGAAGAGGAGACCGTGGACAAGATGGGTGGAGTGAAAAGGAATATGAGAGTTGGTGGGGCAGGCAACGTTATACAGGGGAGAAGTAAAACTGATGTTAAGCCAAGGGTAATCAAGAATGTGAAGTTGATGGCGAGGCACACGAAAAGCAAAATGAATAAAGGGAAGAAGGTTGAAGTAATTGAATCTGGCGAATGGATGCAAATGAAAGGGGCAAATATAAATGCTGAAATTGGAGAACTAGCTGGACGCACTGAGGGGAATAGTGGAAGTGGAAATGTAAATGGAAGTGGCTATGTTATTTGTGAAGGTGACTTGGAGTTCTTTCTGGGGGAGGATGATATCTATATTGGTCTAAAGAATACAGGTTGACGGTAAGCAGATGATGCTTCCTGGAAGGCAGTTTTGACAGTCATTTTAGCACTGGATCTTGTAGTTAAGAATAAGCCATGGTTTCCGTGTACAGCTTTTAACATAATCAGCCATGGTTTCTGCTTACAGCTTTTGTCATACTTCTTTTATCTCATTGGTATAACCAAATTACATAGACATGTTTAGGAGTTGGCAGTCTGCTGCTATCATGCATGTGCATTAGTATGAAACTTCTAATAGCATAATTCTGGATTTTGTGGTGTCTAAAGTTTTATGTGTATTCTTGATAAAGTCTAAATCTTCTTGTTTTAATTACCCGGACTTTGCAGTGGATCCTGTATGGTCTTCTGTTGTTTCTTTAACCAAAGATCATTTCTAGATTAGTACAGGTTCTACACTCTGTTTTGAGGTCATTTTGGTAGATTTAACACATCATAAATTCTTCAAGGTTTAGTAGATCCTAATCATGAATCCTTTACTCATGTTTTTCATATAATTCAGTTTAATCAGAAAACTTTAGAATGTGAGTCTGGTATAACACCAGCCAGTGCGTAGGGCTTAGCACAAGCTCTTAATCCTGACGTCTTTTGAATTGAATGTTCAGTGACCTTTGCATTACTTTGTAATTAAATCATTCTCAATAGTAAAGAACCTCACTTTCATGTTCCCTTTTTATGGGCATCACAATCTGCAAGATCAATGTTTATGTTTGGACCTTTCTATTATGAGAAATTAGTAAAAGGTCAATTTATAGTCTACTCTTGCTCATTTCTAATAATTACTAATGTTATCACATATTGTATGATATCACATATATTACAAATGTTAGATAACACAACTACTAGAACCATAGTTACACACTTAACCCTCTCTTTTGTTTTGCAGAGAAATTTTTTATTATAAGTGTAGAACACAGTATTTAAGTGCTTTCTTTTCTTGGGAGTATTGAGGAAAACAATCTGCATTAAGTTTTGGGAATATTCTCTTACTAAAATCATAAATTGTCTGATACAGAGTATCTTGGATTTAAGGGCAAAATCAATAGAAAATGTCTATTGAGATTCTGCCATTAAAATAGATTTGGTTTGTTATTCTAATCTTCCTTTCTTCAATGAAAATAACATGTGCCATCATTACTGTTCTCTCTATGCTTGTACAACGAACTTCTGCAAGTCATCTTTAAAAAAGTAAACACTTTGGTTTTATTATATTCTTTGCATAGACGTAAATACTGTTGAAAGAAAACCATCAGTTTTTCAACTTTCCCTTTCTGTTTCTAGTGCTGATTCCCAAGTGAGACCTGCCAATTCGTTAACATTATCTCCATGGATACTCTGCAAGAGGTAGTTTCTTATGCTATCAAATCACCCCATTTCCTCTCATGTCCGTCTCTCTTTTCCTTTCACTCTCTGCATGCGTGATTCTCTTGTTATAGATGTAAACAGTTTGGTACTTATTTGTATAAAAACCAGCAGATACGTGGCATGCGGCGTCTGGCAAGTTATTGTGCTGGTGGAGGAAGTAGCTTATCATCAGGAAAAATGGATTTCCGCAGCTCTGTTGGGATGTTAACGAACTATAAGAAGTCATTAACCAGAACAGTTTCCAAGGAAGAGGCTCAAGCAATTGCCTCCGAGAAGCACAAGTTTTCTGAGAGGAACAGAAGAGTGCGAATCGCTAGCCAGTTTGCTGCCCTCCGTGCTATCCTTCCTAACTTGACAAAAGTACGTAAGTTCCATAAATAATCTGCAATAATAGTTTTATAAGAGATTGTAAGCTTACTAGTTTAATTGTTAAAATTATAGAAAATCCACTTTCGTAAAATCGCAGAGTTGCAAAGATTTTATCAACACTTACTAGTTCCAAGTCACATATAAGTTAGTTTGATAACATGTAGAACACTACATCCTGATTAAAAAAAGCAGAGAAACAAGGCATCGGTGCTTGCAGAGGCAATCAAGCAAGTAAGAGAGCTGGAGAAAGTTGTATCAGAATTGCGAGCATCGAGAGACAGTAGCAGGGACATGGAATGTGCTTTTCCTGGTGGGAGAGATACGTTAAGGGTGGAAAACTCGGAGAAACACAGCAGGGACATGGTGAAGGTTATGTTCAACTGTAAGGACAAGAGGATGCTAATGTCCAACATAGGAAAAGCAGTGAATTCTGTTGGAGGGAAAGTGGTGAGAGCAGAAATGGCGACAGTGGGAGGGAGGACTGGCTGTGCTCTGAGGATACAAGGCATAAAGGGCAATCAAGAGATGATTATCCTAAGGTCTGCTTTGGCAGCTGTTACACAGAGAATATGACAAAAACTAACAACAGAGCAGAGCAGTTCTCTCTGTAGCCCTGGATGGAAGCTTCGGTGGAGGGTGTATATGTGAAGTTTAGTTCAGGATACAGAAGAATGATCAGTCTAGGTTGAATTTAGCATGAGCTCGCTTTAACAAATTGAATAATTGCAGATACTGACAGATTATACACTTATATGTGTGTGTTTATGTAAATGAATTCTAGAGATCTATGCCTTTAGGAATTAGGATCAAAACTGTGTATTTACGCATAATAATAAGGATTAATTAAAAAAATTCAAACTTTGCTCAATTTTACAATTATAACTTAAACTTTCAAAACATGACAATTACAATTTCAATTTTGTTCAATTTTAACCTAACTTGGCTAATTAATTTTGCTAACATGACTTGCCACATATTTCATAAACTCTAATTATTAATGCATATCAATCAAAATTAACACAAGTAATGAAGATTAATAAAACAATGTTGTTTAATCACATAACTAAAATGACGATGTTAAAAAAAATGATGCAATTTAATCCTTAAATCTATTTACGAAGTTCTTATGCTCTCACCTTCAGATTTAGTTTGTTCCTTTCATTTTTGTTTTGTTCTCCTGTTGTTCTCACCATTTATATTTAGTTTGTCCCCCTAATTTTTCAATTTATTATCTCAACGCTCTTAGTCTTTCATTTTTAGCTTGTTCTCTCGACGCCTTCACTTCTTTTTGCATTACACGAAAATGAAGTTAGCCACGAAGGGTTGAAAGCATCGAAGAACGAATTGAAAACGAAGAGCTTGCTGGTGCATTGCAATACGAAAGGCTTAGGGCATCGAGAAAACAAACTGAAAAACGAAAGGTGAGGGCGTTAGAGCTGCATAAACTGATTTAAAGATTAAATCGTATCATTTTTTTGATACGATGTTGTTTCAGTTATGTGATTAAACCATATCGTTTTATTAATCTTTATTACTTGTGTTAATTTTGGATGACGTATATTAATAGTTAGAATTTTGAAACATGTAGCAATCACGAAAGCAAAGTTAACGGAAACATTAACATTGGCCAGAAATGAAACTTTTTTTTTAAAAGATTAAGCATTTTATTGCCACTTTTTAAAATTCGGGCTATAATTACAAAATTGAGTCAAATTTTAATTTTTTTTGTAACTAACCCTAATAATAATGCCAAAAATCTTTCTTTTATTTGCTTACATATTATTTATTTATTTATTCATGCATTTATAGATTACACACAAAAAAACTAGTAATATACTCAATTATCTATCATTTCTCCAAATTTTTAGTATATTGGTAAATCGTATACTTTAGAAAAAAAAAAAGTATTTTCATGAAAGGTTTCTTAAATTAGTGAATTTGACAAAATGTTTATGATAGGAGAGTCCATTTAAATATTTAAAATTG
>JANZLC010000202.1:2781560-2792310 GCA_026413385.1 Erythroxylum gracilipes | reverse complement strand
GAAAACAGCTATTCTTAATGTGGTTAAAACTAGCAACACCGCCTCTACCCAGAAAATTGGAATAACAAGAACAAAATACAGTTAAGTACTACAAAAGCTCAATTAAATTCCAAAAACAAAAGGCTGAGGTTAGATCCCAAACCCTAATAACATAATTATGACACCCCAAGATATCCCTCACAATCAGATCCCCAGCAACGAATTCAACGGGGTTTCCACTAGGACGACTAATCAAAAAAAAGCTTGTCTAATCATTCACGACAACATTACTTGATATCAAGTAGAAGCATCGACAATTAAATACCCAATCTTTTTTAGGATTGCAAAGAACGAACCAGTAATGGACGGACTTGCATTGTGCACAACGGGTAGTGGTGGGACTAAAGCACACTGCGCACTGATGAGCTATGGGCACCGTATAAAACTCATTACTCGCTTCAAATTCAGTCATAGCCGACTCTTTCGACACCATGTCAACGAGTCGCCTGATCTCCTGGTTCCTCACCACCATATTATGCCACTTGCTGCGTATCCAGAGGCAAAGAACCGCTGCAGAGAGGAGGAATAGGGTTTGGAACCCTAGGATTCCAGTAACAAACATCTAGAACTAACAAACTATCCAGGGCCGAGGACGAGACCAGAGCAGAGAAACCCTAGGATTGAGATTTTGCTATACATGAACTCGTATCTGACGATGGTGGTCGTGGTGGCGCGTGAGGATTGCGATTGAGAAGGGAATGATTGCCAATTAAAGCGCATGTACCAATAGGTTTCTTTTTCTTTAAAATTCCGGTTTTGTAATGTTTTTAATAATATTAAGATTAAATAAAATTAAATAATTAAACAAATTATCTTTATTTGATATTTGAAATTTAATTAAAAAATAATTAATTAATTTTAGTTTATAAAAAAATATTAATTTATAAAAATTAACAGATTAATTAAAATAATAATAATTTTTATCAATAAAATGTATTAAAATAAATTAAACTGAAAATTAATTTAAAATTTTTAACTTATTATATTAATGTATTACACTAATAATTCATAAATAAGGTTAAACGTTTATTTTCTATGCAAATTTATGTTTTGCAATATTTCTTAGACCTATGAGAGCCAAATAAATTGTAATTTATGGGACTCTTATTTCATTGATTATTTCATTCTCAAGGAGCTCAAAATGTATTATTTATACTAATTAATTTGTAAAGAGAGAGTTCAATATAATTTAGTTCATGGTTAAATAAGTATTTCATTGTATCAACATTGAAATGATCTATAGTTAATTTTAATTTAATAAAAATAACAGTTATGATTATTTTTTTTAACAGAATAATCTACAGCCGCTGCTTTTTGGATACGCGCTGGAGAAGTCTTTAGATTGACGCAATTATCTGCAAATCACGTCAACTAGGTGCTCCTTACTAGGTAAGTCTTATATGACAAATTTGATCAAGAGAGCATAAATAAGATAAATCGAACACAGAACATTTTAACCTCGTACTCTTCACTCAACCAATTTAACCATTTATATATATCTACAACCAACTATTTGATTAATCACAACCAAATGGCTTGAAATTTAAAGTGAAAATAGATTTAAGTTTCATAATAAATTTGACTTAATACTTTTATTCTAATTCAATCAAATATGATTAAATTTGAACATAAAGTTTAATTTTAAATATTTTAAGAAATAAAAATTAAAATGAATGTTAATCTTTAACTTTAAACTTAACCTCTTATTATCTCTAATTAGATTCTCCATTTTCAAAACTTTCTATATTTAAGTTTTTAATTTGTAATCAAAGTTATAGTAATTTTAAAAAAAAGTTTGTACGATTGCACAATCAATTAAAACACAATTTAAAATATAAAAGACATCACAAGAAATTAAATTATTCACATGTTGAATATTTATATTAAAGAAATTTTAAATTTTTTTATCTTTCAATACTTTATTAATTTTTTTATTTTTTTATTTTATAATATCACATATTATGACTTATGAAAGCATTTATATGTACATTATTTTGTAATATCATTAATGTGGATCATCGTGTTTAAAAATCTTATGCAATGCTTTATAAATATTGATGATATTTAGATTTACTTATATGTTTATACTTTTTAAAAATAAATCAAACATAATTAAAATATTTATCAAAAATGCACATTAAACGTTTAGAACTTCGTACCAAATTTATAAATATTAAATTTTTATATAATAATGATAACTCAACACAGCTAAGTTATATCAATGATCAAAATACACAAGTATGCTTTTTTTTAATAAATTGTTATATTTAAATTAAATTTTGCTCATATCAGTACAAAGTATCTTATATAGTAATATCTTACATAAGCCTGATCACCCATAAAACGTCGCTTTGGCCGAGTGGTTAAGGCGTGTGCCTGCTAAGTACATGGGGTTTCCCCGCGAGAGTTCGAATCTCTCAGGCGACGTCGTTTTCACATTTCCTGTTTCGGTCTTCCCCTTTTAACTTCAAACACTTTGCTTATGTGGGGCCCAAACGTCGCGAAATTGAACTTTTCCGCGTTTCCAACTCCCATGTCCCTGTCAGCCACCAACACAAGGCAAGGCATCACAATTCATTTGACCGCAACTTGGTCAATCTTTCCTCGAATCAACGGTGGACACGTGGACACCATTCAAGTAGGCAATTGGAATCCAGGTCAAAAGGGTTACAGCTAATAATCAATCAATAGCCTCTTAATCTCCACTGTCCCTTCAACTCCCTTGTGGGGTTGCCCAAAAGCCAACTATTAACTAATGGGTCATCATCATCTACCTCTTCTAATGCCATTATGGTCACTTTAGATTATAGGGTTGGAAAGAGTTTGTCTGCTTTAGCTTTTGCTTTTTAATAGAGTTGTTTGTCTTATTTCATCACTTTTGAACATTTGTGTTTCTTGTCCGTACACTTTTAATAGTATTGTTTATTTTCTTTTTTAAAGTTTAGAACAAATATTTTTATCTCAATACTATTAAATATTTTCAAGTCAATTTTATTTTCAGAAAAAGCTTATTAATTAAATAAATATTAATTTTATTTAAATAGTTACTCTTTACTAATTAGAGGTAAAATTGTGTACTATAAGACTTCTCCGGATCTCATATATTAGAGGAATTTTTATTATTACTGCTTATTAAAATAGTTGTCCCGCCTTAAAAATGCAAGTATCTAAATTAACTAAAATAATTATATTTCTCTTAAATGTCTAAAATAAGAATGAGTTAATAATGATATTTTATGATATTAAAGAAAAAAGAAATAGTTTTAACTTAAAAAATTCCATTTGATTTAAGATTTAAGATTTCTTGTATTTAAATGAGTAGATCTGTTCTTCCCATTTTATTGTGTCTGCTGTACCTGAATAAATCTCAACGGTAAGTTGTTGAATGGTTGGGATTTAGATACAGATACAAGTGGCATAAGTCGAATGTGTTGACTTCAATTTTCATTTATATATTAATGTCAACTACACGTGTACTAATTAAAACACCCTCTCCATTGTCAATCGTAACAAACAAAACGGCACGTGCGGAGAACGAGGGAGAAAATGAACCCCTTTTGTTACAAAGTATTGAATACTAAAAGCTAAGAGAAAGAGTCTAGAGTCTAGAAGAAGACCAAGCAAATAGGAAGTGTAAGGGATTGTAAAAGAAGGGAATGGTTGATTGGTTCAAGCGAGGGCCCTTATAATTTAAGAGATTGTGAAGATTTGTCTTGTATGAAAAATTATAATTTATTTAAGAGCAGAGATGGTAAAATATTTTAATTCAAAGTTAATACATCATATATAAATAAATAGATTGAACTTTGCATTAAATGATTTAAATTAAATGATTAAATGAAAGGTTCAAAATTTTTACGATTGAATCAACTGAAACGATCGAGTTTTTTTATTATTACATATTAAAATAAACTTGAATTATAAAAAATATTGTTCCACTTTATTTAAAAACAGTTTGGTGGGAACAACTTGAAATGTAATGACTACCATTTTGACCTAAAAAATTGCAAGTGAATCACAAAATAGCCAACTTGACTAGCAGTTTTAGACTTTAGCCATCTTTGACGATTGGCATGTGCCCGACACAAATCATACACTCAGGGACATTTGAAACTTTCTGAATTTATTTACAGCTTTAGAAATAGATAAGCTTTGTTAGAAAAACGCAAATAGGTAACGAAAGTTCTCATTTTCACATTATAATATTAATAGCCTACGTAAGAACCTAAAGTAAATTCCACGATCTCAGTTCTCTATATATTCTCATCTTCTTCGCACCATTCATTTCGTCGAGAAGTATCCTTCTTTCACAGAGAACCTCTATTAGCATATGTCTCAAAGGCCTAACGTCCCTCACTATTCTTCCATAGCCTTTGGCCTCCACTCCCATCTCATGGTTTCAAGTGAGATGATCTCGAGTTCCAACTGGTCTTCCTTCCAGAGCTAAACCATAAGAAAAATCATATCTTTCTTTGGCTTTTTCAGGTGAATTCTAGGTTCAAGAGGTTAAATTTGTTGTTTGATTGATTGTAAAAGATGGGTTTGAAAGGTTTTGTTGAAGGAGGCATTGCTTCAATCGTTGCTGGTTGTTCCACGCACCCTCTTGACCTCATCAAGGTCCGCATGCAACTCCAAGGCGAAAATCCGGCTATGACTAACCCCGTCCAAAACTTGCGCCCGGCGCTTGCTTTCCAGACAACCACTGTCCACCTGCCTCAACCTCAAACATCACCGTCAGCTTCTGTTCCTCGCGTTGGTTTGGTCAATGTTGGAGTCCGTATAATACAACAAGAAGGCGTCGCCGCCCTTTTCTCCGGCGTCTCTGCCACGGTACTCCGACAGACTCTTTACTCCACCACACGAATGGGCCTCTACGATATGATGAAACAGAAATGGACCAATCCCAACACGAAGGTCATGCCTTTATCGAGCAAGATAGGCGCCGGACTCATCGCCGGAGCCATCGGTGCCGCCGTGGGAAACCCCGCTGACGTGGCAATGGTCCGCATGCAGGCCGACGGCCGCCTCCCTCTAGCTCAACGCCGGAACTACAAGAGCGTAATTGACGCCATAACTCGCATGACCAAAGAAGAAGGCATAACCAGCCTATGGAGAGGCTCGTCACTCACCATAAACCGAGCCATGTTGGTCACGGCGTCGCAGCTCGCATCTTACGACCAGTTCAAAGAAATGATCTTGGACAACAAGTTGATGCGTGATGGGTTCGGGACCCACGTGGCTGCGAGCTTCGCCGCCGGGATTGTTGCGGCGATTGCGTCGAATCCGGTTGATGTTATCAAGACGAGGGTGATGAACATGAAGGTGGAAGCAGGAGCGGCTCCGCCGTACAAGGGGGCGTTGGATTGTGCGGTGAAGACGGTGAGAGCTGAAGGTCCGATGGCTCTCTACAAAGGGTTTATTCCGACGGTTTCCAGACAAGGCCCGTTCACGATTGTGTTGTTCGTGACTCTTGAACAGGTCAGGAAGTTGCTTAAGGATTTCTAGTTTGGATGATGATGATGACGATGACAACAATAAGGAAGCTACAGACAAAGGCTTAGTTTATGTTAAGTTTCATAACTAGTTTACGTAATGTTTGTTTTAAATACGAATTCAGTTCCTCGAGTCTAGGAAGAACGCGAAAACGTGTATGCACAAGTGTTGTTACTTGTTGTCTGGGTCCATCTGTTCGTGTACTAATAGAAAATTTAACTACTTTTATATCAAAACTTGTTCTAATCCCTTTTCTTTTTCTCTTGATTCTCTATGAAACAAAAAAAACTTAAACTTTCGGGTTGGATTCAAACTGGTTTGAATTGCAAGATGGAAAATAAGGAAAGGCTGGTGTAATTGAAGGTTGTTTGTGAGGTTGAAGCAGAAATTGAATGGTCTTGGTCATAGCAGAGAAGAAAATGCAACTTCAGGAGATGTCAGGTGTCATATTTTTTCATCTTTAGCTTTGGTGGCTAGAAGGGTAACGTAAGTTGACATAATGCCATGTTAATTAAAGCTCATTGACTAAACTGCTTAACAAACTTTGAATCGTAATTCTGGTAAAGCTGTTTTTTCTTGCCATTTGCATGTACGAGAATGCTCTTGCTATTTAGTGGCCAAGAAAAACGGCAACAAATTAAAAAATATTAAAAATTTTAATTGGATGTACTTAAACAGAATACGCAAGTGTAGAATCAAAAGGCAGGGAAAGCAGAACATGTGAAGAAGCAGGATTCGTTTCTGTAAGGACTCGAATGAGCTATACTCTACAAAGAAAATGGACCGAGGAAATAGCATCAAGGAAGATGCCTTGATAAAGCATAAATTCAGTCTCAAGTTGTGGATTTGTTAAGAACATAATGCTAGTTCTCATGTTGGATGCTTTAGCTGTTGTCGGAAGTTTCCTGGAAGTTAACTGTTTCGTCATAATTAAGAATATCATCTTTGTTTTGAACTGTTATTGGAATCGAATCAAACTGGTGTAAGAAGATTCCTTTATAACACTGTCTGTGTTATCTTGTTCTTGAATCCGTTGCTTAGAAGAGAGGAATCTTCTCTGCGTAAATTTGGAGGCGACAGGATGGACTTTTCAGGTAATTACAAGAATGTGTTTGGAGTTCAATGATTACCATGCTCACTGTAACAAAAATGAGATCACTAGAGATTTCAACACTTCAAAATTTCCCAGGAGCAGGGAAAAGAAACCACCATGGAGGCATTGGTGTAAAGCTTTACAAAACTGTGATCAAAATTGGCAGACAGGCGATTATGATGGTCTCCAAGGCGTTGTCACTCGCAAGTTCAGATCTTTTCAATCAGGATTTCCACCTGATCCTTAATCCCGTGATCGTTGAGCCTAAGCTACCAGATGGAATGTTTATTTACATGAACAAATAATCTAATAGTAATAATTATTGTCTTGGTTATTCACAGCATCTTTACACAGCATGGCACGTGCTTCCATTATAGACCTTGGAGGCTCCAAGTCCTTCTCTTGCAGGGCATTTCCAAGCAATTGCTGCATTTGGGATGCAAAGATGTCATCCAAAATCTGCAAAAAATACAGTATAAGTGAGAAGGCTTACAAGTATAATCACCATTTTCTCGAATTTTATTAACTGGTGGTAATGAGACGCACCACTTTTTAGAATATCGATTAAGAATCTTTTACGATAGAAAAATATGAATACCTAAAACTGCATTCTATGTGTGTACATAGAATAACAAACTTTTCAGTAACAAAATGTTGTTACCATGTGACTGCTAAAGTTGAAGTTCTGAATGACTGTAGGAAAAGATATTTCTGAACTGGTTGGGGAAATGTAGACTCACTATCTTTTCCTTTTGTGAGTCAGCCTATTGCTCACTAAACCCAAAAACTACAATGATTAAGATGATAAGCATAGTAGACTTAGAGGAACTTACTGAAACTGCAATTCGAGAGCCTTTATATGAGGATCTATTCTCTCTCCTGTCTTGCAAAAAGTTAAGTACTTCCTGGTTTAAGGAGAATAACAAAATCATAAGTTGGAGAAATCTTCAGAAACCAAAACTCTGTCAGAAAAAGATCTATGCAAAAATGTCTACCTGTCCCAGGCGATCCCAGAAACCTCGGCAAATGGTTATGAACAACTGTGGTTCAACAACCGTTTGCAGATGATCTATTGTCTTAATCAATAGATCCTTCAAAGGCTGCATCCTACTTCTTACATCTGATTCAGCCACAGGTTCCTTTGAGTCTTGGATGATCTTCTTCAGTTTTGTTGCACTCTGTAACTTTGTCTATATAAATAGATAAACACAAGTCTATCAACATATCTGAATAGCAACCATCTCAAAATCTGAGTATAAGCAAAGAAGCATGCAATTGAAAAATCTAAATAAGCAAGAATGTGTTGATGTAGTAACCACAACTCAAGGACCCTTCAAGAACCATGGTAAGGTCCTAGAATGCATACTCAAACAATGGTAAAATTTGGAGCCGGTGAATCTTATAGCTCCTGTATGCTCTTCACTATTAGGACTCTCAAACCTACTAGCTCAAGACAGCGGTTCATTAACTACCCAATATTTTCCATACATTGGCATAACAATTTGTACACACACATCACTTCATTCTACTTTGTCATCAACTCATCTGTCTTAGTTACAGTAACATATGTTTCGTAACAAACAACTTGAAAGCAATATTACTCACATTCTCTACAAGCATCTCCACAATAGCTTGCAGGTAACTTCTGAATTTGGATCTCAACATGACTGTAATTTCACTGAGACACTCCCCTGTGACAGCATTTACCCCCTCGGGGATACAAGAACTCCACGACTTCAACTGTATTTCAATCTTAGGCCCCAGCACATCCAGCATCCATTTCATAGAATTAAGAAGGATCCCTAGCTGAAATACAAGAATGAACATCAGAAAACTGAAAAATGCCCTGTTTGAATGACGCCCAAATTTATCGATAAATGTTTACCTCATCAGGCACAAAATAAATTTCGCCTGCTCGTTTAGATAACTTCTGAACATATTTAAGCCCAAAGAGCTTTGGGTTGAAGCTATCCTTCAATGGTGATAAGACATCAGCATATTGCTTGTCCAAAGCTTCAATAATTGCCTTCTCAATGTCTGCAAGAGCCTGAAGCATCCACATGGTCTGAGACATTCAATCAACCACAGAAAGTAAAAAGAAAAAGTTGCATGGATCAGGGAAGAGATAAACGTACATTTCCCAAGACAACAATATACTCTGGCCATTGACGAATGATTACTTCATATTCATTCAGTGTCTCTTTCAACTGAGTATACATTTCCTCAACAAAAGGAGTTGTCGAATTTTGTGTTTTAACACCAGACCACTTGACCTGAAAGGTATAAATAAATGGTAAATCGCTAGAGCACGTGACATCATAAGTAAAACTCATAACTTAGACATTATATTTTATAATAGTAGAAAAAAACTACTAATTTTAATATTAGTCTAAAACTGATTTGTTCCTGGTTTAATTTTATAACAGAACTCCATGCCAGGCAGGCTCTAAAAAAAACAAATATAGATAATCATATTTGCAGAATATAGAACTCATGACGTTTTGTGAAAAAGGGTAGCTGAAAACTTATAGACGCTAAGAAAACTGAAACTGTTAGTGATTTATTAATTAAGAAGTTCAAGAATCTATAACAATAATGTAGAATTAATTGATATATGTAAGAATATGAATTTCAAAGCTTATGTGAAGAAATGAGAACCTTGACGAGTTCTCCAAACTTCTATACAAGCTACTAAGTAATAATAAATGGGAAATTAAGATTGAAATTCAAATAATAACTAACAATATTTAACGGTAACAAATACATTAAAACATTTGGGTGACGCTATTTGAGACTGAAGATGCCCTTAAAGATGCAATAAAAATATAAAATATTCACAAAAAATTTGCAAGTAAAGTACACAATTTATTACAGTTGGTCGTTCAAAACAGCAAGGTGAAACACTTACCTTATCTAGTTTGCACATCTCAAGCAAAGTATGACGCTTGTCCTTGATCCAGAGAGTGATGTATGAATGAAACAACTCTTTTGCATCAACACCACCTTTTGCAGGGCTATAAAATGAAATATGATCAATACATTTCTGCAGGGTTATAAGATGAAAAAAATAAGACATCCAACTTACTTAATGTTCCAGGAATCAAGATCCCTTTGGAAATCTGCTGTCGCAATGACAAGTTCTGCAACAGGCAGTGAGGGGCTTGAAGGAGGGCATGCAATCAGAAATGTGCGCAATCTAGCAGAAAGCTCCATGCCGTAAAGCGATGCACAAAGATTTGGAAGGTCTATGAAACTGCAAAGAGAAAGAATTCATCAGTTTTCAATCGATCAGCAAGACAAAAATGTCATTTAACAGCAATTAAATGACCACTGCAGAAAACTTGTGAAGGTTTTTTTATTAGTTAAATAATATATTCAATTTAAGAATCACGAATATGCATATCAACAACTAGGGGTTTGGCTGGCAGAAGGGATTCAAATCTTGGCAGGCATAATCAATGAGCAACTTATCTGTATATTTATAATTCGCCATGTAATAAATAAATATGCATATTGAAGTGAAAAGTTACACAATTTTTCCTCATGCCTGAGTATAGGACACCAAGAGTATGGTGGGGGTAAATGGTCAATGGCTTTTACCTAGGAAGTAGGTGCTGATTGTGGATCTGTATGTCGGTGTAAATCTCGTTTTTGATATTCAAGATTAGAGATTTCATCTTTTGATAAGCTGTTGGAAAGGCGACAGGATCTATCAGAGAGGCCTCATTAGAATTTATAAGTTCATCAGTTTCAGCCAAGTGCCTTCTTGATCTCTTCCGTGCAGCAGCCTATAAAATCATTTTCCAAAAGCACTTTGTATGTGAAGCACAGAGGTGAAGGTGAAACAATAACAGCAAAAAGTTTTTATCGGTTTTTTTGTACCTGAAAATATCTTGAAAAAGCCAATTGAGCCTCGGGGCTTAATATATCATGCAATAGAGTGTATAGCTTGACAGCAGGTGCCAAAGCCGGAGCAGCCAATCCAGTGGCTGGAGCAAAAACATCCATCATGCCAGATGGTGACAATTCATCCAACGACTTGTAGTTCTCAAAAACCAGGGCAAGAACCTGATGAATTTGATCTTCAACCTCTCCAAAGATGCGATTCTGGTTCAAGTTTCACAA
>JANZLC010000202.1:2666468-2697451 GCA_026413385.1 Erythroxylum gracilipes | reverse complement strand
AGCCGTCGGATTAGTTGGATGGTTGGGATGGATTGCGCGGTCGTCCATCCCAACTCGTCCTTAGTATATATACTTAATAAGCTATTTGTTTAAATTGTAATGCACTATGAATTAAAGGTCAAGCTCCAAGAGTTGCTCGTGGAGCAAAAATGTTAGACATTTGTTTTCTTCTCTTCCTCACATTAGTTGTAGTAATCCTTTTATGTTAGATAGGAATACCACCTTCAACATTGTTAGTCATCTTAAACACTGTAAAAAAACTTCCACTACTAATTTTATAATTAAGTATTTTCCTTTTTTCTTTCCTATTTTGATACTCGTTAAGTAAAATTTTCATCTTCCATTTCACATTATGGCTAACTTTGTTACAAGAGTTCACATTACCTTTGACTTCCAGCTAACTAGTTCTTTAATTTGGTGATTCCTCTACCTTTCAAATATTTGTTATAGTACAAATAATATGATTATTCATATCAAGAATCAATCTAGCATAAGTTCAAGTTGAATCATCAAATCTTCCTGAAGAGGTTAAACTATCAGAAGTAAGTGAACTTCCCTCCATTTATATGTATAAATAAATAAAGACATACGTCAAAATTGAATTAACAACTCCATAGATATAAAACACTAGTTTAAATGGTGGAATAGAGAAATCTCTGTATATATGTAAAGTTGATGTTTGTAAAAATTCAAAAGTGATTACTTAGCTATAAAATTTAAAAGACATTACTTATAAAAATTTAGAAGTTAGTAATGAGAAGATTAATCATATATAAATAATTGAAAAAAAAATCATAAAGCTAATGTACTGAAAATGTTATTACCATATTCATGACATATCCATACAGCTTCTGTGCTAATCTAGAGGATATAATTTTGATTTAGACATGCTAAAAGTTGAATGAATATCGTAGAGGAAATTGAAAAATTATATGTAGGCATATTAAAAATATACCACTATTTCTATCTTAGGTGCATCTTTATTTTGACAATGCATATTTTAAAAATGGATTTATTATAAAATAAAAAGAAAAATTACTTAAACATTAATATTTTTACATTATGTTGAATAATGAGTATAAAACAAGGCAGATCTTAAAAGTTATTTTAATATAATAATAGAGAAATCAAATTACTTTAGGTTTAATATATTCATGGAGAAATTAAATTACCTAAAGTTTAATATTAATTTCCATATAATTGACAATGAAAATGATCAACGTATTATTCAAAGCACACAAAATCAGGAAAAAGAAGAAGAAGTTCTTTAGTGATTGATGTAACTGGTAAGAGTAACACCTTAAAGAATTTGTCAAACTATTCTTAAATAGAACTCACGACATACCATTAACTTTTTGTTTAATTATTCAAGTCTTCAATGCACAACTCAAGAGCTAAGAGCCTGAGACATAATTGAAGAGAGAAGGAAGAGTAAAGACTAAAAAGTGTTGATTGTTGAGGAGAGGATCGAGTAGTTGATGATGGCAGTGAGGAGAGAAGCAAAAAGCACAACAGAAGCATGGCGAGTGGCAAGCTTATAAGCTGATAACAGAGGACAAAGCAAATAGACAAGGAAACGAAAGGGAGGATGAGAAGTCGATGACTACTGGAGATTTGAGATTTGAGAAGAAGGTAGCTATCTAAGATCTGAGAAGGCAATAAATTGGCACAAAGGACGGGAGAGGAGAGGAAACTTGCTTTTAGTGGCTATGAAAGTGAGGGGGAGGGATGGCTTATGGTAAAGGTTAGGGTTGAATTAAGGGAAAATTTTTATCCTTTTCAATTTAGTCCCTTTAGTTTTTAAATTCACATTTAGGGATAGGTAGTGACTATTATTTTATGTACCAACCTATACTTTGGCCTAGTATGAGATGGAGTCTTTATATATTTTTTTAGGTCGATATAGTATATATAGACCAACACTGATTGATACGGTATGATATCCCTCAAATAGCAAAAGAGGTCATGGTGATTATTTCTATTAAGAAAAAAAGGTGGCTATGGTGGTAAACATTTAGTGATCAAAGTTAGAGTCACAATAAGGAAGAGAAAATTGGTAAACCCACAATCTTCAATGTTATTAATGTGATAAATTTGGCCATATTAGAAAAGTGTTACATGTTGAAGGAAAAACATGAGAAGCATGCTAATTTTGCTAAACAAGATGCAAATGATGAAAGTGAGAGTCTATTCTTCTTTTTTTATTATTCAACAATCACACTTTTAAATGTTTGGTTCATGGACAATCGGCGTAGTAATCATATGACAATAAATTGGAAGGTTTTATCATTTTGGATAAGTCATTTCAAACTCTAAAAATGGGAGATGACATAGTTCATGAAGTATATAAAAAGGAAGTGTGCAACTATTCTCAAGTAGTAATAAATGTATTAAAGATGTCCTTTATGATCCATATCTTAATTTTAATATGTTGAATGTGGGTCAATTTTTATGAGATACTATTCGGTTTTTTTAGGATTTGTCTTGTGCTATTTTTTTCAATTAAAGTAAGAATTTTTTTTCTCAAAGTATAAATGACCAATAGCAATATATTTCCCTTTTATGTTGAAAGTAAACAACATACTTTTAAAGTATTTTAAAGAGATAGGTCTTGGTTGTGACATTATAGGTATACGCATTTAAATTTCAAAAGTTTAAATGATTTATCTTCTAAAATATTAGTGGATGGAATGTCTCATATTTAAGGTCTTAAAAATTTTTATGAGAGTTATTTTTGGAAAGCAACATCGAGAGACTTTTTTCTAAAAGATAAGTTAGAAGAGTAGCTGGACCTATTGAGCTAGTGCATTAATAAATGCCAAATAAACTATATTTTTAATCTCATATTTAATGCATTTTGCTTGTTTATTCGAGAGTTTCTTATTGTTTATGGTACTTATTTTATTTCTATTGTACTTTTAGGTTTTATTTGCCTTCATATATGAAAAAAGAGAAGAATTATGGTGAAATGGGGATTGAAAATGAAACAATTGAACCTATTTTGGTGGGGTGTTCATATAAGTCTACATGATCTTGTGGCTACCTATGTAGCTCTCTATGATCATATTTGCTTATGATTTTTTAAGATTAAAGTAAGATTGAGGGACACGGTTATACATATGGTTGAGTGAGTGCTGTGTAAACTCCAAAAACCTTAAATTCGATCTATAAATAGATAAAATGAAGAGAAAATGAGAAGAATAAGCAAGGAAACATATTTGGTGTAGAATTTAATCAATTTAAAGTGAATTTTATGAAGATTAAAAGGGATCTTGTTATGGTTCTCTTACTTTTCTATTTTTCCTTTAGTCATGATGCTATGATTATGAGCTAAACTTTTGATGGCACTTGGATTAGATGAACTCTGTGATTGACCTTGTAGTGATTTTATTTTAGCTTAATTTATTCTTTAGTTTCATTGAGATTCAATTATGTGTTTTAATTATTCTTGAATTAATATTATAGTATATTATTTCATGTATGATTTCGTGTAATTGAGATTGAGAAATCCTTTTGTATGAATAAATATACTATAATTGAAAGAAATTGCATGCAAACCTAGAGATAGGTCGACATAAATCCTTTGGATTAGGGTTAAGCCTGATAGTGAAATACACAAATCAATTAATGTAATCTTTGCAGTTGTAACTAGAAAGAGGTTTCAGTTAATTAACCGAGGGTTACGTGTTAATAGTCTTGATAAAGATATTAACATAAGATAGAAAATTTCATGGTCTAATAAACTAAAGATTAAATTGATTAGTGAAATCATAATTGCATAAGAAGTCCTAGGATTCAAAATCTAGGTACCAATGTTTGTAATTGTTTTTTAGTTTAATCTTTTTTCTAGTTAGTTAATTATGTTGTTATATTTTATTTTATTATTTTAAATTTTCATTTAATTTATCTTAAACACCGTAATTTGTTAGGCTACATAATAGGAAAATGGTGAGTACTAGTAATTCTAGTGCATGTAGGATCGTCACGTACTTGTCAGTGCTACCTATAACTACAACGTGTACTTGCGATTTAAAACATAAAATTATATATCGTGCATACAAAAGTTTGTCGACCAATGAAGGTCCCTTATTTAAATAATACAATTTGCCTTGTTATGTTTGTTGATGGTTATAATAGGTTCAATGGGTTTGTTTTGCCAAAAAAAAACATACGCTTAATATATCTTTACGAAATTCAGGAGTTAGTGTTAAAATGCAAAGTGGACATTTCCTAAAAATTTTAAAGATAGACCATGGTGCATTTATTTCCAATAAATTTGAAAGTTTCCATTAAAAAATTAAAATTCTAAGGCAATTAACAACTAGCTATAAATAATAACAAAACAATGTAAGAGAGAGGAATAATAGAAGTCTTACAAAAATGGGCTAAGAGTATGATTAAAAAAGGTTTCCCTAATTTTTAATATGAACCTTAGGTTAGAAATCATATAAAACTCGATTTACAAGAAATTAAAAATCTAGGATTGTCTTCAAATCAAGCAAGAAAAACTTGACCTTAATCAAACCAGTTGATTAAAACCAAAGTAATTAGGATTTTGATCCTACAAATTGCCTTAATAAGATCAACTTAAGTTCTTGTCAAGGAATAAAGACAAAATTCTCATATAGTGAAGAAAAATTCTCAAACTATATTATAAATAATAATATCTAACAAATTACATCAATAAAATAACCATAAATAGATATAAAACTCTAAGAACTAGAGTTATAAAAGGAAAATAACATTTCTCGCTAATCATAATATGATTAAAGTAAACAAACAACTTGGAAAAGTCAAATCCTTTTAAAATTAAACAACTAATTCACAAGTTTGATGCCTATCCAACATCCATACTAGCATCTTTCTAAGATTTTATAACTGCAAATTGATGATGAGTCTGGAATTAAACACAAGTAGCACATTGACACCAATTTGATCATATTTCTCAAACTTCCTAAATCTAGCACAAACTGACACTAGTGTCATATAAATGCCATATGTCGATTACATCATGTTCCTCATTCTTTAATTTTCACCAAGGTTTGTTCTTTATGTGTTAAGCATATTCTGTCTTCCATAATATGTAGAAAAGTAATCAATCTTGGCAATTCATCTTATTCATCTTAAACAGTCTCCTTTTCTTGCATCTCCATGATTAATCCTTACAAAAAATACCTTTATGTGTTTGGTCTTTATGCTAGCTATTGGACCTATTTCCTTGTAAAAGAATAATGGAGATCAAATTATCAATACCTATTTCCTTGTAAAAGACCATAACAATGGTTGGAAATAGGTATTGATAATTTGATCTCCATTATTCCTTCCTCCCTTGAAAGGATTAATTCTAAAATCACATATATTATACAAGATAAATTAATAACATTAAAGTAGCACTCACATTATCATAGTTGGAAAATCTAGTTTGTAGTAGTAGTCATTGATATGCTCCAACACTTGAAATGATCTATATTCTCTAGGCTATAACTTAGGCTTCCTATATTTAAGGAATCTCTCCTTATGCATATGAACCCAAACTCAATCTCTAATTAAAAAAAAAACTTTTTCTTTTGTCCCTTATTGGGTTGTTTTCCATATTGCTCTTTTTTTAATCTATATTAGCATAGATCTTAACATGCAAATTCGTAACAAAATCTATTTTATATTTACCATCCAAATTAGCATGTTCATTAGTAGGCAAAGGTAAGATATTTAAATGAGTGAAAGGATTAAAACCATATACAATTTTAAAAAGAGAATAAGAGGTAGTAGGATGAACTGATCAATAATGGCATCTCATCATCACCTGAATTAATACTCTCTATATCGACATTATCCATAACAATCATATCTCTTTTATTTGGATATTGAAAGCATTATGCCTAAATCCTTGACACATGAAGCACTTAATATTACATGACTTAAAAGATGAAATAGTTTATTTTTACCTTTAGCAACAGTAACCAAATCATTTGCCTTTACATCTTCTTTATGTTTTAAGGTAGTTTTGTTATCCTTGTAATTTAACCTCTAAGAAGAGCTAGAAGCAAGGATATGAGTTTTGATCGGTGGTTGGTTATATGTAAGTTTTAATTATTAACCCTCAATAATCCGCAAGCGCATAGTTCATTAGTGTAGTACCAAAGATGTCGATCCCACGAGGAGGAAACTAATCTAATCCTAAAATCTAAGGTCAGAAATAAATAACAGAAATTCAAGATGTAACGAAACTAATACTAGAATTTAATTCAATCAATCAAATTAAGAATCAAATACAAAATATTAATTATTAAGCAATTGCAACACACGTAAGAATCAACCAAAAGAAATTACCAAATGAGAGAAAGAGAATTTTGCCTATCCTTAATGCTAACCTAACTGATTATGAATTATTGAATTGTTAGTGCTAGACTATCCCACGGTTAATTACTCTCTCTCGAGTTATAACAATTAACCCTAAATTATACACCCCAATCATATTATGGAGTTCGCCATCTCTCAATTCACAACTTATCCAAAACCCTAATTGGTTCTGAAATTCTCTAATAACCTATCATAAACCTTTGCAAGATCTCTCTTTGTACAATTTCTCGATCTGATTCAATTCTTGTTTCTATTAAATCACCTAACTCTCGTTAGCCCAATTTAATCATTTTTCATTTGATTCACCCTCTTAGTTTATTATCCAATTATGCAATCACAGAATCAAACCACAACAAATCCAATAAACACATAAACAATCAGATTTTCATTAATTCAAGAATAAAATTCTGAAGGTGAGTTTGGAACATCTTCGACATTTTAGATCCTATCATCACTATTCAATCCAATTCTATTTAATAATAAAACTAAAAATAAACAAAAAATACAATCTAAATGGATGATGGGAGGCAACGACGTCAGGAAACCTCCTGATTCGGGAATTACGTCGAGTCAGCTTCTTCTCTTCTTCTCTCTTCCTTCTTCTCTTCCTCTATCTCTTGATGATTTCTCCCTAGGGTTTCTTAAGGTGGCTGATGCAAAAGCTCCTCTCTGCCTCTTTTCTTGTTCTTTAAATATCCTCTCGTGTTTTGGGTAACCTTTGGGTTTTTTCTAGGGTCCGAAAGGTCCAAAAATTCTCTTAAAACTTGACATTCTTGAGTGTTTGCGCGTCTGCCCTACACAAGTCACGACCATGGCCCTGTAGGCCACTATCGTAGGCTATTTCCTGGGCTTCTGTCACAATCATGGCATATAGGCCACGATCGTGGTGTGGGCCAACTCTAGACCTTTTGTCACGATTGTGGGCTAACTTTGGTGCTTCTGTCATGATCCGTTGTTTCGGCCTGAATGTCTCTGAAACTTCTCCGTTCTTTGATGTTAACCCTAAAATACTAGCAAAAACATCAATGTACCTCAAAAATATAATGTTTAAGCTCAAAGGCTTGTACTAACCATAAAACACTTAAAACATAAATAATTAATAAACTAACATAATTCTAACCTAAACACATACTAAATGATTGAATTAACAGTTAAACACATATCAAACTATGCCCTAAAACACGATGCATTTACACTTATCAAAATAACAAACACATAAAATCACAAAGCACACGCTTCAGTAATGAGACAATGGCTTTTACTTTATGAAATAAATTTAACTTTAAACATAATCATTTAAGTTGTTCCAAATTATTAACATGCAAAATATGCTTCTAGGAGCTCTAGACTAAATATACATATTTAATTAAGACCCAAATGACAAGTTATTCACCCTTTTCAATTGTACACACACATTAATAATTATTTGGTCCTTCAAACTTTGTAACTACTCCTAAGTACATTTTCATGAAAAGTTAAGTTATTTACAAGTTCGGTAGGTTTTTATTAGGAAACATTTTTTATTTACTTTTTATGGACATGGACCTAGTCTTTTACGTGGAGGCAAACATTAATGATGAATGCCGACCCGGTTACTCGACTAAGTCATGTTTTTATTAAGCTGCTTGGTTGGAATGTCATTATAGCCTTTTGATACAAAGGCACATATTTGTGATATATGTTGATCTGGTTACTCAGCTATATCATATTCTCAACTAGCTACTAGCTTTATTCATAAGCCAAAGACTAGTGAAATAGTTATTTATTTAAAAATTAGCAAACATTTTTTATTTAATGCCTACCTTGTTGCTTTAGCTACTCGTTTTCACGAAAAATACTAGCAAAGCTACTTAGTCGAAAGACCTAAAATTTTGAATGAATGTGACAATTTAGAGGGTGACAAACTAACACTAAATCTAATTAACCTGCGTATTTAGCTAAAGAACCCAGATTACTAATTTCGCGAGCTAATGACTCTTCGCAACCTAATAGATTATGTTCAAAATTAAATCAATTTCATTTCATCTAAGTCATCAACACATTCACATAATTCATAATATGCAACCTAACAAACTATCATACAATATACAAAATTCACACTCAAAGCAAAACACACAACCCTCCCCACACTTGAACAACACATTGTCCTCAATGTGAGAAGGAGACAAACAAACACACATAGTGAGAAGTAACATAAAATAGAATAAAATAAAAAAAAGAAGACTAAATTTAAAAGAAAAGGGTTAGAAACAAAGCCTCACGGTAATAGAGGAGGGGATGGTGTCAGAGGTGGTAATTGGATGCCTTGAGCCTCAAAGTATCGATGAATACGATGTATATTCCAGCTCTGACGTCGTTGTGTGCAGGCCATATCCTTCATCCTTCTAAAGTTTTTCGTAAGTGTATCTGTAATTACCTTGGTGTTGGCGAAGATTGTATCGGACACTTTCTTTCAGTCAAGTTCTTCTGTGTCTTCTTCCTCTTTGGACTCCTCGCTAGTCGAATCCTCTTCTGCTTGCTGAGGCAGCACTGTGCTAGAACTTGCCTAACTAGCCCTGATCTTCACATAAGTCTTTTGGTTGATGTCCTGGAGTTCCATGTTATCGAACTTTAGGATTTCAACACGCCTCAAATGATGGTGATTTAGAAAATCAGGGAGATAGATGGTTAGGCCACTACCATCCATGCCATAGTACTTAGTAACGACAGAAACCAAGTACCCCATACCTAAATTATTGCTCCTCTTATGCAGAGTCACAACAATAGCATTCAACACATGTGTGGAGATGCACATTGGGATGCTGTGATCCATACACCACAACAGAAAAAGTTCCTTTATTGAGCACTTATTGGTTTCTGATTTTTCAAAAATCATTTGACATATGAATTTATGTAATAACCAGAGCTCATAGGTTTGTATAATGTTGTTGTGGGCACTCTTAGCATCGAATCACTCTAACCTAGTGAGCTCATTCTAATAGCGAGAAGCATGAAAATCACAGTGCTGATTGATAATGGAAGATTCAAGGAACCCATAAATATCACACATGATTTCAATGTTTAGCTTATAAGTTTATCCCCGCAACCTAAACCACATTTCCTTAGGGTTACTAGGTTCAAAATAAAGGGAAGTGAAGAATTTGAGAGTGAGCTCATAGTAGATAGAATATTGTAAGTGTATAAACTTAGCTCATTGAATTCTTTCTGCTAGATTCTCTACCCTATCTCGCAATTCTAGCCTATCAAGCGTATCAAAGTCAAAATATTTTAGGAATACTATTTGTTTAACACTAAAGGATTGGAAACAAATACCTTCCTCCTCTGTGTAGATTGGGAAGGGTACCCCGAAGTCTGTCGTTCTGTTCCTTCTCCCTTGTCCCGATGATTGGTTGTGCTTTGCTAACTGCTTAATGCATGACATACTGGATTGCAAGTAGGTGGAAGTTGGAAGAAAGTGAAAATTTGGAAGTTGGTTAGAGACAAGTGAGAGTGTTTGGAGGTTTTAAACTTAGAAAGATGAAGTTAAAATGAAAGTGAGTGAAAAAAATAAAGTATGAAGTGAATATATAGGTAAAGGAAGGATAAAATGGTAAAAAATTTAGATGAAAATCGCGTGGACAATTTTACCCTGCCACAGGCCACGCCAATTTCTGATTTTTTTTTCTTATTTTGTCCTTCTACACATTCCTGAGATCACTTCCTAACTATTTTTAACTCTTTCACCTCTCTTTTGCTTGCTTCCTTGATCATCTAACTCATGTTGAAGTCCTATGCCTTCCTAACCTTATTTGGAAATGAAATAATCTAAGTACAAAATTCAAACTATCTAAATGTCAAAGGAATTAACAATTTATGGTTTGCCTCTCATGTAGCACTTTTTTTAACGTTGGTAGGTCGACATTCTTCTTGTGTTCAAAGTGGTTTAAATGAATAATGTAATGGTATTGCAGTCATCGATTTTACCATTTGCATATGAGCTAACATGCCCTGGGTTCCACCTTCCTTCTACTTCACCTTCTCCTCCACGATCGTTTCTTTCTAAATTCATTCCCAGGATCCTCAATATCTTCACATTGTCTTTGAGGTTCGGTTTCTTTGATGTTATATGGAAGTAAGGGAGAACTATTCATTCTTTGACACAATGAAGGTTATTTGATGCTTTCCGACTCTCAGAGTTAATTTACCCCATCAACGTCAATTATTGAGCGAGTAGTAGCCAAGAATGGTCATCCAAGGACCATAGCGTTTTCCACATCTTCTCCAATATCCAATACAAAGAAGTGTGTGGGGAAGGTAAAAATATCATTCTATATTTGCACATCTTTAATAATACCCTTAGGTCGATGAACTGTTATGTCCACCATCTTCACTAGCATCGTAGTGAGTTCTAACTCTTCTAACCCTAATTTTTGACTAAAGGTATAGGGTATCAATTAATACTCACTCCCAAATCTACAAATTCCTTGTCTATTTTAACTCCATTGATATTGCAAGGAATGTAAAAATCCCCTGGGTCCTTTTTTTATGCTATATTAGGTTTTTCTTCCACTGTGTGCTCCTTAACCTTCTTCTTGATTGATTCCCTGAGTTTGAGCCTAGTTTGTAGATGTTCTATTATGTCCTCAATATTTTTTAATTCAACCTCCTTAGAATTCCTCGTCGCCTTACTTAAATGTGACTTTCGCTGAGCTAGAATAGGGTACGGAAATTCAGGTCGAGGTTCCTCGATTGGCTTAATCATAAGCTCACTTGGAAGGAATTTCATATTGGTTTATCCTTCTTCATTATCTCCATCTTCTTTCGTATGTTTGAGTTTCTTTTCCTGGGCCTAACTAATGGCTATGATCTGTTCCTTTGGGTTAGATTCGGTATTGCTTGGAAGGGGTTCCTGCATTCTGAGTTGAAATTGCCTCTACTAGTTGACCTACTTGGACTTCTAGATTGTGCATTGAGGAGGCATGGTTCTTAGTGAATTTCTCGAACTTGCTTTCAAGCCTCCTATATGCATCATCTATGCCTCCAATTTTATCTAAGATCTTATCCAACTTGGATTCCACTAAGCTTGGTTTATCTTGTTGGAAACCTAGTTGTCCTTAGGGTCTGAATCGTCCTTTAACATTGTTTGTCCAAGGGAAGTTAAGGTGATTCTTCCACCCATGGTTGTATGTGTTGGAGTAAGGATTGTTTCCCCCTCCTCATCCATATTGGGCTCCCATATAATTAACTTGCTCTAGATCATTATCCTTTATCAAGCAGCAGTCCCGTATCATGGTCCATTTGTCCATAGAGTTCACACCTTAGTTGCACGACTATTACCGAAGATGAGGACGAAGCCTTCATGTTGTTGAGCTGTCGAGTTAAGTTGTCAATTTTTGCCTGTATCTTTGTCATTCGATCAATAGCTACAACTCCTTTTTATTCTCGGAAGGTAGTGGGTTGTTTACTCTGCTCGTTCGTCCATAGGCAACTATTACTCGCCATCTCCTCTATCAACTCTTCTGCTTCTTCTACCGTCTTTCTCATCAGTGATTCTCTCGAAGCTACATCAATCATGCCTCTCGTATGTGGGGTTACTCCATTATATAATGTTTGCAACAAGGACTCCTTAGGTAAGTTATAGTGTGGGCATTTTTGTTGCAAGTCTTTGTATCATTCCTACGCTTCATAGATCAATTCCTCATCACTTGCTGAAAGTTGGTAATCTCCTTGATAATCTTTGTGGTCTTAGTAAGGGGAAAATACTTGTCTAAAATGGCACGAACTAATTGATCCCAAGTGGTGACATAGCTGGGTTAAAAGAGTAGTACCAGGCCTTTGCTCCATCTCTTAGGGTAAAGGGAAGAGCTTAATTATGACCGCATCCTCCAACATCTGATGGTACCGAAAGGTATCACAGATTTCAAGGAAATTTACTATATGTGCATTGAGATCTTCATTCGTTAGTCCATAGAATTGCACATTCTGTTGAAGCATATTTAGGAGGTGGTTTAATTTCGAAAAAGGCTAATTGTACGGGTCTCCTAGCTACTCTTTGGTTAGCTGTATTGAATCCTGGTCTCATGAAATCCATAAGGGTTTTTTGTTGGCATCCTTGGTTCGCTTCGTGATCCAAATCTTGCTGAAATTTCTCAGCCATTGTTGCTTTTTGCAATTTCTTCTTTTTCTTCTTCACGCCGAGCTTTCCTAATTGATCGTTCTAATCGAGTGATATCTAGCTCTAAGGTTTCAGCTGCACAACTCAAACTTCTTGTAACTCTTGTGTTCATACAAGAGCATAGATTCAGAAATAGGAAGAAAGAACAAAATATAAAAACTAACTAAAACGCCTTAAACTAAAGGATTAAACTAATCGTCTTCCTGACAACGATGCCAAAAACTTGATCAGTGGTTGGTTGTGTGTAAGTTTTAATTATTAAACCTTGATAATCCACAAGTGCATGGTTTGTTAGCGTGGTAACAAAGGTGTCAATCCCACGAGGAGGGAACTAATCTAATCCTAAAATCTGAGGCCAGAAGCAAATAATAAAAATTCAAAATGCAACGAAACTAATACAAGAATTTAATTCAGTTAATCAAATTAAGATTCAAATATGAAAATACTAATTACTAAGCAATTTCAACACACCCAAGAATCAACCAAAAGAAATTACCAATTGAGAGAAAGGAAATTTTACCTATCCTTAATGCTAACCTAACTGATTTTGAATTATTGGATTATTGGTTCTAGACTATCCTAAGGTTGATTACTCTCTCTCGAGTTATAATCATTAACCTTAAATCATACACCCTAATCAGATTATAGAGATTGCCATCTCTCCATACACAACTTATCCAAAACCCTGATTATTTCTGAAATTCTATAATAAACTATTAGAAACCTATATAAGATCTCTCTTTGCACAATTTCTTGATCTGATTCAATTCTTGTTTCTATTAAATCACCTAACTCTCGTTAGCCCAATTTAATTTTTTTCATTCGATTTACCCTCTGAGTTTATTATCAAATTATATGATAACAGAATTAAACCACAACAAATCCAATAAACACATAAACAATCAAATTTTCATTAATTCAAGAATAAAATTCCAAAGGTGAGTTTAGAACATCATTGACTTTCTAGATGTTATTATCATTGTTCAATCCAATTCTATACAATAATAAAACTGAAAATAAACAAAAAATACAATCTAAATGGATGATAGGAGGCAGCGACGTCGGGAAACCTCCTGATCTGAGAAGTACGTCGAGTCAGCTTCTTCTCCTCTTCTCTCTTCTTCTCTTCCTCTATCTCTTAATGATTTCTCTCTAGGGTTTCTCAAGGTGGCTGATGCAAAAGCTCCTCTCTGCCTCTTTTCTTGTTCTTTAAATATCCTCTTGTGTTTTGGGTAACTCTAGGGTTTTTCCGAGGTTTGAAAGATTTAAAATCCCTCAAAACTTGACGTTCTTGAGTGTCTGCGCGTCTGCCAGACGTAAGCCATGATTGTGGGCCATTTATTGGGCTTCTGTCATGATCGTGGCATGTAGGCCACGATCATAGGCCAACTCTGGTGCTTCTGTCACTATCGTGGCCTATTATGTCAAGATCGTGGGCCATTGTTTCAACCTAAATGTCTCTGAAACTTCTCTATTCTTCGGTATTGACCTTGAAACACTAGCAAACACGTCAAGGTGCCTCAAAAACATAATATTTAAGCTTAAAGACTTGTACTAACCCATAAAACACTTAAAACATAAATAAATTAATAAACTAACACAATTCTATACTAAATGATTGAATTAGCAGCTAAACACAAAACAAACTATGCCCTAAAACACATTGCAATTTACACTTATCAAGCTTTATATCATACTGGTTAGTATATGTTGTACTTATTAAAAATGGTACTCATATTACTAGTACTATACCAGATCATGGTAAGAACTGATACCTTGAAAATAATACTAATTGAGTACTAATTAAAACTATAAATTTTGTAAACTTTAGACTAAATTGAAAAGAGAATTAAAATTTCTTAACCTTAACCTGACCCTCCTTTTTTACTTTCCCCATTCGGTTACCTCTCTCAAGTCCCAACCTCTCAACTCTCACTGTCTCGCCATCTAGTCACTTCCTCATCGGTGTCCTTATCACCAAATAGCTCCTATCGTTACTACACAACATATCGCTATTGCCATGTAGCTCCTGGTAATAGTAACTCCAACTATCTTATAGAAATCTGTTCATTATTTTTAGAAGATAAATCCACCTTATCAGTTATATTATTTGTTGAGTAAGTGACCATGTTATAAGGTTTAACATCTATTAAAGGCTTTTTTATTCTTAACTACTTAAATAAATTTAAAAGAAAGAAAGGAAAAAGAAATTACCATTGGCATCTTCATTCTTTAATGATGTAAAAATGAGTTTGTTCAAGTGAAATGTGGATGAGAAATAGTAGATTCTATTTTTGAAATACTTCCATTTTTCACATTATACATTTTCATATATAAGTTTTAAATATATAGTTAAGGAATATTAGGCATTTTCTAATAGTATCTGAAAACAATTTGAACAATTATAGTGTATAGCCCCTTCCTCATAATGATATGCATCTTTAAATAGTAACAATCTAAAAAAGAAAATTATTAAGATTATTACTAAAACCACCAATCTATAATAAGATCCAGAGAAATGAATTGCATTTTAAATTTTCATCTAGGTTTTCTAATAAATCACATTTGCGTATTCTAGTTGTCATGTGTTTTTTTGTCATGTATTTCTAATTTGTTAGTAAGCATTTTTAACTTTTAAATTAATGTTGTAAAAGTGTCAATATTTTTTTATATTAATTATGGTTAATATATTTTCAATAAATTTACTTTCATATGTAAAAACTTTATTTTTGATATAAAGTTATTAACTTAATATTGACTTATGTCTTTATTTATTTTTACATGTAAATAGAGGCAAGTTTAAGTACTCCTGATAATTCGATGATCCATCTTAAGCTCATGTTAGATCAGTTCCTGGTATGAAGAACCCTATTATTTGTTTATATTTCAATAAACTTTTGAAGGTGTGGAAATCATTAGATTAAATAATCATTTAGCTAGGACCACAAGTGATGTGGATCTTTGTAAAAAAGTTAGCTATAACGTGAATTGTTAAATGAAAACTTTCCTTGAAGAGTATTAGAATGAGAAAGATGGAAATCAATGATAGAAATATTAAATTGGTAGTGGAAATCCTTTTGTGGAGGTTAGGATGATACTAGCCATATTGAAGGTGGTATTTCTACTTGACAAGAAAGGATTGTTGTGAATGATGTGAAGAAGAGAAGAAGATAGTTGTTTACATTTTTATTTCTTAAACAACTCCTGAAACTCCACCTTGAATTCATATTGCCTTACAATCTAAAGACGCAGGTCTTAATAAGGACATGACAATGCTAAATGGTGGTTCATTTAATATTTCTCAATCTTATTATTACTAGCCTATAGAGGATGCTATTGTCTCTTACAGTCCAAGATATAACGCTCCTTCAATTGATGACTATAGAGATAATCTTTTGAGTTGCTCTATTTTTGAAATAAAAGCCAATTTAGATGAAAGAAGAATGACTTGGATAATTTATGAGTGTTCAATAATGTGTAATGGTTGGACAAATAAAAGATATAAGCTTATTATCAAAATTTTGGTTTATTATACTAAAGGGATGATGTTTTAAAGTCCATTGATGCAAATGATCTCGTAAGAAATGTCGATACTCTGTTTGAGATATTTTGATGAAATTGTGAATGATGTTAGGTCTAAAAATATTATACAATTAATTAGTGATAATGATTATGCTTATAAAGCAAGTAAGCAACTAAGAAAAGGTTGTAAAGTAAGTATAATTCCTTTCATTAAACTCATTATGTTGCACATTACATTGACCTGATGTTGGAACATATAAGAGATTCTAGGTACTTTCCTTTCATTGATAAAACTATGCAAAAAGCAAGAAAATTGATTAATTTCATTTATAATCATACATAGGCTCTAAAATTTATGAGAAAGTGTGGTAAGAATTTGTATCATTATGCTATTACAAGATTTACAACTAATTGCTTATTACTTTATTGTTTCTTTTCTAATAAAGATGGAGCTAAGACAAATGATTATAAGTAACAAGTGGGTTGTATCTTAGTACGTCAGTTCTAAAGCTAGAATGGAGGTTTCAAGAATTATACCTAAAAATCATAAATTTTGGTCCCAATTTTAGTTGGTCATCAAAATTTATTAGCCTTTGGTGAGAGTAATTTGTCTGGCTGATAATGATGAAAGACAACAACAGGTTATTTTATAATGCCATAGAAAAGACAAAAGAATTAATTAAGGTCAATATGAAAAATAAGTCTTCCTTATATATACCTTATCTTGCAGTCATTAATGAATGATAGGAAAGACCACTTTACTCTTTGTTGTTTGTTATTAGGGCATTTTCAAATCTTATTGTCTAATTTAGATCAAGTTTTACAAAGAAAGTTGGAGTTAATAGGAGAATGATATTAACTATCATAATAATTGTTTCATATGAGATGATGAAAGATCTTTTTAGTTTACAAATTGAGGCATATAAGGATACATATGGTGATTTTAAAATGTCTATTACAATTCGTAAAGGAGACAAACTTAATCCATCTATATGTTTCTTTGTTTTTGTTACTTTTTTAAAATTAATCATCACTTTATTTTGTTTATAATGTTACTTTTATTGTCTTATAATTGCTTGGTGGTACAAATTCAGAAGTGGTATTTCCGAATTACAAAGGTCTTTAATTTGAATTATGAGTCAATGTATGAGTATAACTGGGTATGAAAGGAATTGAAGTACTTTTGAATTCATCTATTCCAAGAAAAAGAAAAAGAAAAAGATTGGAACACAAACGATTGAACGATTTGGTCTTTATTTGATGCAACTTAAAGCTTCAAGAAAGGTATGTTATTATCATTATTAAATTACATATAATTTTTGGTAATTAATTTTATTTTTTACTAGGACTCTTAATAGAATAAATAGTTATATAGATCTCGTTTACATTGACATTTCAATTTTTTAGCAAATTAAATTTCTAAGAAACCATGTTTTATAGATGAGAGTGATTTCAAAGATAATCCTGAATAAGAAAGTATTGACTTGCTATTTAGGACAATGAATTTGAATGATGGTGATGATGAGAATCCTCTCATTGATACGAATTTTTAACTACATGAAAATTATAGTTAATGCGATTTGAGCAGATATGCCATTGAATGAAGTTCTAAGTTTTTTTTCCCTCTTTTCTTTTAATCTCACTTGTATTTGATGTATATGAAAAATTCTATATATGCAATATAAATATAAAAATTTTAATTATAAGTATTTTGTTTCAGGTTTCATTTTTTACTTTATTGTGTTCCTTGACAAAACTTTTATTGTAATACTTATGGACCTATATGATTCTTACTGTAAGATGTTTTAAAGTAATTATTCTTTACTATATGATGTAAATTGTAATGTTTTATGTATTTTATATTATTATTAGTTTTATATATGTATGATAATATAACAATATTTTTCTTATATTAATTGTGGTTATTGTTTATATATAAAATATGTGAAAACTAATATTAATATAAATAACGAGAAAAACGTTAATTTAACTATATATTATTATAATATTTTAAGATAAGGTTAATGTAAACTTAAAAATGATATAGTAGAATATATTGAGGGAACATTTTACAATTTTATAAAATCTAAAAACTATTTTATAATTTTAAAAATTGCTTTAAACAATACTCAATATTGGCCGATATTGGTATTGTACCATATCAGAACTAAATTTTGTATTGAGTTTGGTAAGGTATCATAATCTTGGCTAGAAGTTGAATCATATTTGGAAACACCTTTATTCTTCAATCGCCTTTTCATGTTGATAACTACGTACAACAAATTCTGTATCTCTACATAAAGTTGCAATTCCACCACATCAGTTATCTCTTTATTTAATCCACTAATGAATATTGCCACAGTAGCCTCACAATCCTCCTTTTCATTAGCCTTAATCATGACTATCTAAATATTCTTGCTATAATCCTTTATACTTATGAAACCATTCATCAACTCTTGTGACTTTCTACACAAGCCCTTATAATAATGGAACTTTCTACATAAACCCTTATAATAATGGTTAGGTATAAACCTCTTACGCATAACTACCTTCATCTTTGAATGAATAGGTCTCTCACCATTTATATGAATATTGATATAAATTGATCCCACAAAACATTATATAATTTGCAAACTTAACTACTATTAGTTTAACCTTCTTTTCCTGGAAGTCATTATGAAAATTAAACATATATTATAATAAATGTATGTTTTAACTTTCTTCCTACACCAAATATAGTTTGATATAATTTTTCCATTGAAAGGTAGGTCTTTTCATCTTAATACTATCCAAACTACAATCTCATTGTGAAACAACTCTATTGCCTTTCCTAGAATTACTCTCATCATAATCGAAATCCTCCTCTTCCTCCTTTTTAAATGCATGTTTTCTAAAGATTTAGATCTAGATAGGGTCTCTAATATATCCAACCTTATTTTTAGAACCTTGAATTGGTCATATATAACCTTTATAAACATATTAAGATTGATTTCTATATTATCTTCACCGCTACTTATGTTTAAAACCTACAAAGAAAATGTTATTAACAAAAATATTGGTTTTCCTTACACACTTCCTTATGTGTTTACACCCATGATTAAGTTATTTAACCACTTATATTTCACTCAATTTGTATCTTTTTCGTTGATTTTCTCACTACTTTTGTCTTCTACCACTCAACTTCCCCTTATAAGCACTTTAAAAAGAAGTATATCAATGATCCTACTAAAGCAACAAGTAACTATGGAGTTTATAACTTCAGGTAGTGAACTTAATAAGAAAGAACAAAAGAAGTGAAATGAAAAAGAGAAAACAAAAGAAGCAAAATTTAAAAAAAATTAAAAAGTCTTTTACAAAAGGAAAAGGAATAGAATACTTTATAACATATTTGAACAATCTATGACTAATTTACGTAATATATGATATTTATGTACACTTTTTGATTACGATTTTTTTGTTTTTTTCTTTTATTTTCTTTTACTTTTTAAATTTTATGTATATATGATTTGCACTAACTCAAAAATACAAGAGAAAAAGAATAGGAATAGCTTAATTGAAGAACACAAAAGGTGAATTCTAAATTGAAAAGAATGACAAATAAAAAGAATTGGGCAAAATTAATGATGGATGACACAATCACAAATATGAAGAAAGAAAAATAAATACTTAACAAATACCAAGAAACAAAGCTCTAACACCTAATAATGAGTTAATACCATAGGTACATCTTCAAATCAAGTAAGAAAAACTCAAACCTCATCGAACTAGCTTATTAGAACCAAAGTTATGAGGATTTTGATCTTCATAAGTTGTCTTTATAAGATCATATTATGTTTTTGTCAAAGAAGTAAAAGAAAATTCTAACAAAATGAAAAAACTCTCAAATTACATTCTTAATAATAATGTCTAAAAATGCATCAATAAGAAAACCTTAAATAAATATAAAATCCTTAAAAACTATAGTCCTAAAAGGAAAAGAATATTCCCATTTTATTATAATTTGATTAAAAACAACTAAACAACTTTGAAAAGTCAAATCCTTTTAAAACTAAATAATTAATTTACAAGTTTGGTGTTGGTCTAACATCCACATCAAAACTAGTTAGCTTTTGAAATTTTACAGGTGTAAATTGATGATGACTCGTAAATTGATGATGAGTCTAACATTGACAGAAGGAGCACCATAGCACTAATTTTATTATGTTTCTTAAGCATCCTAAATCTAACATAATATTGGTGCTCAACACCAATATAACATAGATATCGATTACATTACGTTTTTTTATTCTCTAATTTTTTTTCCAATCCTTATTCGTCATGTGTTTAGCATATCTCATATTCCATAACAAGTAGAAAAGTGACCAATCTTAACAATGCATCTAATTCATCTTAAAGGACCTTTTTTTTGTAAGTCTTTGATTAATCCTTGCAAAGCTACCTTCATACATTTAGTATTTACCCTATTCATTAGGCTTTTAATTCCTTATAAAAGATTATAAGAATGATTGAAAATAGGTGCTAATGTAAGCTGATCTCCATCATTTTTTAATGTACAAGTGGTTCACACAATAACCTATATTCTTAGTTGAAGCTTGACAACAAAACTACATCATCAAACATCGTTTGAAGCTTGGTGATATATGCTAATTATACAATATTTTTAACACAATTTTTAGAATATTTATCTTATATTCTAAGGATTTTTTATATGACTTAGCAGTTCGTTTAGCTTATTTTTATTTATAGACCTTATTTAGCTTTCTAGTGAAGAAAGAATGAATTTGCTAAGTTTGATTTGAGTTGAAAAAACTTTGGCATGATTTTAAAGGAATAACTCATAATAAGGAAGCAACAAAAACCCATATTGCTAAACATAGAGGCAATAAAGACCTATGTTCATAAATAAAGGACTAATAGGGACCTATATCCAACTTTTATTTGTATTGGTTCATTTTGTTTCTTATTGTTTTTGGATAAAAGTAATATGAGACTAGATCAAGGTTGTGCGAAACCTGTATTGACAATAATTATTTTGAAAAAGAAGATGATAAGGGTGTAAAAGCAACATAAGGACCTAAAGATCCCATTTTAACTCATCTTTGATTTAATTTTTTATCATTTCATGATCAAAAGACGAAAGAGGAGAAGAAAAAAGGGTGAGAGACATTTGGAATAATGAAAATCAATCACAAGGAGTGAAGACTTGAGAGCACATCACAAACAAACAATTTTACAGAAAAGTAAGATTACAATAAGATCAATCAAGAACATTAAGATTCAAGAGCCATGAGAATTCATCCCTTGATCTTATTTTCTTTATTATTCTTTTTTGACTTACTTTGTTTGATTAAGAACTATATTAAAATGTAGATTTAAATGGCATAAACCCTAGAATTATGTTTTAAATTTATTTTTAATTTTAATATAAGATTTTTTATAATTGTTCATATTTTTATTATGTTGAATTGAGATATGTTGACATTTTAATTTAAGGTTGAATTTCATACATTGATTATGTGTATGAATAGACCATAACATGAATAAGGAGGGTTGTATGAGTTGCTAGAGATAGAACTACATGATCTTTCTAAGTTATGTTGAGACCTATCATGAGAATCCACAAAGTGAGTTAATATATTCTTTAGTTGATTTGATTAGAAAGAAATTTTGGTCAATTACTTAAGGATAAGGACTATATTACTTGGGAGACATATAATTATAACTTAGGAATTTCTATTGGTCTAAGTAACTAGAGTTAATCATTAAATTAAGATAAATTCAAGCACAGTAAAGTTATAGGCAGATTCTTTTTCTAAAACTAGTCTCTCTACTAATTGTTTATTCTTATGTATCACCTTGATGGATTAACTCTTATTTGTAATTTTAGTTTTATTTATTTTCTTTAATTTGAATTATTCTTTTAGTTGATTAGATAATAAAAAAGACAGTCATTACTAGTAGTTACAGTCCTCATGGGCTTGAGCTCGACTCTCCTAAACTATACTATAAAAATGATAGGTGCACCTGCCTTACCGATTTTTTAGTATTATTTTGTGTGTTTCATTTTATTTTTATCATATTAAGTTTTTGCATCATTGTCGAAGATTGTAATATTCGAAAAACTTTATTTTTATTGGTTTAATCACCTTTTTTATTTTTTGATATTTATTTATTTATTTATTTTTAGAGCTCTCCTTCTCGATCTTATGTTTGTGGCTAGATTTCAAGTTTAAGTATTTAATACTATAACTACCGAATATAATAGAAGGATGAGCAGGACAATATTCTATGAGAGATTAAGCAGTCACTTTGCATATAGGAAGATTATACATTTGGATCCAGAGGCTTCATAATATGTATTTGGAAGATCAATCAATATTTGCGATGCATGTGACATTTGTGATAGTAGTCACCCTAATTATGAATTTCAAGCACCTTATAAATTGTGAAAATTGTACAAACAACCAAATTTCATGTGGATTGGCCTCAAAACATTTTCTATAGAGATAGTTATATTTAGAGTAGAGAGATGATCCCAATTTTACTTGGAACAATCGAGCTCTTTGTTTCTATAATTAAAATAACAAGAGGGGAAGCAAAGTCTTAAGGGGCTCGTGAAAAAATTCATTACTACAACTGAGGCTCACTTTTATAGGACTAAAGCCTTTATCCACAACTTAAAAAGCTCAGCATATAACTCACTAAACTTGTTTTTAATGGATAATAAGGTCTTTTTCTTGAGTCAAATCTGATGAAATAAGTGGATGCTATAAATTCGAGGAGTAAAAAGGAGGTGTAAGTTGAAAAGGAGGATGAGAAAGAAGAGAAAGAGAAGGTTGTTATTTAAGAAGAGAAGGAGAAGGTGGAAAAGAAAGAAGAAGAGTGAAGGAAGAAGGTTGTCGAGGAATTGTCAACCATCACCTTAAATAAAGAGGGTTCCTATATCCTGCAGAATAAACTAACTTAGCAAATCAAAGATCTGTGGGATTTTGTTATCCTTTACAATTTTGGTAGTTTGTTTAATTAAAAGAACATTAGTGCAACTAATAGGTATTATTAATTTGATTTTATATGTCCTTACTATACTGCAATATGTGGCATATTTAAACCCTACTGATATGTGTCGTCAAGCATATACAAATTAATATCTTATTTCTACCCTTAATTAATTAACAAATTTAGTGTAGGGTGAAATAAGAGTCGGTCCCATAAGGAGAGCGTTGTTTATTAAAATTTCATTTCGAATGAAAATGAGAGTATTAATCAAGTAAATGTATGTAATTATAATTCCAAACAAAAAATTCATTTAGAAAAATTCAGCCCACAGAAACAACGTGAAACACCTATAATTTGATGTTTAATTTAGCTCAAACTCATGCACAACTTGTACCAATGTTATTTACCTTATTTCAGCCCCTTAAATCAGAAAATTACGATCATAAAACCTAGAAATTGCACATTAAAACAACATGTAATTCACTTTCGCCTCATTAACCTTTAAAGATTGTATTATACTTAAATCCCTTTAATAACCCAACACGTTAGCTGTCTTTTAACATAATTTTATCACTTAAAACAAGCTAAAATCATGTTAAAATTAGAACAGAATGTACAGTTCAAAAACAAATAGCAAACAACACAAATTCAACTTCTTCAGACATTTAAGATTGCTTCTTTCAAGTTAATTTAATCTCATCATCTTTCACTTAAATTTCTAGGCTTATCAAACTTAAACGTATGTCAAAATCATGCTAAGAAATCAAGAAATTAGTAGTAAATAGTTAGCTCTCAAATCTGATTGCACAAACAATCTAAGGATAATGCTTTCATATTGAGGTTGCATATTTCTTTTAAAAAAAATTCCAGCTTTAGGAAATTAATTTCAACAGGTTTTCAAATCACATTATATCATATAAATAACCTCCTAAACATACCCAAACACAGAAAAAATTGACTAGTTCCATGGCATAGATTAATCATAATCTAGCAAATATGAAAACTATACGTGCTGAGCTGCCATTTGCGTAATAAATTAGATTAAGTAGGTTTGGTATTAACCCTTGAGACTTATAAAATCAGCAAATATATGATGAGATGCAAGAAAATCACATGTAAACATTTAAACACAACAGAAATGGAATAGGTAGGGGCTGGAAGTTTTCTCGTAAATCATTTTACTACATATCCTCCAACATTTTAGATTCAATTAATGATTTCAATCAAGATGTTCTCCAATTAATTTTGCAGATCTTACTCGTTAAAATCCTTCAACTTATGGCCTCATATACTAGGAAATCATAGTAGACCACAAACAATACCACAAACATGTAAAGATGAGAAGGGGGTTCAATCGGAAACTAGAACTAATTAATTATAATAAAAATGCACATTACAATATTTGTGCTCAAAATTGATAAACACTTTTATACATTTGGAAACTTTTAACACTAAAAGAAATATAAACAAAATTTGAATATACATATTAACAAGTGATCAAGCATACATTAAACCCATAAATTTAGTCATCTAAGTTCAGATTTTTATCACCGACATCCCGAGCCATAAAGTAGGCTAATTATAGAGACTCTCATTGGCTGAGTTATCCCATCTCTCTTTACTAATTTAGAACCGAACCAGTGCAACTCTAAATTGATTAATGCAATTCTTTCCAAGAAGATATCATTAGGACCAAAATTTCAACCAACCAGCTAGCGAAATTCTTAGATCATACGACACTCTAATTAAATCATAGACTTTTGACCAACTAACGATTTAATAGTTGCTACTAGACTTGTTAAACTTAATTGCAATTACAGACTAAAGAGAAAGCGATAGCAATCAATTTACATTCAAATATATCAAGACGTCTTTCAATTATTTAAGAACATGAATAGTAAATAAATTGGCTCAATCATCACACAAATACTAAAATACTCGTAATGTTAGAATTAAATTGAAAATGATTGTCTCAAATTATCCAAACAAATAACTAAATTGAAATTATAAATTTTTAAGGAAATTATATTTTAAAGAACTAGATATAAAGAGAGTAAGAGTGAGAGAGACTCATTCGATTGATAGCCCAAACTACATAGATCGACAATCACTGTGATCCGATAGCTCGAAATATGAAATCCTCCTCCAAAGGAGCTCAATTCTAATGGTTTTGTTTCTCTCGTACCACCTAAACACCTCCTTGCACTAGCCTTCTTCATCAATAGCTCTCAAGTTTTAGTTTACTCTCAATTTCAAGTGATATGCCCGATTCCCTTTTTCTCTTTCCACTCCTAGCTTTTTGTTTGCTTGCGAGACACCCCAAAAGCCAAACTTAATAAATTTCCTCTTAACTCTTCCATTTTGAGAAATAATGTTGGGTCTTTTGTTCTGTTTAAGTTTCTCTTCATTGCTGCAGGTATGATGCTTCTTCGCCTTCCAACTGTTGTGCGTTTCTTCTTCTCTGCGTTTATGTCTTGGTTGTTCTCTCTCTCTTCTATCATTTCACTCTTCTCTTGATGTTGCTTATGTTTTTATCTCTACTCTTTTGGACTGTCATTTTTGGTGTATTTCTTATCTGCTATAACACTTTCATTCTATTCTCCTATTCTGCATTTTCTTCTTGTGGTGTTACGTTTTTTCTTCCTTTATTTTAGCTAACGTTTTATGCTTCTGCTTGGATCGTTCTGGCCCTCCTCTACTGCTGTTGTTTTCTTCTTCTGCTTTGCTTCTTTCATTACGTACTCCCATCTGTGAACATTTTACTTTACTGGTTTGGACTGCTTGCGTTGTCATTTTGATCTTTCTTTAATTGCATCAGTCCATTAACCTACAATAAAAACATTTCAACTTAGGTTAATTTTTGTAGGAAAATTTAGAAGAAATAATTTTAGGCCTTAAGTAATAAAATAGGAAATAATCATACCCAAATGTGTAATAAAAATAATTACATGGACTAAGTTTAGAAGAATAAAAGATGAAATATTTTGCATATATCAGATACTGAGCCCTTGTTTGGAAAGATAGGTGGAAGTAAGCTCTTAATTATAGACCCAAGATGAATGAAGGGCTTAAGGAAATTTTGATATGTGTCGTTAAGCACATACAAATTAATATCTTATTTCTACCATTAATTAATTAACAACTTTAGTTTAAGGTGAAATAAGAGTCAATCTCACAAGGAGAGTGTTGTTTATTAAAATTCATTTCAAATGCAAATGAGAGTATTAATCAAGAAAATGCATGTAATTATATAATTCCAAATAAAGTAAAATTCGTTAAAAAAATTCAGCCCATAAAAACAAAGTGAAACGCCTATAATTTGATGTTTAATTTAGCTCAAACTCATGCACAACTTGTACCCATGTTATTAACCATATTTCATCCCCTTAAATCTGAAAATTATGATCATGAAACCCCCTCAAATCAGATCTGAAAATTGCACACTAAAACAACATGTAATTCATTAGTTTCACCTCATTAAACTTTAAAATTTGTATTATACTTAAATCCCTTTAATAACCCAACACGTGAGCTATCATGTATCATGTTTTTGGCACTTAAAAATAGTTTTTCTCATCTTCTGGAGTTTTCCTTTATTTTTGTTTTTCTACGTTTTCCTATTGTGATGTTCTCTAATTACATCAGTCCATTAACCTACAATAAAAACATTTCAACTTAAGCTCATTTTTACAGGAAAACTTAGAAGAAATAATTTAGGCCTAAATAAAAATTATGAATAATCATGCCCAAATGTGTAATAAAAATAATTAAATGGAATAAGTTTAGAAGAATGAAAGATGTAATATTTTGCACTTATCAGATTTCTAACTAAAAGACTCATAAAAAAGAATCGATTAGGATGCAATCCAATATTTAGGTATTTTTCTTTTAATTTGGTAGCTTTTAAGATTATTTGAAGTAGTTTAGTTTGTTTTTATAGTTTTGAACTCTAGGTTTTAAGTTTATCTAACGTTCATCCACTTTTGCTTGAGATGAGATTTGATGGAGTTCATCAGGCTAAAGAGGCAACATTTTCGAGAAGAAGATTTTACCAGTTAGAAATAGATTGATGATATTGGATAAGGCTAATGATATTTTATTTTATAAGGCTAATGATATTTTATTTTTAGTGAAGTACCATTTATTTTTACCTTCTTTCCATTATTTTTCATTGTTCTTGTATTTTTTATACATTGAGGACAATGTATAACTTAAGTATAAAGGAGGGACTTAATGGTTATACTTATCACTTTTGTTATAATTAACTTAATGAAAACAGTTTTAAAAAAATTAACTTTGAAAAGATGTCAATCAAGATGATTCATTGTGATTTTAATTGTTATAGTGAGTTGATTTGTTTGGTTAAATAGTTATGAGCTTTGACGATTTAATTGATTTCAATTTGCCTTATTAAATTGGAGAATAGAAACTTGGTTTGTACTATGAAACTTCTTTTGCAATTTGTACATACAATTGAGTTAAATGTGAATTATTTTTAAACATTTGCATTATCCCACATGAAAAATAAAAGAATAAAAATATTAAAAAAAATGAATAAGTGAGCATTAAATAAATTCACTATGTTGAATTTAAACGAAATAAAAAAGTTAATATTAATGAGTGGCGCTAGTAGTCATTTGTAATGTAACCTAATTGAGTAAGTGAGAGTATTTATAACAAGTTATTTATTCTTGTGTTAAAAAGTTGGTGACTTTTCGAACAAACTTCTAAATTCTCTTGTATTGTTTAAAGTTGATTTTTTTTTACTTTTTTAAAAATAAAGTATATGAAAAGTGTTTGAATATTTTTTTTGAAATATAAAATGATTGAAAGTTGTAGCATCTTTCTCATATATGTTCACTTCATGAACTAGTTTAAATTATGTAAATTAAGTTGAACTTTAAAGAATTATACAGTGAATTAAATTGACTAATAACTTGATGTAAGTAGCTAAATGTTGAACAACTTGATGAACTTTATAATTCAATGAATAATGGAGAGTCTTGGTTGATGTGTTGATTTGTTAATTTTGTTTTTTTGGAGTTGTTTCCTATTTTAACTTGAGAATAATAAATTTGATTTGCTTGAGGATAAGCAAATACTTAAGTATGAGACAATTTTATATGTGCTTATTGCTCTATATTTTTGGTATAATTTTTAGAGTATTTACCATGTGTTTTGAGGATTTTTAATATAACTTGGTACTTATTTAGTTTATATTTTATTTATAGAGCTTATTTTAGCTATCTAATGAAAAAGGAATAATTTCAGGCAAGTTTAAGTTGAGTTGGAGCAACTTTGACATTATTGTTGAGGAAGGATTCAAAACATTCACTAACAAGGACCCATGTTGCTAAATATGAGAGCAACATGACCCATATTACTAAACATAGGCGAAACATAAGGGCAAACTGAGATGCATATTCAGGAACACGAGACTAATAAGGACCCATATTCAACATGTGTTCAACCTATATTCTATGTTGGTTCATTATGTTTATTCTTTTTTTTTTGCCAAAGTAACACATGAATAACATGGGGTTATGTTAAAAACATTTTGGTGATAATTATCACAAGAAAGAAATCAAAAAGGGTGTAAAGCAACATAAGGACCTACAAAATCTTGTGTTTAACTAAAATTTTAAGGTTTTATGATAAAAAGATAAGATAGGAGAAGAGAAAAGGGAGATAGATGTTTAGAAGGACTAGATATCAGTAACAAAGAAGGAGAAAAGTAAGGTTCCACTAAGATTAATAAAAAACATCAAGATTCAAAAGCCAGGAGAGTCCATCCCTTTATCTTATTTTCTTTTTTATTCTTTGTTAGCTTACTTTGTTCTATTATGAACTAAATTAGGATATGGATTTAAATGAGATAAACTACAAAATTATAGTATGAATTGATTTCTTTGATTTTAATGGAAGATTCTATTTTCTTGATAATTGTTCATTTTTATATTGTGTTGAATAGGGACATGCTAGTGTTTTAATTTAATGTTAGATTTCATACATTCAAATCAACAAATGATATGTATGAATATATCACAACATAAATAAAGAAGATTGTATGTGTTGTTGGAGATAGAACTATATGATCCTTTTAAGTTAGGGTGAAATATATCATGGGAATTCATAAAGCGAATTAATATGTTCTTTGGTTTCTTTGATTAGAAAGAGTTTTTGGTTAATTAACTTAAGGATAAGGACTATATTGCTTAAGAGGGAATATTCATAATTGATCGACTAGATCTATTACACATCCTAATTGTTTATTCTTATCTATCACATTTACTAATTGACTCCTATTTGTTACTCAATTATTGTTTATTTTTCTTTAATTCCAATCACTCATTTAGGTTGAATTTGATAATACAAAGACAATCACTACTAGTAGTTATAGTCCTCGAGGGATCGACATTTGACTCACTTAAACTATACTATAGAAAATAATAGGTGCATTGACTTTAGTGATTCTTTGGTATTATTTTGTGTTTTGTATCATTTTTATCATAGCATAGGTGAAAACTAAAGGTATCAAGTTTCAAAGTCTTTAGTTGTATTTCATATGTTGATATAGCATTTCAAAAGATGCACAAATTTGATGATAATGATGTTGAATGTGTATTTATTAGTTATAGTGTTAAAACTAAAAGGTACCATTTCTATAATCTTTCCACTTATTATTAGTTATAATATTATATTTGATTAGAAAAGTGTATGAAGATGGACCAATAAGCAAGGCTACTTAAATATTATCCAATAATATAATGGTTTACTTTTGGTTAATGAAATTACTGATGGTGATCATGGTTCATCTTCTTTAACAAATTCACAAAACTCTAGCAACTCTACACCTTCAAATTCAATCTACACTTTTAAGCTCTTTAATAAATCCACCAAGAAAATGATGTTCCTTAAAGGAGACTTTTAAGTAGATGAAACAATGTTAGTTTACAGTAGCTTAAAAACCAAATTATTTTGAAGTTATTATGCAAATTAAAGAGTGTTGTGGAAGAATATATAAAGAAATCAAAGCATTTTGGAAGCAGGATACTTGGACCTTATCGACTTACCAAATGAAAAAGATAAATTAGTATATAGTGAGTTTACAAGCTCAAATTTAGACCTAATGGTTCGATACAAAAGTATAAGGCACTCTTGGTTGCCCGAGGCTACACGTAATGAGAAGGTATTTATTTAAAAAAGATTTTGCACCTTTTAGTTACATTTGACCTGTGTGAGAATTATTTTTGGCTACTTTTGCACATTTATAGGTGGCATATCTATTAATTTAATGTCAAATATGTATTTTCAAATGGTATTTTTGATAAAAAGAAATGTTTGTAGAATAGTTAGTAGGTTATGACATTCTACCGCGAGGGAAACCAGTATGCAGACCGTCTGGCCAATCTTGCAGTCGTCCTTCGAGCGGGTCTTTATACCCTTCAGGAACCGCCTTCGTGCCTCCAGGAGTTTCTCCGCAGCGATGCGGAAGGCGTTTTGTATTCTTGTGTTTGATTGTGTTTTTCGTTTGTAACCCAAAAAAAAATATGCAGTGGGCGTTAAAGTGAATCTCGTGTGTGTGCGAGTTTTATTAAGAGTGCAGTGCAGCTTACATGCACTGGTTGAACTACTTGTGGTTAGTGTTTATAAGATGATCAGATCACCGTCATGAGCTGCGCAAAGATACGTGATCAGTGCTTGCTGCTGCTGCCACGTACGATCAACCCCACTGCCCCACTGGTTTTATTGTGCTACGTATACCTTAGACTATTTTCACATCTCAAAGTCTTTTGCATTGACGAGACTTCGGTTTTGTTGTTCGTTCTGAGCTTCTAGCCTCTTGCATTTTTTTCTGTTTTGAGAGAACATTTAGAGCTTCTTTGGTGTCTAGTGTGAGGATTTTGGCAGCTGATTTTTCTATGGTGTTTGCATGATTTTATTGGGTTGT
>JANZLC010000202.1:2640010-2653040 GCA_026413385.1 Erythroxylum gracilipes | reverse complement strand
TCGCCCACTGAATCCACTCACACAAATTATAAAATGATAAAACTATAGAGCAGGAATTGTAAGACCATGCTTACACTGATACTGGCTATCCAATCAGAAATAACTACATCACAAACATTGATATTAGGATCAATTTCAAGTACACAATCATCATTAGTGAAGCAACCTAACCAACCTTGCAATAGATCTAGGGAGGTCAGCAGGTAAAGAACTTGGAGACATAGCTCTCAAGAATCGAGAGAGAAATGAGACGTCCCTAGATGATATGACAGAGAAGAACAAGAACTAACACTATTCACTATCCTTCTACGCTTCCTGAAGGAGACAATATGACAGAGAAGAACAAGAAGCAAGGCAGAGAACGACGAAGAACAGAAATTAGAGGAAGGAAATGAGACGTTCTGCGATTTGATTCGAAGGAAAAGGTAAAAATGGGAGTCTAGATTTTCTGTCCAATTTTATAGTGACTTATTGTGTCCAGTGAATCTCAGCTATTTATTTATGCGGGCTCCATGTTTATTTATCTGGAACTTACGCGGGATCTACAAAAATAAATGGCTAAGATTTACTGGACACAATAAAACACCATAAAACTGGACAAAGGATCTGGAGCTTCAAAATGGACCCTAATCCCTGATTCGGTAACGAGAGAAGAGTTAAATGACAAAAATGGACCTTAATTCGGATATTTTTATTTTTTGATATAATATTCAGATTTTTTTTATTGTTTGAGAAGAAGATATGGAAACTAAACCTTATCCTTTGAGGGTTTAATCATTTTCAACCATTAATTCTGATTTGAAGAATGTATGAAAATCTATTATTTTATTTAATTCAATCTTTGATATCTAATTAGGTTTGATATAATATTTAGATTTTTTTTAATTGTTTGCGAAGAAGATATGGAAACTAAACCTTATCCTTTAAGGATTTAATCATTTTCAACCATTAATTCTGATTTGAAGAATGTATAAAAATCTATTATTTTATTTAATTCAATCTTTGATATCTAATTAGATTTGATATAATATTTACATTTTTTTTAATTGTTTGAGAAGAAGATATGGAAACTAAACCTTATCCTTTGAAGATTTAATCATTTTCAACAATTAATTCTGATTTGAAGAATGTATGAAAATCTATTATTATTTTATTTAATTCAATCTTTGATATCTAATTAGGTTTGATATAATATTTAGAATTTTTTTAATTGTTTGAGAAGAAGATATGGAAACTAAACCTTATCATTTGAGAATTTAATCATTTTCAACCATTAATTCTGATTTGAAGAATATATGAAAATCTATTATTTTATTTAATTCAATCTTTGATATCTAATTAGGTTTGATATAATATTTAGATTTTTTTAATTGTTTGAGAAGAAGGTATGAAAACTAAACCTTATCCTTTGAGGATTTAATCATTTTCAACCATTAATTCTGATTTGAAGAATGTATGAAAATCTATTATTTTATTTAATTCAATCTTTTGATATTTAATTAGGTTTAATATAATATTTAGAATTTTTTTTAATTGTTTGAGAAGAAGACATGTACCTAAACCTTATCCTTTAAGGATTTAATCTTTTTCATCCATTAATTCTAATTTGAAGAATGTATGAAAATGGTGATTTCTATTTGACGTTCACTTTCATACCTAGAAACTGTCAAGTGGCTGGATAAGTGGCTGGATACGGCTAGAGGGAACGGGTGTGTGTGTTCTGAGACATGATCTTTTGTCCCATTTTTTATATACTAATTCCATTTTATATGATTTTAATCATTTATTTTAATATATCTTTTACAGTTTTCATAATTTTTGAAACTATAAAAAATCAAAACTAAAAACATAGTTTTTTATTAAATTTGAAAACAAAAACAAAAAATAAAAAATAAAAATAGAAACAATCACCCACTAATATAACAAAGTCGTAATAAACCAAAAGGAAAGGCTCAATTAGAAATTTCATAAAGTTTTGATGAAGCATATGATTTACAATCTGCCATATTGTGATTGTGAAACAAAACAATCTAACATTAAAATAACTTAACCAATATCATTTTATTAAATGAGTGAAAATAAGAAATTAACGAAATGCCATCGTTTTGTTGAATTTAAAGCTCCCTCTGGTGCAAAAGCCTGGACTTAGGCCCGGGCCATAAATAGCTCGGACATCCCCAAAAATATTTGAATCCTTCATTAGCAAGGCACTAGAGACTAAAAGAATGGTTTGAACTAAGTATTCTGCAATCAAAGAAGCAATAATAGCAAACAGAAGAAGCATACAAAAAGGGCTATATTCATTTTCGATGATATGTTGGTTCAAATTCTACTTATTGACACACTTGTACATAATTTTTTAAAGAAATCTTTAGTATAAACATGAAACCATATCTAACTTCCAAGAAAAAAGGGAAGAATAATCACTCATCATCTGAACCAAGGACCTGCTGCTTTAGCTCTTCAACTTTAGCAGCAAACTCTGCCCTATTTTTCTGCAGTAAACGAGAGACCAAACACCAATTAGCATTTGCTCCTCCAAGTGTACGCACACATCTTAACTCTACGAGGGCTTACCTTAAAAAGCAAGTATCGTGTAGTAAACCAAAAGCTGTAACCAAGTCCTACTACTTCCATCAACTTGGGAAACTGGAGCCACAAAATCAAGCATTGTATTAAGATTGGGCAACAGCGTAATTAATCATCGTTCCAATTAGTTTTGTTAATAACTATCAAACGTAAATGAATACATACCAATGGAATGGAATCAATAGCTCCAACAATAGCTGCTGCTAACCACAAGGCAATCAAAGCACCAGCACCGTACAAAATAATAGAATACGTATCTTCAGAGTCGAGCTGCAAGTTTCAAATAAGAAAGGTATCAATATTTCAAGATATAAATATCTAGTGATTTCTTTAACTTCGTGGCAGATACATAATGTAGAATTATTAGCTATAAAACCAGGTACGAAAGCTCCACTATGAAAAAAGAACAGATGAAATGGAGCTGGGAAATAATCAGAGCATCATATGAAGTCATCACAACAGCTTTGCAGAACAAGACTTTAATACCATATCTAATCTAATAAGCTTGAATCTTACAGAAACACAATTCATGTAAAAGGACAATAGTTGGAGAAGATAGAAGCAAACCAAAGTGAACGTTTCTTGTGAAACATGACAAGTAAAACCAGATTATCGCAGATTTTGTGCTCAGGTAACCGCTCAGGATTGATGTTCATCAAGCCTTGTATAAAACTTTCATAACTTTCAGTTACTCATCATAGCAACCAACATAATGTAACATCAATAACTTGCAAATTGGAACATTAAAAGGCAAGGGAACCAAAGGTCTGAATACAAGAAATAGAAAACAATTGGTAAATAACACAATAGAAAAATTGTAGTTAGTATAAAATAGGACTCAGAATATTGAAACATCAGCAAGGCAAACCAGCCATTATGACGAGCGAACCATAATATAATACTCTTCATCGTCCTATAACAGTATGACAGAAAGAAAGCAAGGATAATTAACAAACACTTTTTGTAACATTAGATACCAGTATGATGGGATTCTATGTAAGCTTATGGGAATCAAAATTTAAACGCTGGTGTATCAAGCATAGTAAAGCAACATGATTTTAAAGCATGGTACAATTAAATTGTTAGTCGAAATAATGCTTTTTGACATGAACTCTTGCGGTAAGAAATTAGTTCTGGTCTCAATGTTGTTTGATAGATCATAGAAGAACTCCATTTTCTGATACTCTGTCTGTATCTTAATGTTGAGCATTTCTAACAAAAAGTATATGCTAGTAATGAGAAATAACAGAAATTATCACAAAACAGTTCCAAAGTCTATTGAATACCAGAAAAAAAAAAAGTCCATAGAATAACAGATAAGGACTTTAGTGGAAAAAAAATCACAAAATATATAGTTGATGAAATCGGTGACTATCAAGTATCAACTGTTGGTCAGGTCACAGTTCAGGATTGACGTCATTGTCAAAAGTGTCACCAAGAATCCGTCGGATACTTTCTACCAGATGAGTTCATCATCATAGCAACATTTCATTTACATACAATTGCAGCTTAACGAAAAGATACCAATAACACCACTTCGAATTTACACGTGAGAGTTCTAAACCACAAAGAGCTTTCAGGCAAAAGCAACTACTAGTTGCCTAATGCCCGTCTCAAGAAATCTTGTCAATTTTTGTACTCTTTCTCAGGTTATCAGTGAGCAAATCAGTGTCCAATACTAATCTGTACAAAGAAAATGCTCCGACAATTAAAAAAAAACAAAACGTATACAAAAAGGAAACAACTTTGTTATGAAACGTTAAGATTGAAGACCAACCTTGATATTCAGACTATCCAATAACTCGTTTGCTAGCTCATTACTAGGAGATTCCTCCTTAATTACTTCTGTAGCCCCAGCCTGCTCATTACTAGGAGATTCCTCCTTAATTACTTCTGTAGCCCCAGCCTGCTCATTACTAGGAGATTCCCCCTTAACTACATCTGTGGCCCCAGTATCGATATAAACATTATTTGCGATCGATGGACTATCCTCAACAGCCACGGAACTGTCACGTTCTTCCGTGGCCGCCGCAGACCGGGGTGCTCCGCCCGAAGTTTCATCCTCAGATAAGGAAGCTCTGGGCACCGAATGAGTCAAAAAGAGAAACCCTGAAAAAGGAAACCCCCAAAAAATAACATGAACACCAAAAATCCAACTGGGAACAATAAATATTCAAACTTTAACAAGAAATACAAACTGGGTTACACATACGAGAATGAAGACGGTTGAAATAACGACGGCGAAGGGTGCCGGTGGAGGATTGCGAGAGAGAGGCCTTGGAGCTTAGGTTGATGGTAGCTTGAGGCGTTAAGGACTTGGGGAGATTGGAGATGGAACGAGAAATGCAAAGCTCCATTGTTAGTTCAGGAACTTGTGTCTTCAATTGAATGGTGGATATTGGAGTAGAAGCTGGTGGCCAATGGTGTTTTAAATCCCACTCAAGCTAGGTTTTATCCCCCACTTTCCGCGGGCATATTGAATTTACGCTTCTACGCTCGAAGACTAAGGTCCACTGAAAGACTTGAAGTTAATAAGATTTTTCTAATGTATTAAAAAATTCAATGAAAGTTAGACAAATAGGATAAGAAATTCATGTTTAAAAGAATTAATTGATATTAAATTGTTATAAAAATAATTAATAATTAAATATAATTAAATGGTTAAATATAATTAAAAGGGATTTTTTTATATTTAAATTTTAAAACTTTATTTAATCTTCAATTATTTTTATAATAATTTAATATCAATTAAATTTTTTAAACATAAGTTTTTTATACCATTTGTCTAACTTTCGTTGAATTTTTTAATACTTTAGATAAAGATAACATCGTATCTTTCAGTGCACCCCAGATCTCCTGTCCAAGTTGTCCCACATGAGTGGATGGTGGATGCCTCTCTTGGATAGGGCAACTTAGACAGGGATCACCTCCCTTTTAAGTGACCTTAGTCTTCGAGGGTAGAAGCTAAAATTCAAATGTGCCCGCGGAAAGTGGTGGATGAAACGAGGAACCCTAGCTTGAGTGGGATTTAAAACACCACTTGCCACCAGCTTCTGCTATAATTAAAATTTAATTAAAAATAATTATTAAATAAACATTAATTTATTTATTTTAGTTTATAATAATTTATTAATTTATAAAAAATTATAGATTAATTAATAAATTTATTAATTTTTAGCAAAAAATTATTACAATAAATTAAACTAAAAAAATTAACATTCGAGCATAACATTAAAAAGTTTAAAATTTTTATAGTTTAAGAGGCTGAACTAGTTCGATTTTACTCGTTATATTTTTATTTGAAAATAAGTTATACAATTATAATGGAAGTATTAAAATAATTAATTAGTAAATTTTCAATTGTAGATTTCAAGTGTTTTAAAATTGCTTAAAAATTTTATAATATTATAAAATTTAAGAGTAAATTTTTTTCTATCATTTTATAATTTTTAAAATTGTATTCACTATTATACGTATGGTTTTGAATTTCAGACCGTACCAACCAGTACCAGGCAATACATACATTATCGACCAAAGAACGGTACTAAATATGTATTGGTTAGTATCGACTTGTTTCATAAAATACTGGTCGGTATTTATAATATCGGCCAACACTGAAAATTTTAAAAAATATAAGAAATAAATTGCAAAATTTATTTTAAAAAATATAAGAACTAAATTGCAAAATTTTCTAGACTTTTCAAAAATTTAACTCTCGCCCCCTATCTTTTTTTCAAAACTTTTTAAATTAGTTATTTGGTTAAAGTTTTATTGTGATTTTGTAATTTTTATTTTTAAAATAAAATAAATATTTTATTACTAATTATAATTATACATAAAATAAAAATAAAAATAAATTATTTTATTTAAATTTATTTTAATATTATTAATAAAATATTAATAAATGTATTATATTTTTAAAATAAATAATTTCAAACTAATATTTATTTTATATATTTTTAATTATTGAATAAAATTTTATTTGAAATATATATTTTAAAAAAATTAAATTAAATAATTATTATTAGATTAATTTTATAAATTAAATTAAATTAAATTACCATACTTATAATTTTAGTAATAATTAATTTTAATTAATTAAATATATAATATTTAATTGATAGTAAATTAGATAATATATATTTTTGTTTCATATTCCAATTTTACTTGTTATTTACTTATCACGAACTCTTGTTGTAACATATAATAATTTGAGAGTTAAGGATATTTATTATTCTTTTTATTGGAAGTTTTGATGTAATTATTATTTATTATATAATGAAAATTAAAATTTTAAATTCTTTATATTGTTCTTAATTTTATATTTGTATGATAATGATTGTCTTTTTTATATAAATTGTGGTTATTATTTATATGGGAAATATCTGAAAATTATTGATATTTCATATTAATTGTGATTATTATTTATTATTTTGATTTTTGAGACATGGTTAAAAATGTACAGTACAACTGTACAATATGATAATGAATTTTTTGCAATTTTAAAAAAATAATGGACTATTTTATAAATTTTAAAAATTACTAAAAACTATATTCGGTATTAACCAGTACCGGTACAATATCGTATTAGAAGTCAATCCGGTACCAAGTCTTGTACAATATTTGCAAGGTTGATTATGCACATCACAAATGAAATTAATATAATAATCTCTTTTGAAATACTTCCATAAATTTTATATTTATTCTTACACATATTACAAATTAAACGTATAATATAATTAAATAAAAATATGTTGATTCATATGAAAATAATTTTAAAATATTTATAATTTTACAAAAAAATCTTTATGCCACAATATTTTAAAATAAATGATTAAAACTATCCCTTTTGCTCTTTATCATCGCTTATTTTTGGTTCTAATAAAATGGGCTGAAATTGGACCACAAATATGAGTTTGTGGACAGGTCCAAAGAAAAAAGCATAAAAGTGAAATTTGACCCAAGATGAGCTTGAAATGCCAAGTCCAAAGAAAAACAAAGAGCTTACTCAAAATAATTAAAGTCCTAATTTTTTAAAATCATTAAAAAAATACGTAAAAATATATTACTTTTTTTTAAAGCACATGTAAGGTACATATGCATTAAATATTTTTAAATTACATAAACTTTATAAAATTTTGTTTACATTATTTAATATATTTTTGAATAATTAAAACATATATTAGCAAATAAACACTAATTTATAAATATTTTATTTATTTTCTTATTTATTTTATCCAATTAATTCATTTGACAAAATTATTATTTAACTTTATTTCATGGATATTAAATTGTAGTTAATACTTAATAGACGTGAAGAAAAGAAGGCATTATAGTCTATTAGTGCAAGTAAGTTTTGATACTTAATAAATTTGTAATATTTAATAGGTGAAACTATTCAGTATTAACTACAATTTCTTAATCTTTAAGAATAATTTAATATCTACAAGAATACGATTATAATTGAAATTTCTTCTAGCGACAATTATTTTTATTTTTATTATATTAATATATATGTTTGATAATGAGTCATATTAGACTTGAAGTCTAAAATTCCTTTTAAAAATATTTAAGTCTGAATTGAAGTCTATTTAACTCGGACCGACTTTCTTAACTTTAAATCAAATCTTCAAATTTCTCAATTAAAGAGGAAAATAAAAGAATAATTAGGGAGCATAATCTTATTGTCTTTTTTTAATTATGTACTAGTCCAAGGGATAATGTCAAAAATGTTTTTTTTTTGACGAAAATTGTATATCAAAAATCATAAAAAACACCCAATAAAAAAAGGCTAGAAAACTATCCCAAGCTAGCAGGCTTACCCTGTATTATGAATTTCTTTTTATGAACCATGTATGATTTATTTACACAATATATTACATGGGATTATTCAATTGAGCAATTCATACATCTTAATTTTTAGAAGTCAACCAATCATCAAGATAAATCTTAGAAGGATAATGGCAATTACTTCACTATATGTTTGTCAATATTCTTAGTTATCTTAATTAAGATTACATCTAGAAAAATGGCCCACCACCATATATAATTTCACATCTTATTTTTAATAGTAAGACAGTCATACTTCATATTTTATAAATTTACTTATCTTAGTTAAGATTATATCTAAAAAATCCTTTTAAATATTACATTTGCATTTGTGTTTTGGGGCAAATGCAATACAAGTGCTTAAAGAAAATTTATAAAAATTTAATTTATAATTTACAAAATAATGCAAGAAACAAATTTAACTAACAATAACAAAATTTATATCCTACCACCTGTAGTTTATTATTATTAATTAATTAAATTATATAGGTCAATTATTTCTTAAAATAGGTAAAAAAATTAAAATTATTAATTTAAATCATTTAAGTATTTTAAATTAAATTGAGTCATATATTTAATATTTATGTTATATATTTTGTTGTTTTTTAATCGAGGTCTAATAGAAAGAATTTTCTTATAAATTAAAAATTAAAAATAAAATATTCTTAAAGTTTTTTTGAAGTATAGAAGTAGTTTATGTCTTTAAAAAAATGAAAAACAGTGAAAACTAGGTTGAAAAATAAGGAAAGAAAAGAAAAGACAGTTGGAATGAGGTTGGCCTCATTGTACTCATTGGCCTCATTGTAATCTCTTTTCAACTGTGGTATCAATTTTATGTTCAGTTCAATCTACAGCTACCCTTTTTCCGTCTCTTTGTTTTATTATACCCTAAAAATGTTTGTATCTTCATAAACCCCTTTCCCACTACATAAAGCTCCTGTCTTTGTCACTCAAACGAACTCTTTTCTCAGCCCCCAACACTCAAACGAACTCTTTTCTCAGCCCCCAACACACAAACGAACTCTTCATCTTATTTTCTACGTGGGTCTTTATCTCATAATGAGATCACAAAGCTTTCTACTTGATGACCATTTTCTGCTTTAGGCTTTAAGAATGGCAGAGAATCTTGATTGTCAAGACTCAAGCCTTCTATGTACAGAGAACACAAACATTTGTTTGGGTGATTTTGATTCTGATACCGTGGATGAGTTTGAGTGTTCCCCTTCTTGGCATCACCAAGGCAATCACAATCACAACGTAGATCCTTTCTTTTATAGTTTTAGATCCAAATCCTTGATGGGATTTACTGTACTGAGTGATGAGAGAGTAAAGGAAATGATTGATAGAGAAACTAAGCATTTGCCAAGAGGTGATTATCTAAAGCGACTGAGGAGTGGGGATTTGGACTTGAATTTTAGAAGAGAGGCTGTTGATTGGATTTTAAAGGTTGTTCTTTTTTGTTTTTCTTTTCATTCTCTGAAATGGGATTGGTTTTCTACTTCTTTTGATTGATTTTTCACCAGAAACTTCGTTCTGGGCTATCATCTCTTTTCTCCAACAATGTGGATTTTTTCTGCACTATGCAAATCTGGGTTGTTCGTACTTGATCAATATGTTATTTCTGATTGTCCAATCATTTTTCACTTTCACGCGGGATTGGTGATATCCTTTTGCATTGATTTTGGTTAACAATGCGTAATGGAAGATGAAGTCTTTGCTGACTGTTTGCTGATCGAGTTTCTTGCATTGTGATCAACAGGTTCAAGCTCATCATGATTTTGGAGCACTAAGTATTTGCCTATCTGTTAACTACTTGGATCGTTTCCTATCAATTTATGTGTTGCCCGTAAGTGCAGATATTATGTTCTTCGTTTTGCATTTTGTTCTTTGGGCACTGATCATCTTTACCTTTGTTTTTTTTTACCCGCTGTTGACGTTATAGAAGGATAAGGCTTGGGCTCTGCAATTGTTAGCTGTAGCTTGTTTATCACTAGCAGCCAAAATGGAGGAAAATAAAGTTCCTCTATCTGTAGATTTACAGGTAATGATCACACTAAGTTAACTTAGAGTGACAAATTGATGTATTCAGAAGTTGGTCACGCTTTTCTTGCTTCTTTCCCTGTTTTTCCTAATGATGTGGTTTTTGTGGTTAGGTAGGAGAACCCAAGTTTGTTTTCGAAGCCAAAACCATTCAAAGAATGGAACTTCTGGTGTTGAACACATTGAATTGGAGAACAAGAGCACTTACTCCTTGCTCTTTCATTGACTATTTCCTCTGGAAAGTACATGATCATCAATATCTATCATCATCTTCTCTCTCTACATCAGTACAGCTCATATTAGGCACGATGAAAGGTCTATTTTTGTACTGTGTCATGAGGCTTCATTTTTTTTCTTATTTCTGGAGCTGTCTTTTAGGATTGAAGTGTTGATGCAGTTCTTGGTGGACAACTAAATGCAGGAATTGATTTCTTGGAATTCAGGCCTTCAGAGATTGCAGCAGCAGTGGCAATATCTGTGTCAGGAAGAGAAAAGCTAGCCTTAGAAATTGATAAGGCAACGCCTAGCTTCATTCATGTAGAAAAGGTACAAAGAACAAGAGAAAATAATATTAGGGGTGGTTCCCCACAAGAATGAAAATGCAAGATACGACAAATTTGCTTTTGCCCATGAAGATCTTGATGTATGATCTCTATACCATTTTGATTGAGTTCTTGAAAATGAGTCTCTCTTTTTCTTTTTTCTGTTGCCCCCTTTTTGGGAATTTTCTGCAGGGTAGAGTGTTGAAGTGTATTGAACTGATTAAAGACCGGTCACTGACTAGTGGGTGTACTGCTGCTGCTACTGTGGCAAGTGTATCAGCCTCATCTGTGCCCCAAAGCCCAAATGGGGTATTAGATTCTGCTGCATGCCTGAGCTATAAAACAGATGACACAACAGTTGGTTCATGTGCAAACTCTTGACATAATAGTCCGGACATTAAGAGGAGGAAACATGATAGCAGTCAATTTGAAGTGGAAACACGAGTCATGATTTGCCCCACAGATGATTCACTCATGGGAGTTTCTGTATGGTTTTTGAGCATACCCCTTAGTTAACGGTAACACATTGGAACAGAGAGGGGAAAAAAAAAAGAGCAGGGGTTTTTTGATCAACTAATAAAGCTGAAGTTCAAGATGTGATCTTAGCTTAACTTAAAATTCAGGGAAGTTACACTGGCATATATACGAGTGAGTATGCGTGTATGTTTATACTTTAGTATTGCTATACAGTTTTGCTGCTGCAACTTCCTTTTCCTGACAGAAAAAGAGGTGAAAGGACATGTAAAAGAGACTTACAAAGTTTTGATACTGTATGCTCCCAAGTTTTCAATACCAATTGAAGAATTAAATGAAGGGAAAAGACATTAGTTCAATTGCATAGATTGTAGTTTTGAGTCAGTTTCTATCTGTCCTCAAGTATATACACTAGTTCACCTAAAGAATCAGCCATCATTAAGCATTCTGTGACAAAAGAGTAAGCCGGATTAAGAGTAATCTCGTATAATTTATAAGTTATTACGTGCATTTGACATGATATTAAGTTTGTTAATGCTCCTTTTTGGGGATTGGAAACAAATACGGGCTTGGAATGTGGTCTAGCTGACCAGTCAAGTGCAGGATTCTTCTAACGTGAAGTAAGGCCTGATGATTGTTCAGAGCAATCGATGAACATCATAAACCTTGGAAATCCTGAAGGCTTTTAATATTTTAAAAAAATGAATTACTTGAATGAATAAACTAAAAATATTTCTAGGAAATATAAGACCTACTCCATTTCTTAAAGTGGACAGTAAGTGCTGAGTAGTTGCTTACACCTGTTTCTTGTTTTGTCACCCACTGACCGTCTTTTTCTTTTTTCTTTTCCATCAAGAGAAATGGTGATCTTTCTCTTTTTGTTTATGCCGTTAAGTGTTAATTTCAAAAGGTTTAACAACTAAGGAAAACTTTATAAAAATTTTAATTTGCTTTATTATTTAGTTTGATTTATTTTAATAACTTTTGTCGTTAAAAATTGACTAATGTATTAATTAATCAGTCGATTTTTCTTATAAACAAAAGTAAATAACTTAATTTTTATTTAATAATTTCTTTTTCAGTTAAATTTTAAATTCTTATAAAAAATCTATCGATTTTATAATGGTCTAATACCAATTGAACCTTTTAAATCTTAAATCTCTTGTTTTACTAATTTAACTTTTGGTATAATTTTTAAAACATTGAAAAAACTTCTTTCAACCTTGGTTATAAATATTATTTTTCTTTTTGGATATCTGATAATCATTAAAATTTGGAAAAATAATTATAAAAGAAACACAATTAAACAAATTAAAAGAGAGAAAACTAGGGGGTGTTTGTTTCTATTTTATTTTTAGTTTTCTGTTTTTGTTTTCAAATTCAGTAAAAAAAATCTTATTTGTTTCAGTTTTAGTTTTGATTTTTTATTTTTTTCAAAAATTATGAAAACTATAAAAAGTGATTTTATTTTATATTTTTGTTTTTTTTCATAATCTGATTTACTATTATTTAAATATATATTTTTAATTTTTAATTTTTAATAAAATTTATGAATA
>JANZLC010000202.1:2628489-2639910 GCA_026413385.1 Erythroxylum gracilipes | reverse complement strand
TATTTTTAATTTTTAATTTTTAATAAAATTTATGAATAATTTAATTCAACATTATATTTATATATTTAATAAATTAAAATTATTATCAATAAAATTATGAATAATTTAATTTTATTTATTTTTATAATTAAATTACCTAAAATTAAAATTAAAATATATAAATATTCAAATAAAATTTGATTTAATAATTAAAATAAATTTCAAATAAATTTTAATTTATAAATAAAATTTTAATTTATAAATTATTTATTTTATTAAAATAACATAATTTTATTAATAATGTTAATAAATATTATATAAGTTATTAAATAAATTTACTTAATTAAAAATTTTTATCTTTAAGTTTTATCTAAAATGTAATTATTATCAGTGATAAAAATATAACTTCATTAACATTAATAACCAAACATGTTTTTGTTTTTATTTTAAAAAAATAGAAACAAAAATGTATTTATTTGAATTTCTTTAAAGGTATTTTTTTTGGAATATAAGATCTCAACTATTCTAAAAAAATATTTCAATTATAATAAATGAACCAAACCATTTTTATTTTGATTTTCATAATAATGAGTTTAAGCAAAATTGTAAATTAATACAAAATATCTCTATCATACTATACTCTTCTTTATTCTAAACTATGCTTTAAATAAGAGAATTAAGATTAAAATTTTATTTTATTTTTGTGATTGAGGTTTTAAAAGTTAAAAATAATTAATTACATAGTTAATCAGATAATTTAGAAAAACTTAAATTTGGTTTGGCTTTGACTTGTAGAACTGATCACAAGAACTTATTCAACACAAGTCACACACCAATTAACTGTTAAGCATCGCAATAATATTGTTTGTGCTTAAGTTTTTAGTGTAAAACTTTATGGTGTGGACCCAAAAACTAGGTCTCACTGCCACTGCGAAGGTGGGTTTTTGGTGGGTGAAGCTTTAACACATCTCTTGTGTCTCTATCTCTGTATCTGTCTCTCTGTCTCTATCTGACAAACATCACGAAAACAAATAAAGAAAAAAAAGGGGTGTCCGAGCTTAGTAATGTTTGTACCTGCAGAGTTGCCTGGACCGAGGAACTGATTGTTGACGGGACGAGAAAATGGAGGTGACCATATGTAAGAACGCAGAGTCCAAGACTAGAGCTTTTGTGAGTGTGCGTGGTGGATGGTTTTGTGTGTAAAGAAAGTAGGTGATGGGTAAAAGGGTGATTGGTTCAGAGATCTCAGAAGTAACTTTAGCAGATGGCAACAAAAAGATCAAATTTTTTAAGCGAGTGCCCATTTAGCCAACGACAAGTTAGTGATGAGAAAAGGCTTTTGAGTAACCCAGTAAGTGGCAGTGTGGCACAGCGCATGTTAACCAACAAGGAAGCCGTGGAAGGTCTAAAGAGAACAGAGTTTCAGATGCCTATGTAAAATATGTGCAGCAGTCAGTCTTAGGCAGGATGCAGCTGGGGCACAAACAGCTGAGAGCTTTGGCTTCGTTTAGAACGATGATTGGTTGCTTACAAGTTAAGTAAGGGGAAAGTGACGACTTTGCATTTTCCCAATTTGATTCAATGCTTGGCTTGACGGGGTCAGATTGTGGTTAAAGAAATAGAGGAATGGTGAATGTTGAAAAAGGGTTAAAGAAACAGGGGAATGGTTAAAGAACAGGGGAATGCTACACTATATAAACCATTGGTTCAACTCATTTAAAATTATTGACTCGTCAAATAATTTAATTATAATACATAATTTTTGATTAATTGAGATGCTTTTTAATCGTATAACTACTTTGATAACGAGTTGTACAAGCGTGTGAAAATTTCATTTAGATATCGGATAACTAGTTAGTCTAAATTTCACTTATTTAGACTAATGTTATTTAGATATTAGGTACTAATTAATTGAAAGAGTTGTATAAATGAATGAGATAATTCAAGATAAACCAGAAGATGTTTGACCAGTCAGAGGCTTCAAACCAAAAGTGATACCTTATCATGGTGTCGTGTGCATAGGAGCTTGCAAGGACATTTTTTAATATTAGCTGCATTGATCAAGACAAGTAGACATTAGTACCCGACATGGGAATTCAGAGGAGTTCAAGCATCTCAGGCTCCAAAAGAGCAATTTATTTCTAAACTAACATCAATTGTTCACCAATCACGAATGAGTTCCTGTATTAGAAGACAACATGGTTCATTGTAATGACTGCCGAATGAATCATAAACACAGACATAACATGTTAAAAATCAATCCAATATAGAGATAGATTCCAAGTAGCAACATCATCTCCAGTAACGGATTCTTTTTATGAGCTATCGAGATTCTCAGTTAAGTATTATTATAATATTATTATGAATGTGCCAAATAATTTCAAAACTGGCACTTTGAGCTACTATACACTGAAGAAATTTTGTCAATTTGGAGGAGGAACTCCTTTATCCTCCTTGTATTGTTTTGGTAGTTTGTGGTGAACAGACTAGCTAACCTGGAGTGCTTCTAAAGTTGGCAACCTATAACAACGGAAGTCATTGAAGCTTGAGTTCCTGACCTCTTTGGCATTAAAAATGAAGAAAGTTTGATAGTTAGACGAAGTCAGGCTGGCCGGTTGAAGTTAAGCAACGATGCCACATCCGGCTGTTAGGGTCAACAGCCCTGGGATAAGCAATGACTTCAGGGATGGGAAAGTAGACATAGTGAGTGTTGCATAAGCCTACAGTAATTCCACTGTAACCAGCAAATGCACCATGGACCTGCAAAAATCCACAGTCCAGTCAGCTATAGTAACAATAGCATAGCAACAGGTCACTGTTCCCGGGATTTCAACTAACTTCAGTCAACTTCGAGAAGTCTTGAATTGAAGGTCACCCTATGTGCTAAGGAACACATCCAATCAAATTTTAGTTCTTTAGTCATGTATTCAAAAACAATTCTATATTTCTCTCTTCTTATAAAACAACTGTTCTGGTTGTCGATTTTGGAGGAGAGGAACTAATAAGGCCAGGCAAGCTATGTTTGAGCATTACAGGCAAGTTTCAATACCCAAAGTGTTTGAACAAGTACTCGTGACTCCCTATTAACCGTGTACCTCTGGGATTTGGCTACTTCAGCCGTTTCCAACATAAATTTCGTACTGCAAGCTGTAAAGAAGGGGAGAAGTAAGTATGACTTACAGCATTCTGCCCAAGAACAGTGCATAAAATTCCATCAGAAGCATTTGCACGGCATGCACGAATCATGTATGTTGGATCAATATACTTCACATCAGCATGGATTCCAATCTCCCTGAAATATTTTTTCGTCTGGCCGGCAAAACAGCAAGGCATCAACATGGAAAAAAATAAAGCTTTTGAAAGAAAGAACCCCAAACTTAAACTGACAATAATCTGAAAGCTTCTGTTATTTAGTTGATTCAATAAAGTGACATTTATATTCCAATAAAAGGAAAGACTAGCATATAGAAATGTTAAGACCAAAGTTCTGGGACTAATACATTGCCTTTAGATAACAAGACTAACTGCAGTTCTAGTAATATGTTCCCCAATGGACAAAATTTGCCTATTTGGCGAGCAACTATTAGACAAAACAGACTTCACTCTTTTGATAAAATTCACCAAATTGTCAGGTGTTACTGGCATCATAGTAACCGATTTGCTAGTAAATGAAACTACTAACCTCTTGTTGGATGTGTACACCGATATCTCCAAGTACAAGGTTTCCAGATGCATCTTTAGCATTAGTTTTCTCAACAAAATTCTGCATCAGGTGTCATCAATATTCTCCTTTAGGAAACAAGACATAGTAACATAGAATCCGTCAAACATGAAAGACCCGAAACTAGCAGCTTGCCAGAATAGATAAACAAATATGTTCTTGCAACCCCCTATACCAGCTATATTTGTAATTCATATGTGAGAGAGATTCCAATCAGGTATGATGACTCAGAACTATTATAAAAAGTGTTTAGGAGAAGATAGGAAGGGAAGTCTACAGGTTATGAGCAAGGAAAGAAAAAGTTTTCCAATTGGAGAGAAAAGAGACCTCTAAAATTTTTCGAACTTCTCTGCTTCACAATCATGTAGAAAATGCTTGCTCAATCATTGAGGTAGGTGAAATTATAAAATGTATAATGGTGAAACATTTAGTAATTTACCCAAAAATGTACGTGCCAAGAAAAATAATAACATAAAGAACCTGTCCAGCTCCCTCAGCTACACAGAGCACAGCCGATCCCTTTGTCTCAATTAGGTATTTTAGATGTTTCAGAACACCATGAGGACTGTGCAAATGAAATGGCACCTAAAAATATAAAAACAACAATTACTGTAAGCAGGATTTTAAAAGCAAGTTTAAATTGTCTCAAGGTTCAAATACCTCAGGTATTAAGCATATGTCAACTTGTCCGCTGGCTAACGCTGCTTGCATAGCTATAAATCCACTGCTACGGCCCATCAGTTTCACAATGCCGATGCCATGGTAAGCACTATGTGCCTGTCCAACCAATTTAACATTGAAAGGGACATAAAATATGTTTAAGTTAGTAACAAAATAGTAAAAATCAGCTCACCTCAATGTATGCAGAATTTATAGCTCGCTGTGCTGCTTCAACAGCAGTATCAAAACCAAAAGTTTTGTCCATCAACAAAATATCATTGTCTATAGTCTTTGGCACTCCAACTACTGCCACCCGCAACCTTCGTTTACGACACTAAAACCATAAATGAAAAAGAAATAAGTACTGCAGAAAACTATATGGAGGACATGAGAAAGTATCTCTAATTCTAGGAACCACTCTTTATAAGATCCCCAATAAGTGCTCTAGAAATCCATTGATGAAGCAATTATCCAGAATGAAATAATATGCAAGTAATATCATTTCGTGTCAACTTCAAGAGGAATGAACTTCATCCTATCAGGTTCATGCAACTCCACTTCCATGATAGTATGAAGACTAATTTAAACTACAACTCAGTTGCAACTCAAGACCTCTTCCCTAACTTACAGTTCTCAACTCAGATTTTGTAGGCAATGCAGCAATGCTATACTTTCTGTTCCCATCTTTGCTCATTCTGTTATGTTCTCCTGTCAAACTTAGTGTATTATCTTCAAACAATATAGGCACCCAAAAGTTTCATCCTTTACTCTATCCACAATAGGGCACAAAAGAGAAGTACTTTAAAAGATCATTCCTTTATGATAAGTGACAATGGAAAACAGTAAAATGACAGTCTGAACAACCTCATTATGAATTGCATTGGCACCAGCATGCGTACCATTCCCACCCAACACAAAAAGCATGTTGATTCCTCTTTCCTGCAGAGTTAAGGAAATGAAAATCAAGCCACTTGATTCCTGATATGGTTGAATTTACCAATGAAGTGCACAAGAGTTCAAAATCTTAACAAACAAAAAAGGACTGAATACCTGCATACTGTTGACAATGTCACTAACATTGGGCCCTCCTCGTGAAACTCCTAGCAAGCTTCCACCAGAGAGATGGATATTTTGAACCACTTTTCTTGATAGCTAAAAGTAAGAACAAATTCTAAAAGTAATCAATTTCAAATTCATAAAGAGAAAAAGGTTTTGTTTAATGCTTCACCAATTCTTCTGCAATTATGATAGAAATATAAAAGAGCAGTATATACCAGTATCTCATTTAATTCCTTGTCAGAAAATCCACGATATCCAAAAGGAATCCCCACTATGTTTTTGACACCATATATTTCAAGTGTGATGACAATCTGCTCCAAATAAACCCCATATATCAGAAGAGATGGAACTTTAAACACTAAACATGTCATGTTAACCTCCAAAGAATGCACCATTTGCAGTAGAAAAGAAAAAAATATTGTCTAGGAAATGCAATTCCTGCAATTAGTTTTCATCAAGAATTTTGATGTGTATAAATAGAGGGTTGACATGTACGCATACTGACGTGTCTGATCACATCGTTGAGGCCAGGGCACAATCCACCACAAGTAACAATTGCTGCCTTCACTTCTTCTGGTTTGAAGTATATTTTCTCCCGAGGGCCGGCACGATGAACCCTGTAAGGATTTCGGGTCATATCAGTCACATTAGAAGATAAAAATTGATTAAACCTGTTCATGTCATGTATAAGATTCACAATTACATGTCCTCTCAATTAAAAAAAGCTGACAGAGAAGGATATTTACCATTGTTCAACCCAACTACAATCAGGATCAATGCACTCAGCTCCAGCAGATGTGGGAGATGCAAAATGTATGACCTACATTAGGGAAATATGATGTCCATCAATAACTGCTTTTACATTGATCAGTTGACCGAAGAAAAGTCCCAACTTTCTTGTAATGGAGCTTCAATCTTCAAAATTTTGGTAATGCAGCCCTAACAGCCATTCATGCTTGACTTGCAAATATTGGGAATTAAATTTCCATATTGGTCATTCTTTGGATATTATTATCTAGTTGAATGTTAATCAAAACTTGAGAATTTATACTTCAGAAGAGGACACAGGTTCTGATGACGAGTCACAGAAAAATGGGGAGCAGTTGAAATGAAGGGGCACATCCAACACGATCCTTTTCATAGATTTCAAAAAGAATAACTAACTACTAGTTTTTTTCCATAAGGATCCAATATGCATGCAAAAAGAACTAAATCTTCGGGAACCAAAAACCCAAAATTTAGTTCCAAAAGACCATATGACAAAGGTCAAAAACATATACCTTAAGAAGCACCCTATCATTGTTGTTGATATATCCATGCCACTCCTCATCAGAAGGATAACCATCCACAAAATCTTCCGTCGGAGTCCTGTGAATTTAAAGCAGTTAGGCTTGTAGGATCTCAATGAAGCAAGTAAATCTCTTATTTAACAAAATAATGCCACAATAAGAAACTTGCACAGAGTAAGATCTAAGAAAAAGAAGATAAACATATCAAGAACAAAGCAGAAATAACTCCTCAGTTTCCTCCTAATTTAACAATTCAAACTAAATCACTAAGATTTAACAAAATCAGCTTCGCTAAACAACTAGAAGAAAGCTAACAATTCAGTATAAGCCCATAAAAAGCTCTTGAAAACCCAGAAAGTGAAGAAGCAAACAAAGCTACAAAATTCACTCAAACTAAACCATTAGTCCCTCCACAACCCACAAACCAACTTTACTAGCATCACTCAACAGAAGCAAAAACGTGATTATCATGATCAAAAAGTCACCTCATTTTGAGACAGAAAGTGGAAGGAATGGACTCAGCGTCAGGGAAGACATCCGTCAAGTGAGGGATATTAAACCTCCTCTCGAAATCCCTCCTGTACTTATCTTTCCAACCCGGGTCGCTAAATTCAATCGCCGTACTCTCGCTCCGACCATGTGCCGAAACACGACAACCCTTCACGCAGGAACTAGGACAAGCAAAGCCAAGGGATCCCCGGTGCCGTAGAGGAAAAGCCAGCTTGAGGCAGCCGAGGGAGAGAGTGGCGGCAGGCGAGAGAGTGTCCATGAAACGGTGGTGCTTTTCTTCTTCCTTCCGGTCTCTTTACCAGTGCGTGATCGTTGAAAAGACAAAGTATGTTCCTCGTAGGCTCAGAAGACCGAGGAACAGGAACAAAGACATGTTATGTCTTTGTAAGAAGAGTTAGTTCTCAACAAGAAAACTTGTCTTTTGCTTCACTTGTGATATTATGACTCGGTCTTTTCTTTTCCCGTTTTCTTGTTTTTTTCCATCTTCTTTTGTATTTCATAGTTAGGTTTCTAAATTTAGGGATAATTATTTAAAAATTTTCAATTTTTCTTCTATTTTTTAATTATAACCCAATTTTTAAAATGTAGCAATAAAATGTTCAATTTTATATTTTTTTTAATTCTAACCCAAACTTTAAAAAGTGACAATAAAATATTTAAATTTTTAATTTTCTTCAATTCTAGCTCAATATTTTCTGTTGCTCTCTCGATGCCCTCAATCCTTTATTTTATGTTTGTTCTTTTGAAGCCTCAAACTACTCTCGTATTATAGCATACTGTACCAGTAAGCTCTTTGTTTTTAGTTCGTTCTCTTGGTGTCCTTAGTGTGAAGACATCAAGGTTGCATAATTTAAAAATCGAAGGGTGAAAATGTCGAGAAAAAAAGCTAAAAATGAAAAAAACTTAAATCAAAGCATAAGGTTATCGGGGCTCCGTAATCTGAGTTAGGTCATTTTGAATAATGATGTCATTTTAATTACGTGATTAAACAATGTCGTTTCATTAATCTTCATTTGTTTTGTTAATTTTGATTGACCTGTATTAATAGTTAAGGTTTCTAAAATACGTGGCAAATCACATCAATAAACTTAACGAAAATACTAACATCGGACTATAATTGAAAAAATTAAAAGTTTGAACATTTTATTGTTACTTTTTGAAATTCAGACTATAATTTTAAAAAATTTGACGTTTTATTGCTACTTTTTAAAGTTTGAGCTATAATTTAAATTTTGACAAAAGTTTGGACTTTTTTGTAATTAACCATAAAATTTAAGCGTAAAATAGGTCCACATTTTTATTTGATTTTTTTTAAAAATATTATAATACTATAAGTTTGGGAAAATATTTTTATTAATACTTATAATTGAGTTTATAACTATTTGATTTTCTATTAATAATTATTTCTATTAAAATAATTTCGTAGAAGTTTTATTTTAAAATTTTCGTAATATTTACTTTAAAATAATAAGTATGAAAAAATACAATTTTTTGTAATTTTATTCATTTGATAAAATACATTTGAACCCAAAGCAAAATATTTTGTGCTTTCAAACTTATTGTGTGTACAGGTAACAATTTATATATTTGACTGAGTCCACAATGTCAAGGACTGCCAGTTTGTCACTAACAATACAACATAATTGGGTTTAAAATTTTATGAAATAGTATATACATAATAATTTAATAAAATACTAAACATTTTCTAATTAAGATCAAAATATGTATTCCTATTGAAACTGTGTACATAACTGATAACTTTGAGTAATATACATTATATTCAAATTTTGAACTTGGGAATCACTTCAATTTGAGTCTTATATTTAAGAATTTATCCCGTATATTTTCTAAAATTAGTGCTTTTTTCGATCGCCAAAAGTTACGATAAAAAAACTTTGACCCATTTAAATTTTCAGTTTAACTTTTAACTTTTCAATTCAATTTATTTTAATAACTCTTATCGTTAAAAAACTAATTAATTTATTAATTAATCAATAATTTTAATAAATTAATAAGTTCTTATAAATCATAATAAATCAATTAATTTAGTTTAATAATTTCATTTTTAATTAAACTTCAAATTTTTTTGACATAAAAGAATGATCTCTTTTAATTATATTTTAAATTCTTTAATTTTATTGAATCTTTACTCGATTCTATAATAATTTAATTTTTATTAAATTTTTTATTTTATTAATTTAACTTTTAATCTAATTTTTAAAAAATTGCCCATAAAAGATTTTTCGTGTTAAACGACTATTGATAGCTACCAAAACTTTCGCTTCATGGCTTTCAACTATAAAGGCCAAAAGCCCGTTGTCGTTTGTAGAATTGAAGCCTTCGGCTTCGAATATGTGAATCATCATAATATGTTATTTTTATATATAATAATTATATTAACCATAAATATCTCTATTCCCGTCTTTGTTCATGGGCAACGAGTTTATATATGTATTCACGGAAACTTTTTGTGTTTATTTTAATTTTTGGTTCAATTTATATATGAAGAAAATGGAAGATTAGAGTGATCTTATTTATTGAATATTCAATAATCGATAAGTTTGAGAGGTTTATGAATTCCGGTAAATTTTCCTTTGTGATCGGCTGAAAACCGCAAGTTACCATAGTCTTGGAGTTCTTGTCTTTCCTACGAAGTGGGAACTACAATTTTGGCTAACTTCAGCCACACAAACAATAGACAAAACATATTAACATGTGCTCTCTTTGAACCAAACCTTATATTCCTTAGAGTACTGTAATTGTCCAAGAACTCACATCAAACATATGTGTAACTATGGCCTATATTGATTTTGCTTTAAGGCCAACCCAGAACCTAAACCACCATTTTTGTTCCTTTCAAGTAAAGCACTACTACGTACGTTATTATTAACAAAATTTTCCCTTTATTTGATATTTATCTTCATGGCGGTAGAGACATTTGGGGACTGAGCTTGAATCAGTCAACTGAATTAACTTCCCTAACTGTCATTTCTCCTTGAGACATCCCCATCTTAATGTCCTCTTCATTACAACTGTTGTATAGCCCTCAGACCCACGAGTCCAAATCCTTAAAACGATTATATATTAATGTTTTTAGCACAAGAACACAAGTAAAACCATAAGGTAGAAGGAGGACCGGCAAGTTATTCTCTTCCTAGTCTTGATTATAAGTGAAATCTTCTTCGTTGGTGTGCAGATTTCTCCATTCAGCCTCTGTATTTGTTTTTCTTACATGTTCTTCTTAGGGTGCTTTCTTTTCAGTTAATGGTAGTCAGTGAAACCTTGTACAGGTTGGTCAGATGATGCGAGACACGAGTCATATGATGTCGAAAGACGAGCTGAAGATTCGAGGAGAGCTGGAGATGGATATAGAGAGAGATTTGGAGCAAGAAATTAAAGATGGAATATACCATCTCGCGATAAGATTGCACCACCTTTATCAGCAGCAGAAAGAAAGGAATATAAGAGAAGTATCAGAATCAGGTACTGATAAAGAGAAAAAGAACAGAACATTCTCTGAAGTAAACATAACCATAAAACTGGAGGGTGGAACCAAGGTTGAGATAAAAGAGAGCAAGAAGGAGATTCCTGAAACGGGTAGGCCAAAGACAAGAAGATCGGATCATTTTCATGGCGTCATAGCTAGTAAAACCAGCAAATTTGATTGGGCAAAGAGTCTCAGATCATAATCACTTAACAGTGGGCTCGAATCCGGTTGGAAATATTATGGAGTGATTAATCACATTGTATTGCTCTATTATTATTATTATTATTATTATTATTATTATTATTATTATTATTATTATTATTATTATTATTATTATTATTGTGAAATGTTATTTATTTACATGTGAAACTAATAAATTGACATGTTTTGGCTGTTTTGTTTAGAGTGATAACACATTATGGACATTATAATTTTTTTTGTAATTTTGAGAATTTTTTGGTTAAGGAGTAGTAGACAAATTTAATTTCATGAAATTGAATGTATTTGTATGTAGGTAAGTACTTGACAAAACCAATTTAGTCTGCACTCTAATTAAAGCGAGTTTCATAATTTATTTATACAGCAATAACAGCAACAATTCAATAAAAGTGTTGTTAGTACGCAAGATTTAGAGAAGTTCAGTAATATAAAATCTTATTTCTAACTAATAAACAAACTATTTTTGATAGATTCACTATATATATATATATATATAT
>JANZLC010000202.1:2612086-2628389 GCA_026413385.1 Erythroxylum gracilipes | reverse complement strand
ATAAAATATTATTTCTAAATAATAAACAAAATATTTTTGATAGATTATATATATATATATATATATATATATATATATATATATATATATATTAACATACAATAAATACAGAATAAGATAAAAATAAAATAACCAAAACAAAATAGAAGACAAATAAATTAATTAATTAAACAAACCATTACAAGAAAATGTTTAGGCTAAATAATAATATATAAAAATTAAATAACTAAAAGGGGAGTTCTATATAATAAATATTTAGGCTCAATATAAGGCATAAGATTAAAAGAAATTTATTTATGATTAGTATTAAAAAAAGGGCTTTAATTATTGGTTGACTAATTAAGCATGCATACATAATATTTATATATGATAAAACCAATTTTTTTTTGGTAAATATAGCTAAAATTAAATAAAAAATAAATTGGAGGGGTGACAACTTCCACAAAGCCGACTCTCAAAATATTAATAATTAGATCTTTACGTAAATATTAATTATCCAATTTATCTAGCAGCCCTTGTTTGTACCAAAAATGTTATGGGTACTTTTTTAAAAAAATTTAAAATTGAAAAATAAATTTAATTTAAAATTTAATAAACTCAAATTAAATACATTAATTTTAATTCAGAAGGAATAAGATCAAATCGAATCAAAACCAACCGACATTGCCAATCCTATGATGTCATGCGATGGACCAAGTAATATCATTGCATATTACAGGACATCCAATGTGCTCATCGTTGGACCATTAATGTCCACTACAGCGATCGATCAATCCTGACTAGTAGCCAGAAAACTCCACACTTTCCATTAATTACAGAACAGAGTCGAAGCTACTAAATCGGACGATGGTCTCTTCCAGAGCTTAAGTAAGTGCTGGTTTGTTGATGGGAAGTGATGCTCAACTTAGGTGCAATTCATGTCTGAAATCTGAATGTTGTCGGATTATTGCAGTCTAAGTTGGCTACAGTTTAAGCATAATTTTCTAGTTAGTATAATGATGTTCTCTAATTCAATGTTCTCTTAGGCAATGATGCCTATGTTCCATCAAGCATCTACTTATGATATTCTTGTAATTAAGAAAACTATCAAACCTTGAGCAGCCTACATCTTAAAGTTGCCTGTAATTTCTTATCTCTGCAGACCTAAGTTTTTTATTTTGAGTATGAATTTAAAAGTTTTAGACTACTTTTGATATAATATGCAATATTTTAAAAATCAAACTGAAAGTTAAATCAATAAGATAAGAAATTCAAGATTTAAAAAGTTCAATCAATATTAGACTGTCATAAAACAGTTTAAAGATTGAATAAAATTGAAGAAATTAAAATATAATTAAAGAGATTGTCCTTACTCATCGATGAATTTAAAATTTAATTAAAAAAGAGACTATTAAATAAAAATAAATTATTTTATTTAAATTTATAAAAATGATTAGCTTATGAAAATGACCAATTAATTACTTAATTGATCAGTTTTTAATACTAAGAGCTATTAAAATAAATTGAATTAGAAAATTAAAATTGAATAAATTCGTTGACCAATTCTAAATTTTTACGATTGAACTGATTGAATCGGCTTGATTTTTTAATATCGCAAAAAAAATTTACTCATACATTCTATTTTTATTTAGCATTAATTATTTGTTATTTCCTATAATATTATATTTGTATTTATTTTATTAATTTTTGAAATTACATTTTTTATTATCTTATAGTTTTTGTTTGAGAATTAAAAGGGTCACATATTATACTTTCTATTATAAATTAAAATTTCATTTTTATAATTTTCTTGCCCTTTGAAGTTTGAACCCAATCAAATAAATGTCAAGCTTGTTCATGTAAACTTAACTTATGCTTTGTTTCTAAACAAATTTTTTCTTTTAATCCGTATGTCTCCCTATTTTGAATTAAAAGATAAAAATTAAATTAATTAACACATGATTTACCTATTGACATTAAATTAAGGAAAGAGTTCGTATCATATTGGACTACGTATTTTATATTAAAAACCAAAACGAAAATATTAGAGACCGAATCATCTATATTTTAAATATAAGCGACAACAACAATTTAGTAAAAATCTCGTTATTACATAAAATTTGAGAGATTCAGTAATATACAACCTTACTCCTAACTTTGATTAATAGAGATTTCAATGATTGAGAGTTATTATAATTGTTGGTGATCCAAGTAAGAGTGTCTCAACTTAAGAGATTATAGGGTCTTTTACAACAAAAAAGTATAATTCACTTAAAATTTAGAAATAATAGAAAACTAAATTGTATTTTATATAATTAATCGTAATTTATAATAAATTATAAATTATTACGTGCATTCAACGAATTACTTAAAAAATAATTGTTACGGGTTGCTTATAAAAAAGAGTAGCGAGAATGAGAATGATCTAAGTATGTTCTTCAAAGAAAGTTATATGTGCCTAATCGTAGATAACAAGTAGATTAATTTACCCCATTATTCATTTCCTGTTTCTTCACTAATTCCCAGCTTAGTATTTGCGGAAGAGGCAGAAATCTCGCTATTTTGGTCGTATCGTATCTTTAAAGGCTCAAAACACGTATAAGAGACAAATGCATCAGCTTAATGAGCTTACATTTTGGTCACAATAATATGATCAATCACTGTCTCGTTCAGGGTTTGACGAGGAGGACCAGATTCCCATATACAGGACCACATTTCCAGAATGCAGCTTTAATTGATTCTGGCTTTCAATAATTTTCCCGAATCAAGCAAAACCATCCTCGACACACTCTATATGTCTTGCTGTTTAGCTTTGCACACCAGAAGAAGCAAAACTAGTAACAATGGCAATAGTAGTACAAGCATTTGTCATGCCACTTGAAACATCAAGCAACCATTCATAACCTGAAACATTGCACACCACCTTGCACAGAATTGGTAAACCAGCCAAAACATGCACGTTTACCTATACTTTACCTTATATAAGCAATCAGATTTGCCCTTGTAAATTGTGTTCCCTTTTCTTCTTTTTCTGCAGTTGTTGGGTCGAACATGACTTAAGGTTACCTCAGTCATGATATGATTTAAGAGGGAAAAAAAAAAAAGAAGTTGAGGATAAAAAGTTGAAAGGAGATTCTAGGGATCATAATGGGATTCATTCAATGGAAATGCATCTAAAGCCGAATCTTCAAGGTGCGGTTGTAGTTCAGCTGAAGAGTTCGAAAACAAAAAGCTGCGAAAGTCCAGGAAAATTTTTTAGATTTTATTTTAGATTTTATTAATTTTTGCAGCTAAAAGAGCCCACATGTTTCCTCCCAGATCATGTCATAATGGAAATGTATTTAAAAAAGACCAAGCTTTGTATCCATTCACTTCCTCAAAGCATGCATGGGACTTGCAGACATTTGGAGTTGAGTTTTCCATGAGACTTCAGACCTTGAAGATTGCTGATGCATTTTCTTTCCCAAGAACATACATTTGAACATGTGAAATGTACTGAAAATCTAATCTTATGTGTTTGTATATCATGTAACCTTCCCAAGGAGACCCATCAAGGACCTAACTTCTGGATTCTGAGTGTTGCCTTCTCTAGCTATAACTCAATCTAGAAATCAGTAATATGTTAGGTACTAACTGTAGATAATTGCAGAAAAAGAAAGAAAGAAGGTGGTGAGAGTGCAAAAGTAAATATTATGTGAAAAAGGCTAAAAGAGACTTGGAACAGGAACAGGTCGGTGTAGGAAGGAGGTCCCATGATGAAGCTTTACTTCGATTGAGCATTAAAGTTAGAAAGAGTTATAAGAACCTTCAGGGGACAAAACTAGTTACAAAAAAGAGAAGAAGAAGTAGGCAAAGGTACCATAATGTGAGAAAAAAAAAACCTTAATGAATCCACATTCTGTGGATCGGAAGAACTTGCACTCTTTCTCTAGTACACATGTACATGTGAAATGCAGCTTTTTCACTATAGTTCATATCCTGAAAACTTGGTTCAATAAGATTCATCAGACTCCAAGATCAATCACCAAAAACCCATTTCTCAGTTTCCATTTTATTACAGATTTTGTCACTGTTAGATTGCAGAACATAAAGTAAAGACAAAGGAGTGAAACTCACAAGCATGAATAGGTTTCAGAATGCACTGAAATGAAGAAGGTAATTAAGAAAATGCAGTGAGGTCAATGATACTCCCATTAAATTTTAATTATGCAACCTTAACAGGATAAATACCCACATGATCTTCCTGACCCTTCTAGCTATACCTCCAACCCTTCTTGCTCTCTCCCTAAAAACCCAGAAAAAAGGAGTCAAAATAAAGATAAGAATCAAAACGAAGAACCCTAAACCCTCCTAAACTCTCTGACCTACTGAGCAGAATTCTGATCCAGTAAAGATACTTCTCACACTACTCTTTCCCTGAAAAACCCATCTTTTGCTATATAAACCCCAAAAGATTTGATCTTTTTTTTTTTGCCACTAGCTTGTTTCTCTTCTAGGGTTTCTTACCAAGAGTGTGCTTGTTGTTATGCATCCAAACCTTAAGCACATGCCTCTTAACACCTGTCTCATTAGAAAACTCTTGCACAACAGCTTCATCGTGTTTCTGTATCCTCCACCCTAACCTCTCTGCAAGACCCAACATTTTCTCCTTCTGTTCTGGTGTAAACTTTGTTCTAAACCTCTTCCTCGAAGAACCTCCACTCCCAACACCGCCATACCCACCACCACTAGGGTTATTGGAAACATCCTCCTGATCCTCCCTACTATACCCTCCCGATGTTGAAGGCAATGCCAACAGTCTCTGCTGCGGCGGTGCCACGTGAAGGTACGCCCCTGGACTCCTGTAATAAGGCACGAATTGTGGTAACTGGGGGGGCTGGTGGTGGTGGTGGTGGTTTGAACGAGAGTGGCCGTGAAAGAAGGGGTCCCCACCTCCGATTGTTGCTGCAGACGAGTCAGCAGCTTCTTGGCGGTGGAAGTTACGGTGACAGTTGCAAGCTGCGCATTTGAGCGCGTCAAGAGTGCCTTCAGCTCCTGCCGGCATGAACTCACCACAACCGTCCACTGCGTGACCGCCGATCCCAACCGCGTGGTTTTTCAAGCACTCCCTGTACCTCATCTTACTAACACCACCACTTCTGGTTGCTCCCATGCCGGAGTTTTCTCCTCCGGGGCTCGTCGTCATCTTGACCCGACCCGAATTGCCATCATAACTCGGTGCAGACAACCCCATCTCGTCTTCTTGCTCCTCCTCTTCATGCTCTACTTGATCTTCAAACTCCATGAACAGAAACCCCTTCAAGCTTAGCAGAAGAAGCGGTATGTTCTACATTAAGGAGAACAAAGAGGAGAAGTTAAAGAATGAGGACATGGACGTGTCATTTAAGGAGTTTGTTCTTTGGTTCGGTTCGGTCGGAGGGTTTGATGTTGAATTGACCTTTGTCCATAATATGCCTGATTTTCACCGGCTATTACCGGTAAAACCGGTCTTTTTAACTGCTCGGTAAAAAGTTAACGTTGTTGCATTGGACAAGAACTGAACAGTAAGAGCGCCAGGTTGAGTGAGTGGTGCTTTGAGAGGATGGTACAGTCTGTATTTGCAGAGACAAAACTACACCTCTTCCAGACACGCGCTTCTTCACGCGCCGTCACGACTCCCCTTGTTTTTTGGGATGTTGGATTGTACGAGTACGAGTACGAGAAAGGGGGAGTTCGTTGGGTGGTGTTTTAATTAGGACACTGAATCACTTGTGTGAGTCTGTGAGAGAAATAATTGTCGGCATTTAAGAAAGCTGGATACGTGCGACGACGACAGGAATGACACGATATTAACGTCATTACTAAGGTTGATAAAAGTTAGAAGCCAATCAATAATCAATTTCCCTCGATTTTAATATTTTCAACATAATATTATTTACTTTTTTTAAACCTTAAATGTAGTTGACTAAAATAATACTATTTTAAAATTTTTAATTAAAATAATATATTTTTAAAATTTTAAAAATATTGATTAAAATTATATTATTTTAGTAATAAAATTAAGGTCTTTTGAATTTTGAGAGTAAATTTTAGATTAACTCTACAAATGTTATGTAAGTGCTTGGGTACGATGCTAAAAAAATTTATTTCATGATATAAAGAAAAAAATGAAATTCAACATTAAAAACTGAGAAAAATAGAGAGGGGGTAAATAATATTGTATCTAATTCTTGTTTAATTAATTTTAGAAATTAATTTAAGTTATTGTTGATTGTGATATTAACTTTAATTTCAATACTAAAACTTTATAAGACGACTTACTTATTGTGAGGTGAGAGATAAATTTTTTTATAAGTCCTTACTAAATTTAATAGATTTGCTCGTTTGTTTCTCTCGTAATTTTTCCATTTATATCAGAAGGGTCCCGAGTCATTACCTTAAGGAAAATCAATATTGCCAACATTTGAAAATGTCCAAATAATTTCTTATTATTTTTTATTGAAAACCATTGCTTAAATAACAAATTGATAGCTATTAATTTTATATTTTTAATATTATTTTGTGCTTTGTTGGAAACGTAAATAAATATTATTTTAACTTATTAAAAAATTTTATAAAAAGTTTAATATAATATTTTCATGTTAAGGGGGAGCGTGCGAATCACGCAGACCAAACGCTGTGGCTGTAGGGAGAGGACAGAGATATCTAAAAGAATAAAGGGGGAGAGTGCAATTTGGAACTAGGCGACAGGGAAGGTCTCAGAAACTCTCGCCGGTCTGATCTGCATCTGCTCACTTTTTTGTTTTTTTAATGTAGAAAGTGTGCGTGAGTGAGAGTGTGGTGATAGGTGAGCTGAGCTCTGCTTGTAGTTGAGTTGAAGACAGAGAACGCTTGGGGTCTTAAGAGTCAAAATGGTGTCAGGATTGATGGAAAATGATGTTCTAATACCTAGGGAGAGGTTTAGTAGACTTCATTTGGTCAAACTCGGACTGTTGATGTTTGTAACATATGTCCATCAACTTCATTAGGTTTGGTAATTTTTGTTTGTTTTGGATTCATTTTATAATTGAAGCCGGACTTAAAATCCGACTCAAGAGATTCAATTATTTCAATTTTTTATTTCAATTATGTCGGAAATAACCTCTTTATTTATTTTTAGGTTTATGCTATCGAGTATCCGAACTATTGGGCGACTAATCCAGGTCAGGATTTCGTCACAATTAAGGCTCCTCGCTCTTCCTTGCAGGTGTGTTTAGTGGGAATTGAATCCAAGAGCTCTTCTCATATATCCGACCTGCGCAGTCAACTGAGCCACAACTTGTAGGTAAATATCTTCTTTATTTGTTAAAAATAAAATTACGTATTTTTAATAGTAATTAAAATGAATTTAAGTTAATTTCAAGTTTGATTAATGTAATTAATTTAATTCAATCCTTTTTTATTTTTAAACTATATTTTCTAGAAGTTTTTTTTAATTAAAAGGTTGTGTTTTCCTTTGAAAGGTAGTTCAATTAGTAGTAGAAAATTCTCTAATGCCTTTTAATTCTTAGAGATTAGGGTATAAGAAAAGGAGGCAAATAAAACTAAACTTATTAATATTTTGGATTAAATTTGATACTTTATTTTGAGTTGTCAAATTATAAATTTAATTAATTTAAATTATATAATTATAAATTTATTAGGTGCATCAAATATTTTGTTTAATATATTTAACATGTAATTAGATAATTTAACTTATTATTTTTGTGCGTTGATGAGCACATTAAACTATCCATGTGTCTGAGAGCCCTCACAATCTAGGCATAATGATGTAATTATCAGGGGCGTAAGCTAATAACAAAACCATAAGTAAGTTCCCATATTTACCAAAAATCTTTAGATACAAATTTCATTAATATATATTGTACGGTTTGACTTAAAAGACTTTTTCTACATTTCTTACCAAGATTTATGATGGACCTTGTTCTGACATGTATTGAAACTATATCAGGATAAATGACGCCTCGTTTCTAGCAACTGTGTGGGAGGAGTTAGAGCTATTAGAAAATTTGGAGGCTAATGGGAACTTGATACTGAGTAAGGGGGAGGTCAATGATCAATCATCAACTGAACAATCAAGTATGTGAAGACTCCTTGTGCGCAGAAGTGTACAGGCTACGTATGAACCTGAGAGATCTTAGAGTTCCTGATTTACATCCTCTAGGCTCTTAGGATGAGATCGTAGGAGCTTAGGATTAGTACAACAAAGTCGGAATACCTAATGTAAAAAAAAAGAATAAATAATAAGTCTTATTTTATTTTTCATAAGAGAGGAGCCTACGATAAACGATAAACTTGGGTCTTATTTGGTATAAAGAGGTGAGAATAAGAATATAATTTTTTCTTAATTTTTAGTTACCGGTGATAGATAAAATAAGGAATAATAAAATTGCAGTTAAATAATCCTGGACTTTATTTCTAAGAGAGGTGTGGGTATAAGTAGAATTAAATATCAGTAATAAAAGATAAAAAGATATTATTAAAAAATTATTAAGATATTATCAAGCTATGGATACTTATCATAATGTTATCATTAAAATAAAAGATTTTTTAATAAGTATTTTTTCCATTGATACTTTTATTCTTATCATAAAAATTAATAATTTCATAAATCATTTAAAAAGTTATAAAATATAAAATATTTTAATTATTTATTTATAAAATAAAATTATATAATAACTAATTACGAGTAAAAAACTTTCTTACTATCATTTTTAATATTTAATACCAAATATTAGTATCACTATTAACTTTGTTTAATACGAAATTAATCACTCATAATAAGTAACTTCATTCTTATTTTCACTTTTCATTCTTATTTTTATTTTTTAATTTAGATTCTTTCATAACAATAAAACCATTTAATAATATATCAGACCTAATATGAAAGTTATACTTTAAACCATTCCTATCTTGAATATAAATTAAACAAAGATTAAATTAAACCCTTATCTTTGTTTAATCGTTACTCATTTTAATTTGTATTAATAAATTATAACAATTTATAAATTATTAAAATAAATTTTAATATAACATTATTTATAATTATTAAAAAAGAAATAAATATATCATAATTACTAATAAACATTAAAATAAGCAAGCATTAAACAAAAATAAAGGTTTGATTTAAACACGCATAAAGACAAGAAAAAGAAAGAACCGTGAGATCTTTTCTCCAATGCCCATGATTAGCTTGAACTAGAGTTTGTCTTTTATTACAAACAGAAACTGCATAGTTATCATTAAAGATGCAATGATAAATAATATATATATATATGCAATGTCTAATCACATCAAAATCAGAAAATGGGCATAATAATTGAACCATCTCCTGTCTTTCTTCCACTTAAACTTTCCAGAGCGTTTTTGACACTTCAGTTAGAAGTGACCCGTCTGTGTCCGTACGTCCAAACAACCTCTCTTCTCCACCGCCTCGAAGACGGCGGGCGAGTGACGGACGGTCGCGTAGGGTTTCCTGTGAGGTGAGGAAGGGTGGCGAGAGATTATGCATGTAAGGGAAGGCAACATCATCGATCATGGATGTCTCTTTTTTAGTGGTCACATTCATTAAATGTGATAAGTTATTTGATAGCTAATAGGCTATATTTGGTTAGGCTTATATTAGTAGAATTTTTATCAGTAAATTTATTTTGTTTTTTATGAGAAAAATCTTTTTAAGGAATTAATTGACTGTTTGATTGTTATTTAAGAAATTTTTTAAAATAACAACCAAACAGTGAACTGGTTCCTTAGAAAGGTTCTTCTCAGAAAATATCTACAGAAAAAAATTCTATTGACAAAAGCTTTACTGTGAAAGAGCTTCATATAGTAGACTGTTTAACAATATAAAAATAAATTGTACTTTTAATTTTAACTATATTTTATTTTGTAATAAAAATTATTTATACATATAAATATTATTTAACGTATATTAAACAATATGCAAAATATAATATATTAATTATTATATAATTTTAATTCTATGAAACATAAATCAAAATATATCTAACCAAATCTTTTATACATATTATAACATAAGTAAACTAATATCAAAAATAAATATTAAAACATATAAAAAAGTCAAATAATATTATATAAATCCAAAAAAATATCTAAGTTGAGTAAATAGTTAAATACATAATAAACGGAAGATGAGTTTGTGAGTATTGTATAAATTATGTGAAAAATATAAGGACAAAAGAGACTAAAAATAGGCTTTGATCTGAAAATTTTACCTAAAAAGTGTTTTTTTTAGAAGCTCCAAATTTGAATTTCTTAAAAAGTTGTATTTTGGCTGTCAAAAAAACCATATCTATTAAAGAAGTGTTTTTTTATTTTACAACCAAACACCCATTTTTCTTAAAAAATCTTTTGTAATAAAGAAAAGTAATTATTGGCCTCCCAAAAGCCTATCCAAATAGGCACTTAAATACAAGTTTTTTTAAATGGACACTTAATTACAAGTTAAATATTTACATTAACCAAAAATCTAATGATAAATTACTTTTATTAAAAATTAAAATTAACATTTTTATACTCTTTTTAAAATTTTAAGTTAATATTATAAAATTAAGTAAAATGTGATTATAATCTTGCAAGGCAGGAGTTAAATAATAATAATTTTAATTAGTGTCAAGAATTCAATACGAAAACTCAAACCTGGAACCAATAACACTAGAGAATCATTAAAGAGTGCCATTATTCCAGTTTCTTGCACAACTTATCCCTACAATTGCCAACAACAGGAAGAGCCTGTGTGACAGAGGGAGAGAGAGAGAGAGAGGTGTAAAGAGAGAGAATTGCGGGGAAAAGGGGAAGGAGATGGTGACGAGACAAGAAAAGAGTGGGACTCTCAGGGACTATCTTCAATCTCATGTCAGCCTTTTTCCTTTCTCTGCTCTTGTCTATTTCAGTTAGCTTTGTTTCTTCTGTGGATGCAAGACCATATAATAATTATAACACCAACAACAAATGCCCATTTCATTGATTTTCCTTTTGCTTTCCATGATTTTTTGTGTTTCTTTCTTGGATTTGATGTCTCGTGACATGAGATGAGAATCAAAAACAAAACTGTTGGTTCGATTTTCTGTTCTTGTTCTTCCAGGTTAATGGCAAAGGACAATGACAAAGTCCACGAAAGGTTGTTTAAATACTAAAATAAGTCTATGATTTAAGTAATAAAATATTATTTTAAAAGAGAATTATTAGTTGAAAATAGATACATCATAGTATTATAAATATTTTTAGATCATTAATATGTAATATTATTTAAACAATAATTAGTTAAAAATAAGAATGTGCATAAACTTTCATTTGAAATTAATTTTATTTATTAATATAGTGTAATTTGTGAATTTATATATCTATCCATTTATTTAATATACGTTTTAAAAAAGAGATAATTGTATTTTTTATCATTAAAAAAGAGAAAATAATTATTGTATTTCATCTTTAAAGAAATAATTGGGCTCGAACAGAGTTATGATGAGAGTCACTTTGGATGTAATAAAAAGAGAAGCTTTTTTGTAAGAACAGTTGGGAATGTACGAACCCCACTTCCTCTGGTTTGGTTGACATTTACTATGATGAAGGATAAAGGGTCATCGCTTTCTTTCCTAAAACTCTCTTGTTCATCATGCTACTTTTTTTTTCATTATTTTAAAATCAGATTAAAAAATTATTTAACAATTCAATGGGTTCGTTCTATTCAATCGTAATTTTTTTTAAACTAGTCGAATTTTTTGTTTTGTTTTAATTTTCTGATTCGATTTATTTTAATAATTCTTTTGTTAAAAATTAATCAATTTAATAATTAATCGATTAATTTTTATAAAATAATAATTTTTAAAAATAAAAATGAATCAATTAATTTTTATTTAACAATATATATTTTTAACTAAACTTCAAATTATTCGATGAGCAAGGAGAATCTCTTTCATTAGTATTTAAATTTTTTAATTTTCTTCAAATTTTGGTCGATTTTATGATGATTTAATACCAGTTGAACTTTTTAAATCTTAAATATCTTATCTTACTGGTTAAATTTCTGGTTTGAAAATATTAATATACCCAATTGAAATCCTTGAAAGATAGTACTAATGAATTAAAAAATTAAAAATAAAAATTTTTATTATATTATTATCCCAACTTAAGTTAGTGTGATGTTCTAATAATTTTGTTGAACTAAAAATATAATAATTATAGAACAATCCTCATATAACTATGTGATCTTATTTATATCATTATTTAATAATTCACTATAACTATAAATATGTATTATTGAATATAATAAATTTAAAATATTTCTATATTTTAATACAATACCAACTTCTTAGTAAAAGTCTCGTTGAGACATGAGATTTGAGCAGGTTCAGAATTACGCAACTTTATTCCTAACTAGTAGAGAAACTATTTAGATATTGCTAGCAATATATTTTAATAAAACAACGATGACGACAATAGTAACAGTACCTAATAGGAATTCTACTGATATGCAAGGTCTAGAGAGGTTTAGTAGTACACATCTTTACTCTTAATTAATAGAAAGGTTGTTTCCAAATCACATATTATTATATGTTAATGTGTTTTGAAAAATTCAATCCAATTAAAATTTATCTCTATTTTTTATTTTTACATTTTAAAAAATTTGAGAGTAAATTATAGAATTATAATAAATACATGAAATACCTTTTTAAGTAATATATGTATATGAATCAAATATTATTAATTTTATAAAGTTTTTACTAGAATTGGCCAGACAAAATCAAATGCTCCCTCCACTGGCATCCAACTATTACTTGAAAAGAAGATATTCTCTTCAGGACATCACTATTAATTATTACATTGCTTCATAAATTCTTCACTTTTCCTATCCCTTTTTTTGGGTTAATTATCATTTTTAGTTTATTTAATTAAACCAAAAGCTATCTTTTCAATTAGTAGCAGAAAGTATCTGCATATTATGCTTTTCAAGCATCTCTCTGAGAAAAAAAAAAGTTATGTACTTGTATGTGACATTTAATGACCAAGATATCTTATTAAATAACTTTCATCTGTTTTATGAAAATTAATAATAAAATAAAAGTGTTAAGTTTATTATAATTATGTAATTTAGTATATTATTAATATATCTTCTAACTTTTAAAAACATTTTTAAAAGTTAAAAATATATTAATAATTTATCAAACGTAAGAAATTTAGTAAATTTAATACCTGTTGATGGCAGGAAGAATGAGTGCTCTAAAATTAAAATTATAAGCAGATTATTAATAGTTTTTAAAAATTAAAAATATATTAATAATTTATTAAACACGAGTTTTTAATATGTATATATTGATGTTAGGAAGAATGAGTGTTTTAAAATTAAAATTATAAGGAGATTATAAATAGTTTTCAAAACTTAAAAATATATTAATAATTTATCAAACACAAGAAATTTAGATTTTTTTTGCTTTAAAAATAATTAACTAAAAATAAAAATATGTCAAAATATGCAAACTTTACTAACTTAAGTTTATTATTCCATTTTAACTAAATAATTAATCCAATAATACATATATACATACATACATACATATATATATATATACAGACATATATATATATATAAGTTATAAAAATGAAAACAATAATAACAACAATTAAAAAAATCACATAAAAATAATTAATAATATGTAACTTTATTTTTAATTAATATTAAGGTACACTAACTAATATAAAAAAGAAAATTTGGTAGAGCACGTAGCATTAACTTCAAATAATCATTACCCTCTGTTTACACAGGCTCTGGGGGATACTGTGACATGATAAAAGGAGCTTTTCCAAGCACTGAATGAGATAGACAACTTCAGGAATATAATTTCAGAGAGGTGATGATAAAGAGTAAGAAGTAAGAAATAAGAAAAAGAAAATGAAGGTACAGTAACCTGCCATGGACAGCGTGGTGTACTTAAAATAACAGTTAGGAGGACCAGATCAGATCATCCATCACATAAAAATGTGTAGTAGCTTTTGAAATCCTTAATAATTTCTTAAATACAAACTAATGTGTCATCTATGGAAACTACTAAGGGACAAGTAGAGATAGCTTTGGGCACAAAATCTTAAGCAAGACTAGTGTTCTTAACCATTAGCATAGTGAGATGTCGAGTGCATGTCCTTAACATAGTTTACAAATGCTCCCGATAGACAAGACATAAGAGGGTGTATGTTGGATACCTGAACCCCATTTTCCTTAACATATAAAAAAACCTAATTGTCACTGGGGTTTGTCAAGATTTTATGCTAGACAAATTGGGGTTGGCCAAGCTCGCTCGAGCTTAGCTACAAGCCAATACAGTAAGTTTGATTTGACCAAATATTAGACTCAAAAATTTAAGTTTCGAAACGGACTAAAATTAGTTATGATCAACCTGATAATTATTAAAATAAGACGCCAAATGACATTATTTTTTTATTTTTTATTTAAATAATAAAAATATAATCATATCAAGTTGAGTTTAAGTTGCTTGGATTCGGTTAGATTAAGTTGTCTCGAGTCTAACCAGCTTTAGACAGCTCAAGTTCAGGCAAAAGCTATTGGATTGAATTTAGATCTAACCGGTTAGATCCAAACCAACCTATTGCTACCCTACAAGGTAAAAACGTGGGTCATGGCTAGCTGAAATTATATCTTTGCCTTTATAATTGAATCAAAACATGTTTTTTTTTTTTCCAAAATGAATTTGGAGATGGTTTGCATTTGCTTTGCCAAAGGCAAGCCTAAAGCTATGTTTGGTATACGTAAAATTTTTAATGGAATAAAATGTAATGTAATGATTTATAATGAAATGTAATGTAAATGAATGTAATATTATAAAACTATTATCTGGGATGAATGAAAGGATTCATAATGTAATATAGTGAAATATTATTTAGATGAAAATTTTATAATATAATATAGTGTATCATTTTATATTCCATCCTAAATCTCCTCAAATTGAAGGTTTTCTATTTTTACTGTTTAGAATAGAAATAGATGTAATATGAAATCCTTATCTTCTATATCATTCCATTTTATTCTATTATAAAACTTCATTCAAAATAATATAATAATATTACATTATATTTTATTCCATTATAAAACCTATAATCAAACATAGCTTAATTGCGGCCTAGTTTGTCCAACTTTCGAAGCTGGGGGAGTAATCACGTTTCTTAAGTTTCACTCATGCAGTTGTAAGAATATGAGCTAATTACATTAGTCCTTACTTAATTTGATTTTTATTTTTATTTTTATTCTAAAATTTATTATTTTTTAATTATCATATAAAATTGTTTCTTTATATTATGTTTTTTTTCGTTCATTTATAACTAAAAAATAATATCATATAAAAATATAAGAATTACAATAATATGTTATTCAAGATAAAAAATAATACAAATCCTATTGAAAATTCATGACGAAGGCCAAATTTGATTAAATCAATATGTTAACATTTGAATTAATTAAATTTTAAATTAAATTAACTAAATTTATTTAATAAAATGTTAAAAACAACATCATTATTTAAAAAATAACATTAAAAAATGTCGTTTTATCCAAAATCTACTAAGTTTAATTATTCAAAATAAACGTGAGTTAAACAAATCGAAGTTAGACTAAATTTCGGATTAAATCTCGAGTCATAATAAAAAATCGAGTTAGACTCAACCATCAAAGTTCTTGACCCTACTTGATAGTCAATCCTGATTATATAATAACCCTACTTGATAGTCAATCCTGATTATATAATACTTAAATAATATTTATACAAATTTTAAGTTAAAATTTTGGACAATTTTGTCCTTTTTCATTATGTTGGACAACTATTAATTATAATTTTTAGTTTTTCAATAACTTATCTGCTAAGTTACGTAAATTGATCCAGATAAAGGTAATAAAGTAGCCCAATAAATAATCTAAATCAATAAGTCGAAGTTCAGGAAGAAAATAGATCTCAATTAGTGTGAACCGGACCCATATCGAGCTTGTAATGGGAAGCTTGATATAGAAGCTATATATAAAAGTTAAGGTCTTATGTAGTTGCTCATATCATTCGTAAACATATGGATCTTCTGACTCGTTAAAAGCGCTTACGTATTGAGAAAGCTATAGAAAGAAGTTAACTATATGTCGGTGAATGTTTTTCGTGAAGGTCCCAAAAGACTAGAACTCGTTTTGATCATGAAAATTGCTTTAGAAGTTAACTGAAATTAAGGATAAGGGTATGAATACCTCTCCCCTTAAGATGCATCTTCCTAAGGGTGGGAAGAGCAAAACCGTGAA
>JANZLC010000202.1:2526380-2542566 GCA_026413385.1 Erythroxylum gracilipes | reverse complement strand
TGTAAGCACTGTTTGAGATGTTGGGTGTGAACTAGTCTGATTTGATTGTACGGTCTTGGGTGGCATCCACATATCCTTCCAGGATGTATTTGGGTGTTACACATGATTTATGACCGAATTTGACATTCAATGCTACCCGAGCGAATGGGTAGGCCGATGCTCCTGTTACCCCTTTAATGGGCCCCTCTATTGGCAATAGTCGCTCTTCAGGAATTTCCATTTGCTTAAAGGCGTCATAATATAACAAGTCGACCGAGCTACCTGTATCGATCATCACCTGCTTCACCTCACTACCGTCTATATTCAAGGTGGCCACTAACGCGTCATCATGGGGGCAACTAACACCATCTAAATCAGACTCATCGAACGATATCACCCCGTCGTTTGGCTTCTTTATTTTTACTAGATTCATTCTCATTACTATTATCATTCTTTCGTGAGAACCAACCGCCTCCTAAAAAATGAAAAATTGTGTGCATTTTTAAAATTTTCAAGATAAACCTCTTCCTTTAAATTTGATTAAAAAATGACAAGAAACTTAGCTTTTGAACCGAAGTAATTAAATCTAACAATAAATTATATTTAAGTTAAATTTAATTAGTTCGGACAATTAAATTGGGTTATCATATTAGTTTACATTTGATATTTATATTATTTATGTTTCATTAATATTTTTTAATTCTAAAAAATTAAAAATTAGAAAGTGTTTTTTTTAGAATTTTAAATATCATAATTTATTTTAAAATTTCTTAAAATACAAAGAAAGTTTAAAGCTTTTACCTTTATTCAAATGATTATTTTAATTTGAATTAAATTTAGGTAGAGTAGGTAAGAGACCCTTCTAAGTTTAAATTTTTTCATTATATTTAATTTGATTAAATCATATTTTATTCGTTAACTTTGAATTAAGTCAAGATTAAACTTAAGTTAATGTTATGTTAGTGAGATTATTTGACTAATTACTGTGTGCATTAGTTTAACAAATGCATAATCTTTCTAAGAAAGATATTGAAACCTTAGAACACAATCCAACGATCCTGGATGTGTAAAGTTGTAACGTAAGTGCTTCTCCAAGCACGCAAGAAAAGAATTTTCTCTTCATCCACGAATACCCGTTTCAGGATTTTTATCTGAAAATGTGTACAAGTTACTCTACGAAGACTGGCATTTCAACATTACTTGCGGTACTCTCCACCAAATCCACCTATAAACTGGAACTCCTACTGAGTTGTGACACACCAACCCCACCTTTCTTCTAAGTATTCTTCCCAAACTCCCCCAGCAAGTTGGTCTCAACCTGCATGAACTGTAGGACTACCAACCATGGCATCCAACATCCACAAGACGAGTTCTGGAGCTTTGAATCAGAATGATGCGTTGATGGGTGCCTTCCTAATGCAGAAGCTAAGGTCTTTTCAGGTTCTGATAGGGTGGTGTTGTCGTCTATGAATAGGGTTTTTGGCATGACTGCAAGAGACGGGAGTAATGATGACGAGAATGAGAAGTTGGAGCTTTTAAAAGCATTGAGATTGTCACAGACGAGGGCGAGAGAAGCAGAGAGACAAGCTGAAGACCTGGCTGTGGAGAAGGATTATGTTTCCCATGCTCTGTTGAAAGAGTCGTTGCAACTTCTTGTGTATCGTCAATGGGTGACGTTGCTTGAGTTTCAAGTTCTGAAGCTACAATCTCAAAAGGAACGACAAGAGAAGGAATTTTGTTTCGGCTGTGGAAGACCAAAGGCAGTAGAAGAAATGTTGAAGGAGGGAAAGGATAGTGAAGATGGAGGTTGGACTCCATGGTTTGGGACTTTGGCATTGTTGGTGTAGGACTTGCTCTTGGCTGCAGATATCTTTTCTGAGAGTTTAACAGTAAAATTATAGATCGTACTATGACCACAGACGCCAACAATAATCTTCTTTTCTCGTTATGTTCTTCACTTCCATTGCTGGTTTTGGCAGAAACAAAAAGGCGGGACCTTTCAGTTTGTGTATAGGAATCGCGTAGAGCTATATTAACTCCTGGATGTGGAAAATGGCTATCCAAAAATATTACAGGAACAGACTAGGACTTGTCTTCTGAACATGTTAGATAAGCTTAATCTGAGAATATGAACACACTAAAGGTCACAATATGCTTAATATGAACACACTAAAGGTAATATGAACATACTAAAGATCACAATATGCTCAAGTGTACAGCCCTCAGGTGGCGATAGCAATCATCACTAGTATTGAAATGCTCTAAACACACCCAGCAAACATGACGACCACACTTACACTCGATGTGGTTGCAACCTTCTGCTTTCTCGATTGTGTAGCTACAGACAGGACAATCTCTCACATTGTCTTTCCCTTGGCGCCACTCCTCCAAGGATGAATCAGGGTCTTCCTTGTATTGTTTATACCTCTCGCAGGAAACGTATGGATGATACTCAAAGTGGCATTTGGTGCAAGTCTCTGCATAACATGCCTCGCAGACAAATGGTTCACCAACTGTTCCAGGATTGGCTACTCTGTAAACAGAAGGGCAGTCCGGAGATGGGCAAAATCTGTAGGTTCCTCCGCTTGATGCAACAAATGATCCTAAGGAAGCCCTAAATAATTCCTCCAACTTATCACTTGACAATAGACACTTCAAATCTGTAAGCAATATGGGAGCTTTGCAACCTCCAGAGGTACAGCACACTGGGAAAATGTCCAGGTTCTTTATGGCTGATTCGAATTGCTCCACCAAGCACGCCCGGCAGAAAAGATGTTGGCAGTTTTCGAGCTGGTAACTATCCTCAACCTTACAGAAACAAATGGGACAGGAAGCTTCATTTTCATGTAAGACTGCTGAACTCTGTATTGTTTGAGCAAAATCATGAACTATTTCTTCAAATTTCATCTTCATCTCTCTGGTTCCGATAATAGAGATGACATGGCGGCGAGTGTTAAGTGTACACTCCAACAGGTCAGGTACCATCTCCTTGATCCCGTTAAGGTCAGGGCCAAACCTCATAACTAGTTCCTTCATCAGGTAAGGAGGCAAATTTCCACCTCTGAGATGGATCTGAAGTTGCTGATTTTCATGGTAATTGACAAGGGATTGAATCAATTTCTGCTGGGCTAAAGCAACTTTGTCTGCTGATCCGAAGACCCTTACAGTATAGTTTTGTCTAGAAAACAAAATATAAGTACCAGTCTCCCGCTGTATTGACTTCATCAGATTGATACCCTGTATAGAGAATAAATGCTGTAATACAGTCGGAGTAAGGCTAGCACTATCTATGATCTGGCCTTTCATAAGCACTTCTAGAGGTTGTCTCAGTTGTGCAATTTTTCTTGTAGCGTTAGCAGTTATCCTCACTCGATAGGAACCATTCTCATTCCGGTCTACACTGCAATCAATGCCTGCAAGAGAAATAATAGGTTGTCTCAGTTCATTCTTGAACCAAAAAAGTTGGGAATTCAAGAAATGGAAGAAATGTCAAAGTTAGGCAAAACAGTCCTTCTTAGAACAGGATTACTAAGATATGCAACAAAAGATTACTACATTGGTTACAACATGGTCGCTAATTCTGCTATTTCTGGCCAAACATTTTCTGGTTCACAAAAAGTCACACACAAAAGCGCACGAGCACAAAATGATGTTAACACCATAATACTCCAATCAGCATTTCTAAAAACACGCGTCCATGTTATTGAAAGAAGAAATTACTGTAAGAAAATAATCACTGAGTTGAAAAAACATGGCACATTGCGCTATAAGGTGAAAAAAAAAAGAACTGGGAAAAAATATCATATGATTCTGCTAGCACTACCTTTTATATGCCTCAAGCTTGCAAGTAAAGAATTCAATTGCTTCCTGATGGCAGAGTAGACAGAGGCAGAACAGGAAATTGAGCTATGAAACAACTGCTTGCATTTTAGTTTTTGCCATGAAAGACATCCCGGCAATACTTTTCCCTCCAGATTCTCCAAAGCTTCTGCTGCCTCTAAATGTAACCTTCCATCAAAAGTGATCAAAGCTTTCATAAATGCATGCTTTGAATCAGGTGGTAACACTTGGACACTAGAACAGCTGGTATTGGGATACCTCCTGGGAATAAATTTGGAAAGTTCTCTAAGGATTGCTTCTTCACAGGAATGCAGTGGAGGATTTTCTACTTCCCCTCCCCTTACTATGAATAGATCCACATCGTAGCACTTTTCAATACATTTAAGATATCATCTTCAGAAAGCTCCTTATCAAACCCTTTTACAACAACAGAATATGAATCTTTTTTGCTAGCTTCACAATGAATATTCTTTCCTCCTATTACCAGGTTAGCAAAATCACAAACCATGTAACAAACATCTTGATTATCACATTTAACAATTGCAAGCCCCTTACTCTGCCTACGAGGCCAATAAACCTTTGCTCTAACTGCAGGGAACGAACTCATTTTATGATCACCAACAAATGTTGTTTGTGAAGGAAGTACTTTCAAGACAGAGCCATTGAATTCAATTTCATTAAGCTCAGCAGCTTTTTGAGCAGCTTCAGGAGTGAGAAATGTTATCCTTCCCCATTTTCCCGTTTGATTTCCCTCTTGCCCAATGCTTGTGGACTTCTGGATGGCACAAATGCCACTGGAAACATGTTCATGAAGAAGCACCAAAAGTTCCTTATCACTGACTGTACTTAAATCAGAATAAAATATATCCACAGTCAAATATCTCTTCTCCAACTCTAAATGCTTGATCTCAGCACCAGCTCCAAAAAGTGCCATGGAAGGTGTGCCAACAGTTCCATGATATAAATATTTTTCCATGCATTCATCGTGCAACCACTTCCTTTCATATTCCACAGCTTCTTTTACATGGCTGAAAACCTTGTCCATATCCTTTGATGAGGCAAATAAGAGAATCTCATTACTTTGAGAGTTTACTTCAACACTGATACGTTCATCCATGAAGGCAGTCCGAATATGTGATAGAAGAGAAAGAATATTACAGTTGGATTTACCACAAAACCTTTTGAGCAGTGTGCTGCCAAACCCAGTCATCACCTTCTTTTGCAATTTCTGCATTTCCATTTTGGAAGCATCAAACAATGGAGGAGGAAAAAGCTTGGATAATGATTCGTACTCAAACGAAGTTACGCAGACCAAATATTGATTTGATACTGAAAAAAGTTCACCAAAAACAACCCAACTTGGCATCTCACTGAATGCTAGCAATGAACATGATGGATGAAGGAGAAAATGCTTTCCAGTCAATGCCACTTCATAACCAAGTTGATCAGATCCAGAGTACATTGCAACATTTTCTGCAAGGGCAGCAAGTATTGCTATTTTCAAATATTTATCATGCTCAGTTGACTTGTAGGGATCCCAGAGCCAGTAAGATGGGATTATAACATCAAGTTCCTTTTCAAGGCAAAGTTCTAACTCCTTTACTGTGTCATGGCATCTCCTCATGGATTTAGCATTAATTTGGTTTTCCCAACACCATTTATTTCGCATCTTGGCGGGAATTGATGTCCACTTCTTATATACAGAAAGAAGTGTAAATAGATCACCATTCTGATGGCAGAACTGCAACTTGAGACAATCAGCTTTTAACTTAACATCATGACTACCAACTCTGCAGAATATGTTACTGGCATTTGCCATTACAGCTGCCAGAACAAGGCCCTCTCTACCCAAGCAATGATGGAAACAACCAAGAATGAGCTTGCCAAGGCGAGGCTCAACACCCAGTTTAACCAGGCATCGACCTTCGTCAGTCAATTCATGAACACCTTTGTTCAGTGTGATAGCTCCCAACTGAACAAGATTCCTAGTGGTCAAGTCAATGGATTCTGCACTGGGTGCATCCACAAAATCAAAACCCTTTATATCATTGATCCCTAATGCAAGAATCCTTAGAATAGCAACACCAAGATGAACTCTTCGAATCTCAGGTTCTTGATTGAGAGGCATTGACTCATAATCCTGCTCTGAGTACAGTCTATAACATTTACCAGGTCCTGTTCTCCCAGCTCGGCCAGCTCTTTGTTGAGCAGAACTCTGATTGATACAACCTACTTCGAGCACATGCATACCAGTGCCTGGTTCAAATTTACTTTCTTTAGCCATGCCACAATCAACCACATACCTGACCCCAGGAATTGTAACCGATGTTTCGGCAAGATTCGTGGCAAATATAATTTTTCTCTTTCCAGGATAGCTTTGAAAAACATGGCACTGCTCTTCAAAAGAAAGCTTTCCATGTAAGGGTAATGCAACAGCAGAGGAAGCTTGAAATTTCGAGCAAGCCCATTCTACTTCCATCTGAGATGTCAAAAAGGCAAGAATGCTCCCTTCTTCTTCTGTTTTATGAATTTCTGTTGCAACCCTCACAACCTCACAAGCATATGGCGCAACAGTAGCATTTCCCTCAGTAGTGCAAGGGGCATATACAATGTCAACTGGGAACTTTCTCCCTGACATGTGAAATATTGTACAACCAAAATAGTAGTTGGAGAGCTGGCTTGCATCAGCTGTTGCTGACATTATTACAAGCCTCAAACATCTTCTCTTTCTGAGTAGGTCTTTAAGCAGTGCCAAAAGAAGATCAGTGTTCAAGCTTCTTTCATGAGCCTCGTCAATAATTATGCAGGAAATCCTCGAAAGATACCTATCATTAATGTAATGCCGCAGTAAACAGTGATCTGTCATGTATATCACTTTGGAATCAAAATTTTGACTTGATGAAAATGTAGGATAAGAGATGACTGAATTGTCTCCGTAGCACCCTCTACTTTCTTCTTCGACCCTATTTGAAAGTGAGGTGGCTGCAATCTTGCGGGGTTGAGTACATACAATGCACCCATCAGCAGCTACTCCAGAATCAGAGAGGAATTGGACTAATTGTGTGCTTTTCCCTGAACCAGTCTCTCCAATCAGTACCATTACCTGAACAAACTATTATCAGAAGAAAAACATAAAACAAAAAACAGAAAACCAAAAGTAGATGCAAGCAGTTTCATCAAACACAAAATCCAGTCTAACCTAACAATGTGGATGCTTGTAAATAGTAACAACCTTTTTTTTTTTTGGTAATTTAAAGAGTAACAACCTTGGGTCATCTCTGATCTTAAAACACGAATCCTGAGCAGTTCGGGTACCATCTCCACAGATGAAACTCATGTTCAGGAAATCTTCCCTTGAAAAGAATAAAACGAGTCCAGAACTGACTTTTTACATTTTACTTTTGAAAATCGAATATTAACTTGAACATTTACTCATATACTGGAGAGGAAAAGAAAAGAGAACACGCATTGCACACGCAAAAAGAGCAAGAGATAAGAAGACTATCATGCAAAGAGAAATAGTTCCATGTCTAGAAAAGTACGACTGAAGAGATGGTCCCATATGAGAAAATTACGGGTGTGATAGGTTTCTGAAAATCTTGCAATTGGTGGGAAAGGGAGGGAAATTGCAAAATGGAAGGGAAAAATGGCCCAAATTTCCCTTCCATTCCTCTCAATTCTCTCCCTTATTCTTGTCCAATCAATGGAAAGGAAGAGAAATACAATTTCTTTTCCTTTCTCTTCTCTTGTTTTCCCTCCATCCAAACAAAGGAAACGATGAATTCTTTTAAACAGTTATATTCTTCGTTCTTGTCCAACTTCTTCCGAACACGTTAGTATACTTTAAGCAATTGAACCTCCAAAATCCTAACTTCTGTTCCTCCATTAAAAAAATACATAGATACATCCAAATTCCCATGTATACACGTAACTTAAACCTAATCACCATGAAGAAACGACAAAGAGGATATTGAGAACAAGCACACATAAAATGAAGAAAGCAAACCAAAAGCCACACCTGTTCTCCTTCACTCAGAATCTCTTGTCTTTGTGCATAAATTGGCAATTCCTCGTCAAGTCTACTAATTTCCCTCAACACCAACTTATGAATGCGACCCCAGTTCACTTCGTCATCAAACTTAAACACTGGGATTCTCCATTTTGCTTCTTTTTCAAAATTTTCCTTCTCTGCACCTCTAAGATGATTAAGAATACACCTCAGAGCCCTCTTGAACTCCATTATTCTCTTCTCTATCATGTCTCTCTCCACTTCCAAACCCCGTTTGCGTTCCAACATCTCCGCGGCCTTCGCTAACTTCAACTTCTTGAACGAACCAACCCGACTGATCTCCATAACTTTGTGGTCCAGTTTCAATTCCCATCTTTTCACTGCCTCGCCCTCAATAACCTTATTCACGTAATCAATAAAAACCTCTCTCAGTCTCTGCTCAAGCTCTTTTCTTTCTAATGAGTCAACAACATTGGACTTAGGTTCTGGGGTGTAGGAATGGACCCCGCTGAGCCGGAGCTCCCACACGCGTGTTACGCAGAAGACAACGTCGGCCCATTGCTGGAAATATAGCGTAGCGAGTACACAACCAGAGGAACCAAACACAACGCGCTCTGGTTTTTGTGTACACTGCAAGATAAGAGACTCAAGATCTGGCCTTTTATGGGAATGAGTAGAAACAGAGTCAAAACAGAGCTGAATTGTGTATCTCCCGCGAAGGCGAGAGCTTGCGGTGCGTGGCGGCGGTGGTTGCCGTTTAGGTTGGTAGCGGTGGCAGGACAGGTGGTCGGACGGCGAAAACTGTCGGCCCGTGGGCTGGTAAAACTGATTCTTCTTCATCACATTAAGAATTTGGAAGGAAAAAAAAAAAAAGTAAGAAGGCAGCCAGAAAGCAAGGAAGAAGTCGACCCGCGGTGTTGCTTTGGGAATTATTTCTTTATGCTTAAGGAAAAAGGAAATTAAACAGAAAAGATAAAAAGACGCGGGTCAAAGGTGTGGTGCACTCGGATCGTATGTATTAAGATTAAAATAATATATTTAATTAAAAATAAAATTATTAAACAAAAACTAATAAGTTTATTTTAATTTATAAAAATTTATCAATTAATTGCTAATAAAATTATTAAATTAAGTTAAATTAAATCAAAAATTCAAACTTTTTATAAATGAATTGGTCTTTCTTCAACTTAATTTATTTTTATCTATATTTATCATTTTAAAATAACTTAGTATTTTTATAATACTATTTCAATAAAAATTATAATATAATTAATTATATCAAATTTTAGTTTAACTTTAACTTACTTATTATATTATTAAAAATTTTAATTGATTTTGTTTGTTTAATCAAAATTTTAAATGTTTTAATAATTTTTATTAACTAATTAATTTTATACATTTTTATTTTACAATTTCTTATTTTAAATTAAAAACTCTTTTTTATTGAATTTTATTATAATATTAGTTAAATTTTCAAAGTTGTAAATTTTTTATTTTTGTAGTTTAATTTTTAATCTGATTTAAAATATTAAAATATTTAATAACTATGTTTAAAATTATATAATAGACATTCAACATTTACATCATTACTCAAATATTTATTTGTTTATCTAAAATTGGTAGATGCTACTGACTAGTGGACCCCACTGATAATCAGCTTACTGAGTAAGTTAACTGATGCGAGGGTACTGACTACTGACTGATGAGTGGACCATACTATGCTTTGGAGTTAGGAAACTACATAACATTTTCTCTTTGCTTGGAGAGAAAGTTGGATATATAGATAAATTATAATTCAAATATTCAAGAAATCAAATGCAAACTTATTTAATACAAACGCGATGCCCTATTTTTCAAGTGTGTATTAAATTTAATTATTAAATATATTAATGTATTAAAAATTCAAACAGTTCCACCAATTTAACAGTCAAAACTTTGAACCGACTAATTTTTTGACTCAATTTTTAATTTTTTCAATTTAATTAGTTTAATAATTTTTGTTGTTAAAAACCAATGATTTTACTAATTAGTTGGCAAATTTTTGTAAACTGTTCAATTTCTATAAATCAAAATATAACTAATTATTTTTCATTTAATAATACCTTTTTTATTAAACTTTAAAATTTTTAATAAGTAAAGACAAACTTTTTCAGTCATTTTTTTAATTCTCCAATTTATTTAACTTTTAATCAGTTTTTTGACGATTTAATATTGTTTAAACCTTAAACTTATTATCTTAATGATTTAACTCTCAGTCCAGTTTTGAAAACATTAGAATATATAGAATAAATATGTAAAATAAATTATTCAGTAAAGGCAATAGTGTAATAAATATTTAATAAATTAAAAGTTAAAATCAAGTAATAAATTAAATTAAATTAGTATTGATAAAAATATGTGACATAGGATTTAGCAAAAGAAAACCTTTAAAACTTTATGATTGTTTTGCACAAATCATTAAAGTTCTATATTAAAAGGCATTACTTGAAGGGGATGATGATTATCTAGCCTCCTGAACGTGCTCTTTGGTCGGATCAATTATAGAAGTCTTGCTTCTAGTAACAATGTGAGAGCTGGAGCTATTAGAGAACCTGAGACTGCTGGGAATCTGATTCTTAGTAGGGCTAATGATCAATTAGCAGCTGACCAATTAGTATGTGACGATTTTTTGTGCACAGAAATGTACAGACTACGTAAGAATATAAGGAATCTCGGATTCCAAATTGACCTCCTTTAGAGCTTTTGAGGTGGGATCTTAGGAGCTTAGGATAAATCCAACAAAAATTGAGATACATAATGTTTGTGTTTGTATATATACATACATACATATGTATGCATAAAAAAGTGAGTTGAAGTTGAAACAACCTCTATGAGAAATAAACAAAGGTTTGAGATAATGAATTGGATCTTGGACCGAGGGAAGCCCACGGGCCCAAAACTCTCATGATATCAATTTTTACCTTCTCTTTCAAAATTTTTGGCATATCTCGATAATTCAATATATATAAAAAGTAGGGAATACAAAATTTTTATTATAAAAAAATAAATGTACGTTTTTGTCACGTGACATAATGATTTTAATTAAGCACGTGACGATACACAATGATTGTTCCCATGGTTTAAACTCAAAAGAAAGCCCACCGTTACTTATGGAAATATAGAACCCAAAAGAGCGATGATCATAATGAAATAATATCGTTTAAATTATTCTTTAAACTATATTATTTTAATATAATTGATATGATTTAATAGGCAACGATCATAATAAATTTTTCTCTTTTTATATATAATTTGGTTGTAATTCAAAATTTAGTTAAATTTAAATTATTGTTTAAAGAATATAATTTTGATATAATTGATAACCAAAACAATTGAAATATAGAGTTTGATGAAGTTTAATAATATGCAGTCTTACAATATGTCATAGAGTGATTGTTTCTAAGAAACATTTTGATAGAATTAATATGAATTAATAATTTGGTGTCATTTTATATAACAGGGTCAAATAAGATTATATACAAAGATGACAATGGCCAGTCTGGGTTCAGGCCCGACTATTACCTGATCGGACTTACTTTTTTTTTTCAATATTACTTACCATGTAAAATCGTATTATAGGAGAAATTATTATTTTCAATTTTAAATCATTAAAAATTCACTAATTAGATAAATTATATGAATGTATGACTTATATTTAGATAGTCAAATATTTGCCTCATAAAATATCTAAAAACGTTAAAATTATCTTAAAAAAATAATTCAATCATATTGAGCTTATTATTAAATTTTAATTTATCAATTTATTAAATAATTTATTTTAAATACACAATTTAGGAGTTATTATGTGCATTCAATAATTTATTTAATATACACTTAAAAGAATAATCCCTACTGATTTTGACAAATATGAACGAACAAAATTTAGATTTTTTATATAAAAGTTTGCAATTTCTTACGTCCTTTGAAATGAATGACTTTAAATCAACAATTAAAAATTCTAATCAGTTTAACTGTAAAAACCTTAAATTAGCTAATTTTTTAATTTAGTTTTAAAATTTTCGGTTCAATTTATTTTAACAAATTTTGTTATTAAAAATTAATTAATTAATTAATAATTGGACAGCTTTCTTAAATTAATAAGTACTTGTAAACTATTGTAAACTAAAATAAATAAATTAATTTTTATTTAATAATTTTATTTTTAATTAAACTTTAAATTTTTCTATAAATAAGGGTAGTCTTTTTAAAGTATATTTTAAATTTTTCAATTTTATTCAATCTTTAACCAAACGATTTAATTTCAATTAATCTTTTTAAACTTTAAATTTTTTGTATTATCGATTTATTTTTTTCTTAAAATTTTAAAATATTACTTTACTTACAAAGGTTAATTCAGTCACGAGTTAAACAAGTTATTTTATTTAAAAGAGAAAAATGACAAAAGCAAAAAACAAAAAGTCTTATGACACAAAAGATTAACAGTTTCCCCGTACTTTTCAGATTTAGCTTTTCAGAGCACTCACAAATTAAGAAATCAAAAGCTAACAAAAGAAGAGCTGCCTACCATTAAGCCTAAGGGCTCTACAACTGTAAAACAATACCACAAACCAACCCAAAATCTTTTTGAATGCTTTTAACATTTTACTTTCTTCTTTAGTGTTGCACGCTTCCCATATTTCACACATAGACTCCCATAGGACTCTACTCCATCCTCTTTAAAAATCAGTTTCAGTCATGAAATAGTTGTAATCTCCTTAAAATAGACTGAAATCAGTTTTTTAAAAAATATATTATAAGTCTTTTAAAAGCAAAAAATTCATATTTATTTGAATTTTTGGCAATCTAGATGATCCATTACGATCAAGACTCATGAATTAACTATAAAGAGTTTACAAATGGGTATTGGGACTTGTTTTTTTTTTGAAGACAAAGGAGCTAAACTACTAATAATCTAAGTTGCGTAAAGCTCAGCATTACTCAAATCCTTGCGGGTGCCCTCGGATAAGATCCTGAACGCTCAAAGGGGGCTCTTGAAGTATATGAATTCCTAGACATGTCCTGCTTGCAAGAGCGGCCAGTGGATCTACGCACTGGTTTCCCTTCCGATGTATGTGTTGGATGTGCACCTCTCACTCACGCTGGAGCAACCCTTGTATACCTACCAACAGAAAGTGATTATTATCAGTCGCAGAAATGAGATATGAAAGCAAAATAATGACTTCTAGGGGATCCGTTTTTAAGACGACTTGACGGTAACTAAATTGTCAGGCGAGTGTAAGGCCTAAGTAGACGCCCCATAATTCTGCCATAAGGGAAGATCTGCTACCAATGTGCTGAAAACCTCTTTTAAAGCTATCTATGGTAAGTGGATAGGCCTGTCTCATTAAAACCTCCCATGTGGTCACTCTCTATATCATTAACTTCACCGACCAATTTCTGATCACGTTTAGTGTTGGTGGAATGTCTTCGATTGCTGCCATGGAGTATTTGAAACTCTTATAAACGAGATTGGTAACTGTAAACAGTTTCTGCTTCCCCAACTTTTATGTCTGTATTTAGAATAGCAGCTCAAACAAAAACCATGACAGGAACCTAAATTTGTGTCCTTAATAGTATCACACTAGTCTACTCTATTTTTCCCCCGTAGATTCAAGGTTTTCCTAACTGCTTTGTGTTCCAAATCCTGAGGTTGATTTATTACAAATTAATTACCCTTTGAGCAGGCAAATATTTTAATATGTATATGTATATTTTACACATACATATATGTATATCTATATTTTTTTACGTAGATTTATCGAAAACAGCCTCTTTACTAATTAAGAATAAAGTTGCGTATAATTGAACTTTCATAGATGTTGCATATCAGCGGAATTTTTACTAAATTGTTATTGTTGTAAATTAAAACCTCAGGCCACTTTCTTATGAAGAAAAAGATGGGAATTGATCTTCCATTTTCGTCATGCCTAAAGTTTGGCTATACACTGAAACTGACTGGAAGGTATTTGGTTTTGGAACAACGAAAATGGTCATAAGTAGGAATGATACATTAATCAGAGAGTGCATTCCTACATATAGTTGAAACAAGTGTTCCTTTTTCTTTTAAGCTTAGCTCATGTTTTTCATGCCAGAAAAGGTAAAGTTTCAGTTAGCAGTACGCATTGAATAGTGACTACCACCTTAATCTGATCTCCAATTATATCTGTATCTGCTGCAATTGTAGTTGTAACTTACAATTAAGGACATAAAACGTGATGATTCAACCTTTTTACGATTGTTTTTCTTTGTATAATGAGTGAAATCGTCTAAATATACAAATCACGTATATTGACAATTTTTTCAAGTTTTGCTCATAATGATCAGCAGACACCAATCAATATGGCCCATACAGTCACTGAAGTCTTACTGATCTTTCCCATACCAACTTGTAGTCCCTGAGCATTTTCTTCTGTCAAATTCTCATTTCATAATAAGATTGAACCACTGGATCTGCGACATGTATCATAGATGCTTAATCATCTCCTGTATGGTTATTCTATGCGAAACTTGTCTTCTCGCAACGAGAGACAGTCATGTTTCTGTGCAACTATTTTAATGAAAATAGCTTCTCTTTATATATATATAAATATGTATAGATAGATGTATGTATGTATATTGGTGGACCCATTACAAGTGGCTCAAGTAGATCTAGCCAACTTGCTAAAAATTTCTGAGCACTCAAATCTTGACTTTGAATTCCATGAACATCGCTTAATTTTAGGTCATCAATTAACTAGCAAAATACTTCATTGTACCTCGTTATCGAACCTAGTAAATCGTGCTAATCGGTAGAGAATGTTGAAAAGCTTGCATCTTTCACCAGGATTTGAACCTGGAAATGTACCTGTACCTGTTCCTGTCATTGAGCTATGAGAGAAAACCTGTACCTGCATGCAATATACCTGTCAAGTAAGGGCCCTTATGAGCTATCCACAGGGAAAAGTTTCAAGCTGACAACTTTATAATGCCATGGGAGAGACTAAGATTGTCCTGAAATTGTAGTGGGAACTTGGGAAAATCCCTCGTGCTAACAACTCATCAGTTTGCCTTTATGCAAGTTAGTGTTGAATCTTGAGAACCCAAGAATTGGATTCACACTTGTTGCTGTCTACTTAAACAAAAGAAAATGTTAATGCATGGGTCCTGAAGATCTAGTGAAACGCAAAACCAATAATGGAGCTGGTGGGGTCTGAAATTTTGATGACTATGTTACAGCTGCGATCCTGCTTTTTGTGTCTGCTTATCACAACTTGGAGTCCTTCTGCTTCTATTGCATAGTTCATAATTCAAGTCTGTCCACACAAGGTTCAGCTATTTAGATTGATTACAGTTTGCTGAGACGTAAGTTTCTTTCACGCTACAGAGAATTAGACAGAGAGTGGGTCTAGACTTATTTACAGTATTACAATTCATCTGATCTGAGCTCCATAAAAAAAGAATTATTAATCTAAAAAATGATAAATTCAAAGGTGAAAGTCGATTTTTTTTCTTGTAGTTTAAAATATCTCTTAATTTTCAAAATTATTGAAAAAATCATTCTAATTTTATTTTTGAAAAAAATATTCTCATAAATTTTGGTTAAAAATATCGATCGAACATATATAATATAATCATTAGATGTAAACTAATCACATATTGTTTTATATAACGATTCAATTTAGCTCTTAAAGTTGAACAAAATTAATTAAATCCAACTAAAACTATTAATTTAATTCAAATTTAATTAATTTGATACAAGTTTAAGCGTTGAGTTAGATTACAATATTAGTAACATATGATAATCAATCAAATAAAATAGACAGAGTCTTAGTGCAGTTTGGATGGGCTTTTGGGAGGTTAATAAGTAATTTTTTCCACCATAAAAATCTTTTTTAAGAAAAATTGGTGTTTAGCTGTAAAATAAAAAAATACTTTTTAAATAGATATGACTTTTTTGACAACAAAAATACAATTTTTTAAGAAGTTCAAATTTAGAGCTTCTAAAAAAAGTACTTTTTTTAAAAGATTTTTCAAGATCAATTAATAAGCTTATTTTTTAGTCCCTTTTGTCCTTATATTTTACACATAATTTTCATAATACCCACAAACTCATCTTCCCGTTATTACAATAAAATGTATAATTTATTATGTATTTAACTATTTACTCAACTTGAAATTTTATTTTGAGATTTATATAATATTAGTTGGCTTTTTATATGTTTTAATATTTATTTTTATATTAATTGTATTTATGTTATAATCAATTTAAAAGATTTGGTTAGATATATTTTCATTTATGTTTCATATGGTTTAAAATTATATAATAATTAATATATTGTG
>JANZLC010000202.1:2503245-2526280 GCA_026413385.1 Erythroxylum gracilipes | reverse complement strand
ATAATTAATATATTGTGCTTTGCATATTGTTTAATATACTTTAAATAATTTTTATATGCATAAATAATTTTTATTACTAAATAAAATATAGTTAAAATTAAAAGTACATTTTATTTTTATGTTGTCAAACAGTCTACTATATGAAGTTTTAAAAAAACTTTTTTTAAATGACAACCAAACAGTAAATTGGTGTCTTTAAAAAGTTTTTCTAAGAAAAGATCTACAGAAAAAAGTTCTAATAAAAAAAATTCTACTAGCATAAGCCAACCAAACAGGGGCTTAATAACAAATCAATTAAATAGTTTAATCAAATTTCTACTGCAATACTAAGAATTAATTACACCTTTTCAAGTATTGATTAATACTAAGAACTAATCCATTCGAGTTTTACATTAGAACCTTTTAACTAACCATGGACATATTTAATACCAGTGAGCTACAAGAAACCCGAACACTGCTGAAGCTTTCTATTATGGTATTGGTAAACATTGCCATGATTTGGTTGGATTCATGCGATCTGTAAACTGCAAAGAAGAGAGAACTTTTCAGAACAACAAAGAATGTACCACTTGCGCTAATCAGGTCGGGAAGCCCAGTTGGTCATTGGAAAGGAAAGTGAGTCCAAGGTCTTGTGTTCGAGTCTCGGCAGCGGCAGTGTGGGAGTTCATCCAATGTGGTGACTCCTTGTGCGCACCGAACACTGGACCGTCTTTCCGAAAAGCTAGCTAGAATCAGACCGTGATTTACCTCCCTCACATAATGTCGGGCCGGAGTGTGGGAGCGCCTAGAGTGGACGTTCCACCTTTTGAGTCCAAGGTCGGGAAGAGAAAAAGGAGGAAGCAAATCATGCATGTTAGGTTTGTTGTCAACTTGGTCAGAAAGGGTCTAGACAATCAGACAAAAGGATTTCTTGTAAAAATAAGTATGAATAGGATTCGAAGCCGACAAATTTAAACAACTTGTTAAATTTTAAGAATTTTAAAAATTAAAAAATGTTACATTCGTTGCGGGACTTAACCCAATACCTCACGGCACGAGCTGACAACAGTCATGTACCACCTGTGTCTACGTTTCCCAAAATATCCTTCTTTTTTAAGAGAACTCAAGATATATCTATTCTAAATTTGAACCTAATAAAATAAACACTAAACTAAGCTTTACGTGCGAAATTTCTGATTTGTTCAATAAATTTTTTGAGTATGCCTAATATCTCCTTAGAGAATTACTATATCTATCTTATTTCTCTTAGAAAGCAAAAATTGACTTAAATTGAATTTAAACTTAAATAATTAATTAAATTATAATTTAAATAATTTAAATAACTAATTTTGTATACTTTATAAACCCGGTTCCGTTGCGGCCGCATGCTTTACGCAATTGATCGGATCAGATAGAGAAGAACAATGTTGCAAATCAAAATCTGACTAGATTGATGCTCCTGAGAAGAAAAAAAAGAACACATTGTGCATATAGTCGTAAGAGAATATTGTAGGTGTGTCCGATATTCAAAAGCTAGGAAGTGTCTATGTCTATTATACTTTTAACCCGAAACTGTGGAAAATGGATAACTCCTAAGAGAACTAATAAATTTCTCACATCCTCTTAATCGAGCATATAATCACGTGAAGAATGAGCGACGACGACTATAGGAAGCGAATGTCGAAGCAAACACTACGATTAACGGAGATATCAAATTTTCTATTTCGGTTATAATTTTTTAATCATATTTCATTAAATTTTATCCATATATTTATGTGAATTTCGTATAAACGTATGAATGAGATTTAATATAATAAAATTAGAACATAATAACTGAAACAAGATAATTTGATATGAACCAACAAATCATTCTAAAAACTTATAAAGTTGGCATTGTAATTATGCCTTATACATGGTCGAAGATATGGTTCGTAATAAAATATTTTGGATAGAAAACTTTGACATATTAAAATATAATTAAATTCTCATTCTTGTAATTCTTTTAAATATTTTTCTGAATCTTTTGGTTTAAAATTAGTTTCTTATTTTATTACGTAGGATTTCATTGCTAGTTATTTGACATAAGCAATTTCTTTCTTGGTGTAATTATTTTCTTGTAATGGCTGATTTAATTTACTCTTATACTTATCTTTTTTCTAGTTTGTGTATTTATTTACTTATCATATATTTTTATTAAACTTTATCATATTTTATATGTATTGTATTACTTAGTGCATTATATATTTTTATATTACGTAGTACATTATATATTTTTATATTTTATTTATACGTATTTATTTATATTTTATATTATTATTATTTTGTATTATTTATGAATTTATCAGAAACAATCTCTTTATCAAGTAAAAGTAAAGGTGCATAATATTAGACCTTTTTAAATCTTCTGTTTTAACAGGACTTTTACTGAGTGTTGGTGTCATTGTTATAAAAAATTTTAAATGAACTTCTCCAAAATCTCCCGTTTTAACATGACTCTTTTTGAATATTGTTGTTATTGTTATAAATTTTTTTAATTGAACCTCTCCAATTCCCTCATTTTAACAGGATTATCATTGAATGTTGTTATTATTTTTATAAAATTTTTTAATTAGACCTCTCCAAATCTCCTGTTTTAACAAGACTCTTAATAAATATTGTTGTTATTGTTATATAATTTTTTTTTAAAAAAATTAAATTGCTTAGATTTAAAATATTGACTCGAACCAATAGAGTCAAGTCCAATGAAGAGAGTGGAAGTTTAGGTGTCTAAAAACACTAATTTGGAGTAATTCAAGAAACTAAAAGACAAAACCTTGTTTTCACGAATGAAAGGAGTTTAGAAGATGTGATTATAGTGGTAAGTGTCCCATCCCTTTTACGAAAAGTTGCTCAACAAATGAAGTTCTCATTTCAATTTAATTTAGTTACTAATTTAACCATTTTCAATATTAAGGAAAATGCTACGAGCCTATACTATTAGCTTCCAAAAATAAACTTAGCACACTTTGCACACGTTTCATGGTACATATAATAAAAAAACTTAACTAATTTTATCAGTTTAATAGTAAAAAATTTGGATTGCTAAATGTTTTGGTTTAATTTATTTGATCGTAAGAATTTTAGACTGTCAAAAATTTCGGTTTGATTTATTTTAATAACACTTATTGTTAAAAACTAATCAATTTATTAATTAATGGATCAATTTTATTAATTAATAAATTTTTATAAACCAAAATAAATCAACCAATTTTTATTTAACAATTTTTTTCAACTAAACTTTAAAATCGTTTAATGGGTTAAAACAATGTCTTTTAATCATTTCAAAATTTTTAATTTTATTTAATCTTTAATCAGCTTTATGACGAAACCTTTTAAAAGTTAAAATTTTTGTCTTATCGGTTTAACTTCTGGTCTGATTTTTAAAATTTTATTTTTAACCATTATCTTTTGGAATGTGTAATATGTGGATAAAAGAAACAATTCTTTTAAAAATTTTACCTTAAAAAATAATTTAAAATTAAGTGATAAGTTTATTTAATTACTTAATAAATTATAATTAAAAAACAAATGTTTTAATTATTTACAAAATAAATAACTAGTCCATATAAATCATCATCAATTATTTATTAAAATATAGGTAATCCGCTTATTTTTCTGTACATGATCTTGCATAATATTATAAATAGTCCATAAATTGTATTAATTATTAAAGCAGAAAAATTCCATAAAATCGCCGATTAATCATTAATCGCACCGACCAAACTGTAGATCGTAAATGACAGTGTATACGATACGCTGACGCCAAACCGAAATCTACAACGGCTCACATGGAGCCGAGCCGTACCCATATATATATATATTATAACACACAACAAAAAGGCAAAATATCTCCCACTATTAAAACGGTCCACAACATAAAACCTCGAAATTCTCATTTGAACTGAATTTTGTGTTCATTTCATTTGCCGAAACACTCGTCAACTTGCACCTAACCCAAGTCAGATTCTAACCCCAGTTTGTTTATTTAAAGACACTTGAAATTGTGAGTGGCCAGCTGGGTTGTGAACTGGTTTACTCTTCTTCTCCTCCTCTTCCCTCCTTTTCTTTTGTGGATGAACAGTCCTAGACTCATTGTGTGTATAGCTTAGCTTAGTTGGTTTTAGTTAGTGATGTAAAGAGGAGGGTGTTGTTAGAGAGGAAGGGTTTCTTGAATTGGTCACCTTCTCTTGTGTGTATGTGATGGGGTTTTGTGTATTGGCATAGCTTGATTAAGAAGTTTTTGGTTGTTGGGTTTTCTTGGGGTGGTTTGGCTTGTTTTCTTTTTAGATGGGTACAGAGGGGGGAGAAGAAGTGTTGAAGAAGGAGAAAGATGGGAGAACCAAGAGAGATCAGTGGTTGTACAGTTGTATGATACAGAAACAGTATTGTACAAGCTGGTCTTGCTTTTTAAATGAGAGTTGTTCCAGCAAGTGAAGAAAGATTCAATCTTGTTTACATAACTTACACTGCTCTGAGCTCTTAAAGAGATCCCATTAACATCACACAAAACCACACTCGGGCCCTGATCTAGTTACAGAAGATCTGTTCTTTGTTACAGTCATGAAGAAACTTGGCAGCTCAGATTCTCTTGGAGCTTTCATGTCCATGTGTCCAACTACAGGTCATTAACCGACACCAATCATCTTCCTTTCTTAAAATTCTTTGTCCCAAATCCAGACAACCCATCATGTGATATTCCTAAATGCGTTAGCTTTTCATTTTTATGTTCAAACCCCAACTTGCAGTTTTTAAAGCAGTATACTTTCAGCTTTTGGATTGGTCTGGTTATATAAATTGCGCGATCCACTAAAACTCAAAAAAGTGTTTCTTTTTCTGTTGTGTACAGACGAGACCAGTCCGAGGAACAGCAACCGTGTTTATAGCAGGGATTTCCAGTCCATGTTGGATGGTTTAGAAGAAGATGGTTGTATAGAAGAATCCGGCCATGTCGCTGAGAAGAAAAGAAGATTAAACGTAGATCAGGTTAAGGCCTTGGAAAAAAATTTCGAGGTCGAGAACAAGCTTGAACCAGAGAGAAAAGTGAAGCTGGCTCAAGAACTTGGGTTGCAACCAAGACAAGTCGCTGTTTGGTTCCAGAACCGCCGTGCACGTTGGAAGACCAAGCAACTGGAGAGAGATTATGGTCATCTCAAAGCAAATTATGAATCTCTTAAGGTCAACTATGATACACTCCAACATGACAATGAAGCACTTCTCAAAGAGGTATAAAGTCCAAACTTTTTATTCACTGAACAATGCGAGTTAGCTAAAGATTCTTACTTTGGACTTCAGAGATTGTATTATTGTTCTGATCAAGTTTAAGCTTGGTTCTTTTGACTCAGATAAGAGAACTGAAAGCGAAGCTTAAAGAAGATAACACAGAGAGCACTGTGTCTGTTAAAGAGGAGATAATCCTTCAAGAATCGGAGGATAAAGTCACTGAACAGCCTCCACTTATTGGCTCTGTTAGAGTTCCAGAGACTCTGGACTTGAGCTACGAGAACTTCAACTCCACAACTAACAGCAATTGCAATGAAGTAATAGCTGCACCTCTTTTCCCAGATTTCAAAGACGGGTCCTCGGATAGTGACTCGAGCGCGATCTTGAACGAAGACAACAGTCCGAGCCAGGCCATTTCTTCACCTGGGATTCTCCAAAACCACACGCAGACGCAGGAACTCATAATGTCTCCACCCTTATCTCCATCGCTCAAGTTCTCCTCTTCTTCCTCACTGAACTGTTTCCAGTTCTCAAAACCATGTGCCCTATCCTCGTTCGTGAAGCTGGAAGAGCACAATTTCTTCAGCAGTGAAGAAGCCTGTAATTTCTTTTCCGATGAGCAAGCGCCTACGCTTCCATGGTACTACTCAGATCAATGGAACTAGCCCTAGTCTCTTCGAGGATTCAGGCCATAAAAACAAAAATAAAGCTTCAATAAGAACAGTATTTAAGTTATAGAGAGAGTTCCAAGAATTTTGTAAGTTAGTACGTATTTTGAGTATCTCCATGTAATTAAAGCCATGTTTTGGTCCGTTTGTGTAAAAGGTAGAATTGGAGAAAAAGATGGTGGTCCATAACATGGATCGTGAAGAAGACGATGGGGAATGTAATGGTGAAAAATGACAGAAAGGAAGTTGAAGGAAGCTCAAAAAAGAAAGTGGAAGATTAATAAAAGCCATAGAGAGTGAAAATCAGTTTTTACGTGGGGATTGTGTGAGAGAAAGATGATAAATGCTCTCTTGAATCGTGCGGGTAATGATTGGGTTGTAATTGGAAGACTCACTCTGTGCTGTAAAGGGTTTAAAGAAAAAAGAAAAATGGTGGAATCCATTGAAACAAAAGCTAGTTCCTGTAATGGAGAAAAACACTCAATCCATAACCATAATGGCTTTTCTTTATCTCTTTTATGTTTCCTCTCTTCAATCCATGCTCTCTTCTTTTCTTCTCTTCTTTTGATAACAGTGTAAAATCAATCACCCACTTTCTTTCCTCGCGAGGGTTCAAAACATTTTCAGGTTTGAGATCGAATTTTCAGTCAGCTTTTCGGAATAATTGCAGGCTTGATGTTAGTCAGAAAGAGTGATGTGATCGATGTGAAAGGACTGAATTTTACATTTGAGCATAAAACTCTTTTTTTAATTATTTTAATTTACTCAAAATAATAAGCTTTTTTTTTAATTGATAAAATCTTTAATAAAAATTATCCTAAAATAAATAAATCATAATATTTGTAAAGTTGCTGTTTCTCGTGATATAGATTAGGTTAGGTTCATACTAAAAGTATCTATTTTTTATCTTCACGTCACTTGATCATCTTTATTTGAATTAAATTATGTAATTTAATTGATAATTTATTAAAAAATAAAATTATAATTAATAGCTGTCTACTTAATAAGAAAAAGACACTAAGACTTTTAACTTATTTTTAATAATTCAAAAAATATTAATTATTATTTAAATATGTTAAAATTTATAAATATTATTTAAACGGAGGAATCACATATCAATTAAATTAAAAATAAAATTTAATTATTAATTTATTTGATAATTTTTCTCCTAACAAGTCAACAAAATTAGCAAATTAACTTTGTGTGAACAAAATTATAATTTTAGTGTTCATATAGGTTTATGTTATAATTTTCAACACAAGGTGAAAAAAGTTAAAATTAGTAAACTTTCCATTTACTAAAGAAAATACCAAAAAAGGAAAAGGAATGTTTTAAGGCAGAAATGATTGATTTTCCGAATGCTCTCAAAAGTTGAAGACATTAATAATGAAATTGATGCTTTATACGAAAAGAAGTGTTGGTTTTGGCGCAGCCGTAATATTCTCGTCCTTTACCATGACCGTTCAATGTAGTCATTTTAGTGTTCACATTACTAATCTCATTTTAGTGACACAAAGTTCAATAATGGAAATAATAAACATTTATTCAATTAAGTTTATCAGTTAAATAACTTATTAAATATCAATAAACCTTGTGGAAAATTATGTTCAATTAATTACAAAAAAATTCATTTTACTTAAATTTATAATAATAACGTAAATTTTAAAAAATATCACTAAAATACTCTTAACTTTTGATTTTCAACAAATTAAATGATACAATAAATTACATTAAATTAATATTTTTACAACGTGATTATTATATATTATATATTATTATTATTTAATAAATTAAAATATAAAAATTCTAAAATAATTATTAAAATTTTGACACTCACTTTAATAAAGAACTTAATGTTGAATTATTTTTCAAAAAAATTAAAAATTTGAATACTTTAACACAAATTATTAAAATTTAAGATAGCGTTACAAAATTGAATAACTTTAAGATCTGTTTTATTATAGAATTTTACACATACACTCTTTTCTACTTATAATGTCACCTAAATATGGATTAATCATATTAAGTTAAGGGTACCAAAGATTTTACCATTAAAAGATACATATTATATATTAAATTAGGTACAAAAAGAATTTCCATGTAGACAAATTTAATAGAATAAAAAATTATTAATTAATATATTATGTTTAACTTTATATAGTACCATTCGTCTTATTAGTTTGATTTATTTTAATAATTTTTGTTATAAAAATATATCAATTTATTAATAAATAAATTTTATAAATTAAAATAAATAGATTAATTTTTATTTAATAATTATTAATTAAATTTTAAATTCTTCAAATAATCTCTTTTAATTGTATTTAAAATTTTTAATTTTATTTAATTTTTAACTAATTTTATACTCTCTTTTTTTAAATGTTAATGATATTATATATTTTAAGCTTTATCTCTGGAATAATTAAAATTTCACATTTTTTAATGCATACGGAAACTGGTCATCATGACAATTTAATAAGCCTGCTAGAGAATAGGCACTAATCTGCAGAAGAAGCCAAATAAGCCATGAAAACGAGGAATGCACACGTATGTATGTGCTCCTAAATAGTGCTTTTTCTTTTTCCGAAAAGAAAACCTTTTTCAGTTTGTTCATTTCGGGCGTACGGATATTTTGGCGACAAGCGAAGACGGAGAGCCAGAGGCACTCATCTCTGCTAATCTGACATGCTATTCGTGATTGTGCGCTCGTAGTTTACACGTGTACGGCGATGGGACCCTGACTATGACTATCGATAACTTAATTCGAAGTTTTTTTTAAAACAAAAAAAACAAACACAAACAAAAGATCCTCTATTTAACGCAGGTTCTGCGGTACTTGACGCCTTGCTTATCTTTATGATTTAATTCTTCGACCTATATCGGAGGCTCTTGAAACATATGAGCCTCGGATTGGACATCACTGCAATAGAGGCTAGTCGATCCACATACTAGTTTGCTTCACGACGACTTACATGCTGTAGATGCATCACCTAAGCTAGATGTAGAATCTTAAGGGTACTTACCACTAAAAGGTTATCTTCAGTTAAAGCTATAGTTGAAGAGGAGAGAATATTAATTACTTCGAAAGAGTTCATTTCAACAATCACGCGGCCATATCCCAACGTCAATGCCAAGTTGCGGCCATATCCCAACGTCAATGCCAAGTTAAGCCCCTGCTAATGTGACGTATAAACTTAACACACTATCTCCTTTAACCATCCCTAATTAAGCCACCGCAATGACAACTTAATTAGAAGTTTTAAGTTAAGGTCAAATGTACTAGGTTATGCGTAAACTTCACAAAAATCATTTTAAGTCAATTTCCTACTAAATATATAATTGTAGAAATTAACAGAGAAATTTTTATTTAAAATATTAAACTTTATTTAATTTTATTAAAAAACAAACTCAAAAGTATTTAATCTTTCATATTTTTAATTTAGTATCAAAATTTTAATTTAATAATTAACCTTTTTAAAATTCGTGCATCCAATTTTGACTAATAAATAGATATTTATGTGATATAAACAATAAAATAGCATTTTAACTTAATTTATATAAATTTTAAAAGATTAATCAATAAATTAAAATTTTTTAAAAGTTTGATACTAAATTAAATTTTTTAAATTTTGAATATTTTGAATATGTTGTCTCAATTTTATAATATAAATTTAAAATAAAATACTGATAAAATAGAGAAATTTTAATTTATTGTAAATATAGTTCAAATTTAATTAAAAATATAATTCAAGGGTTCAATTCCATCAATCCTTCATGTTACACTTAATTACTCAAAGGTGCATAAATTGAATCTATAAACTAATTAATTATAATTATAGTTTACATCAACAACATTTAATAGAAATATCGTTAAGATGTGAGGTCTTGAGAGATTTAGTAATATACAATCTTATTTTTAATTAGTAGAGAATTATAATTATAATTTAAGGGTTTTAAAATAATTTTAATTTTTAAATAATCTATATACTTTAAATCAATATTATAAAATTGAGTAAAACAAATTAAAAATTTTAATAATTTGTATATTTTTAACTATAAAAACAAGTTAGTGAAAGTTCCGTTCATACGAGAGAAACTTGGAGAGATCCGATAATGAATAGTTTTATTCCTAATATTATAAAATTAGTAAATGTTGTATACTCTTATTTAAAAGTTTTTCTCTTAATTTTTTTCTAAATCCCAATTTTATATCCTCATATTTTGGTTCTCTCACTTCCATGCAATAAAAATAAAGTAAGTTCTAAAACTTTAATGGGATCAATTCACCTGTGCCGTTTTCTTGTATCATCTTATGCTCCTTTTTGGTGGCGCACGAAAACGGAAACAGCCCCTGTCCCCAACTTCAATTAACTCTCCATCCATCTCCCTCATGCTTTGGCTTTTGGATTTGGACTTGACTAGTGCACTGAATTTACAGTTTATTTTTAAGCTATGTGGCAGGTATATGCTTTTTTTTTTCTTTTCCTTATTGTGTTTTATTGTGGGAAACAGGACAGAGAATCCAATTACTTTTACTTCCAAACGAAATAATCTTCAAATTTTTTTTTTTTTTAAGGGAAAAAACTGTTCATATCAAAAGGTTTTGGTCCCCTACACTTTTCTTATCGTGGTCCCCACTATTACAGTTTCCTTTTGTTAAGGGATTGGTGGAGGCATGTGATGTGGGGCCCCGTTGATGTACCCATCAAACTACGGTCCTTCTCAAGGTTGTCACTATCAATCGCATTGAAATTTGCAGGAAAGCTAAGGGAGGATTTTATAGTGTATATAGTAATGTACAACAAATTGGCGCCCGCGCCCCTTGGTTGGTGATCATAGCCATAGGTCGTCCATCGATAGATAGCTTGATGGGAAAATCCAATACCGTGTGCTTTGGTCACGTCGTCCCTCAATTTCCTTGGAACGATATCCTCTCTGTCTCCTGTGGATTTTCCAATATGTTATATTTAATTTTATCTATAAATTTACAAAAATAAATGTATTGTTAAAATTTAATAAAATAAAGTAAAAATTGGTTAATGAAGACAGAAAATCTATTCCTAATTTTTTTAACTGAAAACTTTACTAAATACAATTTTTAAAAATATATTGATAGATAAATTAACAATTCTTTAAAATCAATTAATTATGGGTTTTTAAGCTATTACATAAATTCAATTTAAGCTTCAAAATCCAAAATTTTTAATTTTATAAATTTTTGAATATTATATTTTAATTTTTTAATTTAATGTAAAATTTAAAAAAATTTAATTAATACAATTATCAATCCTGAAAATTTATTGTATCTGCATTACAGTAAAATGTTCATTAGAAAAATATAACAGCTCTTGTGCCTAAATTTTTAAGATTTAGAGTATTTCTAAAGGATTTAAATGTAAATATTAGTGAAAAAGGATTAATTGAGCAATCCCAAAAAAAAAACAAAAAGCCACGTATGCTTATATGAGGTCGTTGTCTAGCCAAAATGGACAAAGTGGTCGCTTTCGAGTTGATGTGAACACATGTGGTTTTTCTTTTTCCACGAGGCGTGAATTGGTTGCATGAAAGTAAGCTTTTCGTCTTAAATGGGCCCAAACTTTTAGAAAAAATGGAATTACTCTCTTGCCTCTGTTTTCTCACTTCAGGTGCTACACGTTAACTTATTTTATTTTTATTTTTGACCCATTCTTAAAATGTTTTCACTTTAAATTTTGTTAAATAGTATTTTATTCATTTTTTTAAAATACTGTCAACATATTTTTGTTCCTTTTCTAATTGGCATTTTCCAAGCAGCTTACTTCTAGGTTGCCATGCTCAACTTTGTACACACGTTCTTTTGGTGGTGGTGTATTGATATGTAAAGATTTAGAAGTAGACAAAATGTTTTTGTTATTAGGTTCAGCTTAAAAAGTTTTGATGATTTTGTAAAGATTTGTCGAATCAATAAATGAGACATTCAAAAGATTTTTGTGTAGTTGGTAGCATTTGAATAGAATGAAGTGTTATAAGTGATCTTCTGGTTAGAAATTTTGAGTGACATGAACCACTTTTTTGTCATATACGACGTAATTCGTTTGAGTACTTCTCGAACTTTTTGAAGTTCTCATTTATGTCTACAATAATGTTGATTAATATATCTCATAAGGTCTAAATCAAATTAGGATGTTTGATTGAGTAATCGCTCATATAATTGTTGGACTTGAAAAGACATAACATCAATAGATAATAACCATGGTTTAGGTAAATTAATGACTAATTAGTTCCATGATATTTTAATTTATTAATAAAGTCACCCTCTTCCTTGATGTTTTTAAATAATTATTACACCTAATTAAAATTTACTAATAGTGTATAGTATTGAAAGTTACAAATATTATACATACACTCCAAAAAAATCAGTTTTATTATATTAATTTATTGTGTAAAATAATGATAAAACTTTATTACTTATAAACAAACAAAGGAATTTAATGCCAATAAGTCATAATAATAATAATAATAATTAACTAACATAAATCACATCAAAAGATGGAAGATAGTATGATTGTCAAAAATTAAGATTTTATATTTTGTAAATTTCTATATAATTAGTTATTGTGTCTTGTCTATTTATTATAAAATGTTGTGTTATCCTATATTTTGATATATCTTATCAACTTATTCACTATATAATAAAAATGATTGATTAATTAATTAATTTATGTATACACTGATATTTTAATTAATTAATTAACAAAACGTATTAATGCTATGCACTGTAGCTACGAACTTGCATACCTATGTAGTTCGAGTGTCGCTTTTGAAGGTCAAGGTCATTATATAGCCACGTACTATGTCTTCTAGAAAGTATATGCCTTGTCCTCGTCATAACTCAAAATAGTATTAACGACGGTCCTGTTGAACTATAGTTAATATGGTATTAAAATTAATTAGATTATGGTTTATAATGTTTGGAATCCATTAAAAGCATCTTAATAGGTACAGAGCATCGACGGATATTATTTAAATCAGAGTTTGATTGACTACGACGTGCACCATCAAGATCAATTGTTTGGGTTGGTCAAGGTCATTATATAGCATCAGACGGATATTCTTGTTAATTATTGTTTTACCCGCATGGGTAACTCAGTTGGTTTCTTGGGAGGGTAATTGAGTCTAAAGTCTCTGGTTTGAATCTCGGCAGCGGCAGTGTGGGGTTTCTCCAGTGGAGGGCCCCTTATGCACACTGAGTACAGGACCGCTTTCCTGAGGGGTTGGCTGAGATTAAACCGCGTTTCAATCCTCCAACGGTGGTCGGGTCTGTGACTAGGGGCCCTTAAGGTTAGGGATTCAACCTTTTAAGTCTAAGATCAATTGTTTGGGTTGGACTAGTACATTTACTACTCACATTGTTGTACTGGAGTTGTTAAATGAAATGGACGATATATTTTGTTATATTTTAGATTTAAAATATATTTTAAAAGTTGAGTTATAATTTATATTTAATTTATTTATTATAATTTTATTTACATAATAATATAATGTGTTAATTTTATTTATTTACTTTTTAATTTGTAATATTTATTATTATTATATTTATATGTAGGTTTATTAGAAATAGTTTTTTTATTGTGTAAGGATAAAGTTGTGTATTATCAGATCTCTCTAAAAAAAATTTTATTGTGAAACTTCAAACCGGATATGACAATGTTGATATAATTAATTGAAATAAATTTCTAAACATAAGCTTTGAAAATTAACTTTAAGAAATTCGGAAAATAATAATATAAAGACTAAAAAACCTCAGGATTCTCGTGACGAGAAGAAAAAATAATAAAAAAAGACACGAAGGGAACAAAGGGTAGGGGTAGGTTAAATCGGACGGTCAGTTTTCAACAGGGGTGGCGTGGAAGAAAAGAACAACAAAGGTTGGGATGATGGTTTTGATAGAAAGTGGAAAATTGAAACGGACGGCGCCGTTTAGGACAAAACTGTGGGTGCGGAGGAAAGACGAAAGAAAGAGTGTTTACACTTTCTGATCGTCAACATCATTGACCGAACACATTACCTTCTTTGATGGGGACCGTCGAAGTGGCGGTGACCTTGGTGGGATGTGCTTTTTTGGAGCCTATATTTATCAAACACGTGTACTACCCTTAAAAAGAAAACTCAACCTTAGATCAAATTTTTGTTGAGGAAAAAGGTCATATTTAATAATTAGCTAATTACATCAATTATTAGCTAATAGATGATTATATTGATTGATTTGATTAGTGAATTATATTAGCGGTTTGTTATAGATATTTGGTAAAATTAATTGTTTAGTATTAGTTATTTATGTATAAAATAATTTATAAGGATATGACTTTTAAAAAAATTATAAGATTATGAATATTATATATCTTAGTATTTCGTTAAATATTCTTATAAAAATTTAGATTTTAGAGAAGTCGTGTTCACCTAGATTACTGTTTCATCATTTATGAAAAATTTATACAACTCTTTCTATTTTTATTTTTATTTAAAGGCATCATTTTATTTCTAACCTATAACTGTATAAAGGGTAAAATTGATTTTTAATAAAGGCACAAAAAAATTAGACCTTTTTAAAAATTATTAAAATTTTAAAATTTTATCTTTTAAACTTTTCATTGAAAAACGAATAAACGTAAATAATATAAATATTACACATAGATCAACTTTTATTATAATTATTTTAAAATTATAATAATATACATCTTTAATGAAAAATTAAAAATTGATTTAAATTATTAAATTTCAAATCAATACAAATATTTAGAAGGTACATTAATTAATAATTAAGAACGCATGCAAAAGTAATTACTTGCGTTCCCTAATTTAAAACTATTTAAAGCAAAGGTTTGGTGAAACTTGAAGTGGTCGAATAAGACACTTAACTATGATACTTCGTCAATGACCTAAAGCTTTGCCGAGTTTAATGGAGTTCGGTAAGATCTCCCCCTTACAAGCAATCCATGACGTGAAAAATATCAATTTCCTAGATATTTCGGACTTAAACTTTTATTCCAAAATCTGTACCTTAGAAAGTATATAATTGGCACATAAGTTTTAAAATATGTTGTTTTATGATTTATATTAATTAAATTACTTTTGTATATGATCAATTAATTTTTTATGTAGCAGAATTATAACTGTTATGTTTTAAATGTATAGTCTAATATAATAATTTAGAAATTATGTATTTCTTATAAACCTAATTATTTAAATTTAAATATATTTCTAATTTTGAATAACTATTTTATTTTACCATGACTAAAAAACTAATTCTAATCAATTATTTTTGTTAACGTAATATTAGCCTAATTTGTAGTGATTCAATTTGATTGTAATTAGCTTAGATTTAGCTTAATTTAATGCTAGATTTCCTTATTCATACCTATGGCTCATGTATAAATATCTTATTAATTTACAAAAATACCTTAATGTCCAATGCACTTTTCTCTCTCTCTTATCTACATTCTTAATTCTTCTCCTAGCTTTTGTAACATGGTATCAGAGCCTAGGTTATTTTTTTTCTGGTCTCTGATCATTCAAAATTCTTTTTTTCCATTAGTTGATTTTTGAGTTTTACCACCATTGGCCACTTCAACATCCAATCAATTGCCACTTAACTTGACACGTCAGCTTTGACATGCCACATCAGCAATCAACTTCCATGTAAGCACTACTTTTGCCACGTCTTTGTTGACCGTAACTTACCGTGTGTTCTGCCACGTTAACTATTGACTTTTTCTGTAAGCACATTTCCTACCTAATTTTGACCTCCAAATCTAAATTTGCTCTTTGTTGAGCCTAATTTTGCCTTGAAAATGGAGAAATTGAATATTTCCAGCCAATCTCAACAATTTATGGGTCCAAGGTTTGAAGCACTTCCTAGTTGGACGTAAACTGTGGAGTATTGTTACTTGTGACATTGTTCAACCTAAACAAAGTCCAGATGAAAGTGACACCAAATTTGCTGAACGTTTTAAAGATTGGGACGTCAAAAACCATCAAATTATCACCTGGTTTTACAACACCTCCATCCCTGACATCTATGTCCAGTTTGAAACCTTTGATACACCAAAAAAGGTTTGGGGTTTCTTAACAACCTATTTTATAACTTCTCGTCTTGCTCATTATTATCAATTGTGGACTACTTTTTATTCCTTGAAGCAAGTTCCTTGCCAGTCCGTTAATGCCTTCCTAGGCCAAATTTAATCTATTTGGAATAAGATCACTCTAGCTAAGATCAGTGCAGAACATCTACAGCTGATTGAGATTATTATGTCTCTTAGTCTTGCATACGAGTCTGTCCATTCCTCCTTACTGCATCACACTCAATTACCTACTCAAAATGAAACAATCAATGACATTATCTTTGAGGAGACTCGTCTTGGCCTAGAAAAATATTCTCAATCTAATGTTGCTCTTGTTGTTGCTTGCCCCTCATCCTAAAAGCCAGGTACTCCTCTCTGTAAAAATTGTCGACGGTTCGGACATCACTTTTGTACCTGTCTTAAGATTAAATGTCGTTACTGTCATAAGATTGGACACATTATTAGCAACTGTCTTGTGCGACCACCAAAACCTACGGAAGGTTCTTGGAGTTGCCTCTCAGCCTGGTTCTTCATCTGTAGTTGTTGTTGCTTCTGAGGGTTCCGTCAATTTTACCATCAGTGATCTTCATTCCTTACTTAAATAGGTTATCTCTACCAATTCTTCTCCCATTGAACTCTCTGTCACTCTATGTACTTATTGACTTTTTGATTTTGCTTGTCATAACCATGTGACCTCTGATTATTCTGTCTTTTCCTTTAAAATACATGTTTCGTCTCTTCCTCCTATTCATACCGCCAATGAAACTCTCATGCATATTTCTCACATTGGCCATGTATCTAGTTTTAATCTTAGTCTCCCTGACACCTACTGTGTACCTACCTTAGCATTAAATCTTATTTCTATTGGACAATTACATGATCTTCGGCTCTATGTTATTTTTGCTCCTTTGGTTGCCAGGAACAAGCTCAGCAGACGGGGTAGACTCTAGGGATTGGGAATAAGGTTGGAACATTGTTTGGACTTGTTTCGCTTCAGCTTCCTAAACCAATCTCAGATGTGACCACCTTCAACCCCTCTCTTTATCAGTGGCATCTTCGCTTAGGTCATGCTTCTGATGGCAAACTTCACCTTTTAATTTCTCATGGATTGTTAGGATCAACTAAAAATGAGTCCTTTCAGTATTTTTAGTCAGTATTTTTAGTGTCAACTAGCTAAACAACTTGCTCTTTCCTGTAATAATAGTACATCTGTTTCACATTCTCCTTTTGATCTTATTCATACTGATATTTGGAGACCTTTGCTTGTTTTATATATGTGAGGTTATCAATATTATGTGATTTTTATTGATTATTTTTCTCTTTATACCTGGATTTATTTTTTGAAACAAGATCTGAACTACCACAAATATACATCAAATTTGCTACCATGGTCAAAACCCAATTTTCCCATACCATCAAAAACCTTAGAACATATAAAGTTGAACGAAAACACCACCACATCCTTGATATTGTTTGTGCCCTTCTTTCGTCTGCCTCTTGTCTTGAAAAACTCTAGGTAGAAGTTGCTTTAACTGCTGTTTATATTATCAATCGCACTCCCACCTCTATCCTTGATAATCTTTCTCCTTATAAATAACTTTCAGTAAGCCTCCTAACTACCATTTTCTTAAACCTTTGGCTATGTTAGTTTTGTTCTTCTACAACCCCATGAGCACAATAAACTAGAACTTCGTGCTTGTCTCTATTGCTTTGTTAGGTATGGGATAGAACGTAAAGGTTATTATTGTTGGGATTCAATCTCTAACAAAATTCGTATTTCACGACCTGTTACCTTTTGGGAAGCCACCATATTTTCCTCATTGTCCAAATTTCATTTATTTCATATCAGTCCTTCTAAATTCTTTACTGACAGCTCTGTGTTAGTTATTTCCAAGCTCTAAAATAGATTTGTCTCCTGTATCCGACCATTCTCTGCCTCCTAATCCTGCACTTGTGGAGTCAGCTTCGCCTGTTAAAACTGTGCCAACTACTGCTATTCTGCTCCGATAATCTTCCTGGGTAAGGAAGACCCCTTCTCATTTACAAGATTATCATTGTTTTTTCTGCTATTGTCAATCTGCATGAACCTAAATCTTATCAAGAAGCTAGGTCTAACCTTCATTGGCAATAAGCTATGAACGAAGAACTTTAGACTCTTGATAAAACTCATACTTGGGACTTAGTTGATCTTCCTTCAGGCAAAACTACAATTAGACATAAATGGGTTTATAAAATCAAAACCCATTCAGATGGTTCTATTAAGCGGTATAAGGCTCGTCTAGTGGCTAAAGGCTACACCTAAGAGTATGGGGTAGATTATAAAAGAAACTTTTACTCCAATTGTCCACATCACTTGTGTACGCAGTCATTTAGCTATTATTGTTGTCAAAGGATGGAAACTTCTTCAAATGGATGTGAAAATACCTTTCTTAATGGGGACCTGCAAGAGGAAGTTTATATGTTGCCTCCACTTGGTTACTTTTGTCCTGCACAGAAAGGTCTGTAAGCTACAAAATGTCTTGTATGGGCTAAAACAAGCTCCACTGGCTTGATTTGCAAAGTTCAGTTCTACCATTATCCAATTTGGCTTTCATTCCAATCCTCACAATTCTACTCTGTTCATTCGTCATATTGATCAAGGGATTGTTATTCTTCTCCATATGTGGATGATATGGTCATTATTGGGGATGATACTGCTTGTATTACAAAGTTACATGAATACCTTCGCCACCACTTCTAGATGAAGGACCTTGGTCCTCTTGGCTAATTTTTTGGTATTGAAGTTTCATCTAGTTCTAATGGTTATTATCTTTCATAAACAAAATATGTGTTTGATCTTATATCTCGAGCTGGCATCACTAATAGTAAAATTGTCTCCATTCCTTTGGAACATAATATCAAATTGACACCATCTGATGGTACCCCGCTTAAAGATCTCACTATATATCGATAACTTGTCGGTACCTGTTTATCTCACTATTACCAGACCCGATCTTGCATATGTTGTGCATTTGGTTAGTCAATTCATGGTTGCCCCTCGATCCTCTCATCTCTCTGTTGTCCTTCAAATTCTTCGATACGTCAAAGTTACACTATTTTATGGCCTTCATTTCTTTGAACATTCTTCTCTTGTTTTGTCTGGCTACTCTGATGCTGATTGGGATGGCGATCCCACTGATCGACGCTTCACCATTAGATAGTGTTTTTTCTTGAGAGATTCTCTTATTTTATGGCTAAGCAAGAAACAAACAATTATTGCTCGTTTTATTACTGAGTCCAAATATCGTGCTCTTGCTGATGTCACTGCAGAATCATTGTGGCTCTGTCAATTACTATAAGACATGGTATCACTTCATCTTCTACTACTATTCTCTATTGTGATAATTGCATTGCAATTCAAATTGCACATAATGATATTTTCCATAAGCGTACCAAATATATTGAAATTGATTGTCATTTCGTACGCCATCATGTTGCACAAGGCACTATCCATTTTGCATCTGTCTCCTCTTCCATCAAACAACTGATAATTTTACCAAGACACACTTACCTAATAGAATTCATGATCTTGTTTCCAAACTCAAGTTAGCCTCTACTGTATCACCTTGAGTTTAAGAAGGGAGATATTAACGTAATATTAGCCTCATTTGTAATGATGTGATTTTATTGTAATTAGCTTAGATTTAGTGATATAATTTGATTGTAATTAACTTAGATATAACCTAAGTAACTACTAGATTTTCTTGTTCTTACCTGTGACTCATGTATAAATACCTTATGTACACTTTACAAACACGCCTTAACATGCAATACACTTTTCTCTCTCTTTTGTCTATATTCTCCATTCTTCTCCTAACTTTTGTAACAATTTTATGTAAAAACTTATAAGAGTTACAAATTTTCTTACCCCAAACCAATTTAAATGTACTCTAAGCATATTCTGCTTAGTGGTTTTACGTATATTTTGTATGAATAATTTGAATCACCTATGCATAAGCTGCTTACTCCACAAATAGCTTTAACAACCTAAGCCGGTTGTTGAATTTACGTTTTACGTCATTTCAGAGGTTGCACATGTTCATACCCCTGAAAAAAAGAATCAACCCAAGTCTAAACAATACTCTCCTTTTAATGCCAGTCATGAAGGATGCTCGCCAGCCACCGAATCTCGCATGTGCACCGCCGGTTCCTCCTGACTTTGTCCTTACTTTAAATAGCTTTTACGTAAAGAAAAACTATTACTAAAATATGCCAGCCTGAGCCTGACCCTCCACAATTACCGATAACAAAGGACGGGCTTTGCCCGGTGTCTTTCTTGTCTCGAGAATCAGAAAATATAATTATATACGTTTAAAATACCCTGGAGTATCTAGTTGGGAGCCCCAAGATCTCGTGCTTTGTCTTTAACCTAGACAGTATCATATTTAGATTAATGGGTTAGTCTCTTTTTTCTTGGTTGAGATCCTAAACTATGGTTTGTTTATGACTATTCCGAGACAAATACATCTCAGTGCTTCGTAACAGCCGATCCTAGGATTATTCTCTCCTCCAACAGCTTCAAATTTCGATACCCTTTTCACTAAATTAAACTAAACGAACATATTGGTATTGTTAAAACCAGTACGTGCTCATCATTAAGTGCCTAGGTTTCTTTATGTTAAGAAGAGACAAGGAAGACATAAACAAAGGGTACCGTCGAGCTCTGTACTACAACAATAGAGATATGTACATGCAAATTAAGAAAACAAATGGTCTTTGTTTACTCTCCTAGTCTCCTTAGAGAATAATTACATGAGTTTTAAAAGGTTCAAAGGCCATGGAGTGAGAGTGGTCCCATTTCTAGGCATTCTATAAGACATAAGATTTTCTGTTCTCAATTTTGGTGTGCCTTCTATTTTGTTGCAATCTCAATCGTCAAATTTTTATAGATTTTATTTATTGAATGTATAGATTTTTATAGAATTGAGTTAGTGTCAGTTTGAATAAACTTATATCAGTAGAACTTTGTCAGTAGAGCTTTTCTGATAAAAACTTTTCTAAAAAGTTATTGACTGTTTGGCAACATAAAAATAAAAATATTTTTATTAATTTTAACTATATTTTATTTTATAATAAAATTATTTATACTAAATAATATTTAAAGTATACTAAACAATATGCAAAGTACAATATATTATATTTACGGTTACCTGTTTCTTGGATAACTATCTTGTATGAAATTTTAGATAACCATCTTGTAGGAAATTATTTAAAGAGATGTCTCATTTTCTTGTAGGAAATTAAATTAAAATAAAAAATAAATATTAAAACATGTAAACAAGTTAAATAATATTATAATCACAAAATAAATATTCATGCTGAGTAAATACTTAAATACATAATAAGCTATCCATTTTATCGTAATACAAGAACATTTGCAATATGTTCCTTCGCATTATTCATCTCGTTACTTTGTAGCTCGTCTAAATGATTTCCTTCAACGTCTTCATTTTCATTGATTTCTTTATTTGTAGGAAGTAATTCATCATCTTCATCATAGTGAGAAAACTCTTCATCCTTTTAAGCATTTAACCTTATAAAATTATGAATGACCATTGAAGCAATTACAATTTTAACTTACTTTGGAAAAGAAAAACTGGGCATTTGACGTAAAATTTTCTACCTATTTTTCCAAACGCCAAATGTTCTTTCAATTGTGCATCTTAAAAAAGGATGTGCATGATTAAATATTTCTTTCTTTCCTCTTGGAAGACCAGCGCATCGAAAATCAGGAAGATGATACCTCTCACCTTTGTATGGTCCTAAATAACCTTATATGTAAGGATATCCTACATCTACCAAATAATATTTTCCTACATTCCAAATAAATAAATAAATAAATAAAGACACTGAATTATTAAGAATAAATAAAAAGTATTAAGTTATCCGTCACAAACCTCTAGGTGGATGAGGGAAGTGTAATCTATCATTACGCAAAGCCTCCAAAAAAATTCCAGCATCATGTGTTGTGCCTTCCCAAGCAGCCCAAGCAAAAGTGAAGCACATATCAAAATCACATACATCTATTACATTTTGCGTAGGAATGCCTTTTTTCCAATATATTTTATTTGATTAGACCTTGGAACGACAACTGGTATATGTGTTCCATCAATTGCTCCAATGCAATCTTTAAAATAAGGCCAATACCTTCTATCATTTTTAATTTTGCTGGGAATTTCTCTAAAAGTTGGATCTTTTGGTTTCACGAAATCAATCAACATACGTGAAACAACCTCTAATATTATTTTAAACCATCTAGAAATTGTTTCACAAGATTGTTAAAATCTTTCTTGAACCATTCTATTGCAAAGTCCATGACCTAAAGTGATAAAAAACATAGCTACAGCCTCTTTTATTATAACTTCTGTACCTTTCTTTAATCCATATGACTCACTCAACAATTTACATAATTTGATAAAAACATCCTTCTCCATTCTAAATTGTTGATGACATCGATCTTTATAGTCATTAAGCAACTCCATTACAAACATCCATCCAATGTGAGGGGATGTTCTACATGGTTTTTTTAGATAATATTTAATATAATAGTCTATGTTCATTGCAACTCCAGTTTGAACCATATGCAAAATTTCTGAATCAATCTCTATATTATATTCATGATCATTGTCAGAATCATTATCAGAAGATGATATTTGTATCAAAATATATTAAAAAAAGATCAATAATAAGCTTATTGTACAACAAGATAATATAGCAATAATCATAACACGATAATAATAAAGTACAATTTAATTATTTACCAAAAAAAGTACAATTTAATTCATTACAACAAAATTAACCAAACAAAAATCCAATATAACACATTAGAAGCAGCGAAATCCAATATAACACATTAAAGGAACTATCATCATGCAAATCAAGAATGTATGTGTTTCCATGTCTCAAACCAATGAATGCAACATGATTATCCTTCTTAACAATGCAGTGTGATGATTCAAAAGATACAATGTAGTTCATATCACATAGTTG
>JANZLC010000202.1:2479977-2503145 GCA_026413385.1 Erythroxylum gracilipes | reverse complement strand
TTATGCCAATATGCACATAGCAAGTATAAATGTACGAAATGTCCGTAATCATCTAACCCCTAATTTGGGGCGTTACACGCTGGTCAAATCAGCTGATAGAATCAGCTATCAGCTAACAACTAATGCAATCAACTGCTTGCCAAACATGACCTATTTTTACTTCTAAAGTATTTTTAAAGTTTACAGCCAAATACTCATTTTTTCCTTAAAATGACTTTTATGGTAGAAAAAGGTGATTTTGGAGCCTTCAAAAATTGAACCAAACAAGTGCTTAGAGCAGAATAATAGGAACAGATGATCTGATCCTAGTCTATATAGAGAAGCCTTAAGGAAACTTTAGGCAGGAGTGATATCCTCGTCAATATTCCGAAAAAAATCTAATAAAAATTCTGTTTTTGATAAATTTATATAAATACATATTTATATTTATAATAATAATAATAATAATAATGTGAGATTTATAATAATAATAATAACAAAAACAACAACAATAATAAAGTGAGAGTGGTGTGGTAGATTTCTTATTTAATTTTTAAATGCTTGTGTTTAATAAATTAATTTTATATATAATAATCTATAAATTATTTAGTAAATTAGTAATAAGAAATTTAATAACGGATTTAATGTAATAGTAAATAAAAAAGTAATAAATTTAATTTAAATAATATTTTAAAAAAATTTACTTATTTTTTCTATTTTTTAAAATTGAAGTGAATTAATCCTAACATAAAACCCGAAATTACTTGAAATCAAATTATTAAAAAAAACACAACATACCTGAATCAAATATGTGACCTTCTGATCACAAAAGGTAACCTTATTAGTCGTTTTAAGACTCGACCTCAACTTAAAATCAAATATAAGTACGTAAAAATAATGTAAGGTCTAGCCTAATCTAGTAAATTAATGATAAATTTCTCCACGAAAAGAAAAAAATTAAGGTGTCATGTTGGGCTTAATCGGGGAATGACCTCGCCGGTGGCGTGCGGCGGAGGCAGGAGGACTTGAGCGGTGGTTTTTCATGTTGGGTTTAATCGGGAAATGACCTCGCCGGTGGCGTGCGGCGGAGGCAGGAGGACTTGAGCGGTGGTTTTTTCTCTTTGTTATTTTTTATGAAATCAAATTCCTGTGTGCTGGCGCTGTCAGAAAACGTTGCTATCTGACGTGGGCCCATGACAGATCTCACACAAAATAGGCCCAAAGACCCCGGACATATGGGCCCATTCAGAGCAATCCTTGACCCCCTTCTCTTTTCGCCACTATAGTACCACGCTGTAGTAGCGCGTGACAGTGACACAACTCCAATAACTGTAAAAGAGAAAATGGGAAATTAACCAACTAATATTAGAGCTTAGCAATTTAATTGAAGAAAAAATTATTAAATAAAATTAATTATTTTATTTTAATTTATAAAAATTGATTATTTTATAAAATCGGCTGATTAATTAATAAACCAAATAATTTTTAATAATAAGAGCTATTAAAATAAAATAAACTGAAAAGTTAGAAATTAAATTAAAAAATTACTCGGGTTGATTTTTTTTTTCAATTGAATAGACCGAGTCGATTCGACTTTTTAATTATTGAAAATAAACACACGTGAAATATTTCGAAATAAGCATAACTAATCCGACTTAGATATAATCATAAACATACGAACATAAGCCTTAGGTTGGAGAGACATGTTGGTCATTTATTTTCTTACATATTATTGGATGAACAATCGTTTGCGTTTCCTTTTGTTGTTATATGATTTACTAAAATAAGATTGATTGATTGGAATGCTTTTGTATTGAATCAGAAATCACAAATTAAGGGATTGATTAGTTGTACAATTCGTTATGTAATTATTGGATTCTTATGTTTAATTATCCTATTTTTCTCCTAATGCTAAGGTGATGCAATTTGGTTTGATGATTGGTTAATATTGACAACAGGAACATTTTAAAAACCTCACATTTAAATTATCCTTTTTCATAAGATGCCGAAGGGTTGATCTATAGGCTTTAATTCAAGTATTTTCATTTGATTGATATAGGTCAAATTAGGTTTATACTAATTTAAGATTCAATTTTTTAAGTAAAATAATATCGTTTTGACTAACGTCAGAATAATTTAGGTTTGGACTCAATTAAAAAAATATTTTATATATTTAATTTTTAAAATTATTTTTTAAAAATTAACAAGATCTGTGCATAGTCATCCATACTTTTTCATTATTGGTATTAAAAGATTAAAGATACAAAATGTTCATATTATTTAATATTTTTCATAATTCATTAAATGGATACATAAACTTTTTTTGTTCTTTTATTAAAAATCTATTTAAAAGATATATTTTGAAGGTTAAATACACGGAAAATTTATGCTAAAATCTATTTAATTCTTCAGACCCAATTTTTTTAATTATTCACATCACATTTGCATGTGAATCTATCAAAAATAATCTCTCTATTAAGTAAGAGTAAAATTATGTATTATCATAACTCTCTAGATCTCGCGTTAGTGTGGGATCTCACCTCGGAGTTAATAAAAATTGATGATGATGATGTTAAATACATGGGAAATTTATAATTTAACCTTTTTTTCAAAATTAGATATCTTGTTTTAGGAACTATAAATTATTATTTATGATATTATTTAAAAATCACATAATAATATTTGTTATATTTTAATACTCTTTTTTTATTTTTAAAATTTTAAAATTAAGTAAGATTAAAATTCTTAAACTTTACTACAATGTCATTTTAGAATTATAAATAAAAAATTAACATAAAACTAACTTCCAGGCATAAATGCAAAAAAGAAGAAGAAAAAGAAGAAAGAAATTTCATTCTCAGTGCACAGATCCCAAAAGCATCTTCCTCTTTTTACGTACATCTCTCAAAAGTGTGTGTATAAAGCAACCCATTGCTTTGTTGGGGTTTTGGGGTTCAGAACTTTGCTTTGGCTTATCTTTTCCAACTCTCGGCTTTAGCCGCTTCTTTCTTTATACATACGATCCACTCATATATGTATATATTGTAATTTACCTTTTCAAGTTATTAATATGTAAATTGATCTTAATTTATATATATATTGTAAGTTTTTAAATTTTGATTAATTTATAAATTAATCGGTTACTTTTTATAAATTAATTAATTTTTATAAATCAAAATAAATCAAGTAATATTTATTTAATAGTTGTCTTTTTAAATTAAATTTTATATTTTTCGATAGATAAGGATAGTCTTTTTTAATTATTTTAAAAAAATTAACTTTATTTAATCTTTTACCGATTAAATCTTTTAGACCTTAAATTTTTATTTTATCTATTTAACGTTCAGTGTAATTTTTAAAACATTGTCAATATGATTTTTTTTTAAAACAGAGAAACCCTCAGCTGTTATCCTTTGGATGACAGACCCTATTGACATGCTTGATTGAGAGAGCATAAGTACGGGGATTGAACACAAGACCTTTTGGCCCTATGCCCCTTCATTCTACTAACTCAACTACTCCGTAGGGGACATTATTAATATGATAATTTAACTAAACTCTTAAACCCGATTTAAATTAATTTAAATTAAATTAAATTAATAATTTAAGATAATTATAATAACTTAATTAATTTGAATTAAAATCAATTAGTCCAAATCGGTTTAAGAGATGGAATGAATCGAAATTAATGAGTACAAGATTCATCCTTATTTTTTTACCAGAAATCTAAGAAAAGAGTTTTTTTGAAAAACCGAAAATTAAAAGACATTATTTCGACATTTTTTTAATGTTCTTACTTCCAATTTTAAAGATTCAATAACAAATACTAAATTATTATAAATTCATCAAAAAAAATTAAACTTAGATATGTATCTACAGAAGGTTGTTGGGGTGATAACAAAGAAGCATACTCGTGCAGATAAAGTGAATACGAACACATTTAATTTTCTTGGACGAGGAAGAAGAGACCGATACAGAACTTGTAAACTGTACCTAACAAAGAAGCATAGCTTTTGGAGTCCAAAAGCTTTCAATAGTTATCTAAACCATGAACATGAAAATCCAAAAGTGATGCAGAAAAAACACTGCAAGTTGCAAGTCATTCAAGCCTATCCATTATCGCATATTGTATGGTCCAATGTTGGAAATATGTGACAGTTGTGATGGCCCACCTACGTAAGCAAGTACAAAGATGCTTCACCCTTTTGATTAAAGCTAGACAAAACAAGTTGGAGTTGGACCAATGTTTTGTATTATTTTTAAGGATTAATGTGTACTAAATAAAATGTTTTGTATATATAATAATTTGCATAAGAGATTTCAACTTGGATTTAATATTTTGAAATGTTCAAATTAAACCTTAATATTTTTAAAACATTTAGAATAGATACTAAATAAATGAAAATTTTGATAAGATTAACTTCCGGTTAATTAAATATTATGTTAATATTGACATGTTATTATTTTTTAATAACAAATAATCCCCACCATCACGTAATTAATTTTTTAAATTAATCAAAAAACAAGTTTCATAACCACATGTCAGCAAGAAACATAGTTTATACACTTTAGAAAATGAGTCTTATTTATCACGTGACAAATGAGCTCATATTTATAAGTGTTAAATAATTTTTATTTAAAAATAAAAAACATGTTAATATTAATGTGACGTTTAATTCATAGGAGTTAACTCTATTAAATTTTCCATCAACTTGAAATATGTATTAAATTTTAAAAATGTAAACGTTAAATTTGAATTTTTGAGATAGTTAGAGTCTCTTTTATATCTTATTGTAAATGTCAGGTTTAAAATACACTTCAGTATTATTGATTCAAGCTCTTCTTATTGAATTTAGGTCGAGTCGACCCTAAGGTCGGAGCTCCGTGCAACTAAAGGGAAAAGCTCCAAGATACTCAAGATCCTAATAATGATCCTTTCAGCCTTAATGAATATGAGATAACTATGTGACAAATCTTACAATCTAATTCGCACATAAATGAGTCGACATGCAAAGTATTTAAAACCCAACACAAGGAACAGCGACTGATAAATGTTATGTGGGGCTTTGAGAAAGAGGCGAGCACAAGTTTACATTACTTGGTTCGATTGATGAACTGACAGAAACATGTGAACCACCAACTTTATGCAAAACTCAGACAACACGCAAATCCCAAAGTTCATGGAAGCTGCAGTGCAATTCTTCTTCAGTAGCTTAATGTAGCGTGTGAGTCGGTGTTATGATCTGATCATCTGGACCAAGCATTATCCATTTGCAACTTTTAATTGGGATTCAATATTTAAAACAATTTATTATTATTAAATATATTAAATTATCACATCATTAAAATTAAAATTTTAAATAATTTATATACAAAAATAAGTTAAGATTTCAACTAAAAATGCAATTTTATTTTTGTATATGATACGCTTATCTTTCTTTTAATTAAAATGAAAATTATAAAAATAAAAATATAATATAAAATATTTTAAAATAATCATATTCAAAAGTATATAATCTTTCAAGATTTTTTAATTTTGTCACTAACCTTTTAAATTTTATATAGCTCATGTCAAAGCATTGTTTTTGATAACGTGTTTGATAAATAAACATTTACGTGACATTTGGTGGATATTTCACGTAAGAAAAATAACATTTCGACCTAAATTATACATAATTTAAATTTTGTTATTAAATTGAACTTTAAAAATTTTTAATGTTAAATTAAAAACTTAAAAATTAGTCATTGTTTAATTTATTATCCCAATATTTTAAGTTATGCCAACTGAAATTCATTTCGCTCAATCGAAACTTAAAAACTTATTACTACTCAAATTAAATAATTAGTGGTAAGTTGTTATTTAAACTTAGTTGGACCGACTGATCCACAAGGAAGCCCAAGCCAGGTAGCATAAGATCCAGCTTCATCTACATTAACGGTAAGACTAAACCTTAGATCCCACCATTTGTGGATTAGCTCAGAAGCTTTGGAGTGGATATAGCTACTCATGTCTGGTGTCGGTTAGAGATCTGAATTTGTTTTTTTTGGTTTTTCGTTGCTATTTTTGTATAAAATGAAAAAAACTTATTTGGTAAAAGATGTTTTCGTTTTTTATTGTTAAAAATAAAAAAAATGACCATGATTTTTTGAAAACGTAAAAAAGAGGTTTCAAGGTTTTTTGAAAACTAAGTTTTTATATTTAACGAAAACGATTTCCCTGTATCGACTTTGTCTTCAGCCTCTTCTGCTATTTCTTTGTGTCTTTTGTCGTCTTCAGCCTTCTTCTGCGTTTTCTATTGGCTATGATTTCTGTGTCTTCTGCCCTCTCCTGCATTTTCTATTGTCTATGATTTCCAGGTTTGTATTCATATGCTTATATGTGTGTTATAACTCGTTGCTCGACTGCTGTTATTTGCGTTGAAACATAGCAAGTCCATCACCTACTCTTCTTCGAAATCACGTATGAGAGTGCATGTTATGCTACAGTAACATGTGATTCATTAAATTTATCAACGTTGTTTTATTTTATGAGAGAGCCCCTTCTTGTATTTCTCACTGAACAGTGCTCAGGGATAGCATAACGACGTGATATTTGTCTCAAATATGCAACTTTATCACCTAGCTGAGGGATATAATGATATCCCTCATCGTGCTTTCACAAATCCTAAAATGGAAAGTTGTAGTATGAAAGAATCTTGGTTATCTTGAGTGAAGATGAGATTATTTGTTTACCTTGTTTAAAGATAAAGTAAAAAGGTTACAATTTTATGAACGTCTAGTTCATTAGTAAGAATTAGCTCCGATGAACAAGTAGTTGTGTTCCTAGGTTTGGAGCATTGGTAATTATTTTAAAGCACCTGATATTATGGTGGTATCATTATTCATGTTTCTAATTGGTCAAGGTACTTCTTGAAGGCTCTGTTTCTGCAATAAAATGCTTGTTTCATTTAAAATGACCACTATTTAGAACAAGATAGTAATTCTTGAAGCTATAGTTTTGAATTGTTGCTTAAATGGAGAAAGCTTTAGAGAATTTCCTTGAAGTCGTTTAATATATTGATATAAGGAGAAGTGGTTTCTGAGATACGAAGATTGTGTGAAAGAGGAAAAGAAGAGAGCTTGCGGAGAGAAAAGAAGAGTGAATAGTATGGTGGTTCAACATATTAATTTGTCAAATCAGTGAATAGTGAGGGGAGAACAAAGAGTTGCGTGAAAGAGGACAAGAAAAGAGCTTATGGAGATAAATGAAAAGTAAATAGTAGGGTAGTTCAACATTTTAATTTGTCAAATTAGTGAATAGTGAGGGGAGAACAAAAAGTGGTGACAAAGAGAAGCTGCGGCAGTGAAAAGAGTCAAAGTGGGGTTGTTGGCTTGACCATCATGCATATATTATGAATTTGCTTAAATTTACATCTTTATTTTTATGCTATATAATCAAATTTACACATTTATTTTTGTTCAATCATTTCCATGCACTTTATGCAATTTAACATTTAATATGGATGTCTCATGTTTACCATTTAATACTTTGTAGAAATTGTTATGATTCATATTACTTATATGTGGTTACATTTTGTGATAGAAGGTTTGAACAATATGAACGATTCCAATGATTGTGTGGAAATAAATGAAAAAGATGGGGTATGTAATGATACCATAGAGATGTATTTAATCCCGTTGATGGTTGATGAAGTAAAGAAGGAAAATCGAATGACTACTTTCTTTCCAAATCTGGTTGGAAGAATATTAAGGCAGGACTTCAAACAAAATTCAATAAGAAGTATACAGATATTCAATTGAAGAATAAGTATAATAGATTAAGGGCTAGATTGAAGAATTTTAAGAACTTATTGAAAGAAACAAGAATCCACTACAACTCCCTTACTGGTTAAGTTAATGCTACAAATGAATGTTGGGAAAATCTATTTAAGGTAAAATATGTCTTTTTATTAATATATCATATTATATAATATTTATTCTCATATTCATTTTTCATCATTATAGGTGCATAAAATGACTCACAGATTAAAAAAAAAGATGTAAGGAACTTTCATACATGTGTCATATTTTTAGAAATACTACTGCAACTGTTGTGCATGCACATCCATCAACTAAATGTCCATCGAATAGTACAGAAGAGGAACCTGAAAATGATGTTAATTAAGATTACTCATATAATGAAAAAGAAGATCAAAATATAAGTTCTATATCAAACTCCTAAAAATAAGAAGCAAAAGAAGACACATTCAAACATTGTTGAAGAGGTCTTGGTTATACTTGGAGAACAATCAAAAAGAAAGAATAATTTCTTTGCAAAAAATTGAGTGAAATATCATCCACCACAGAGAGTAGATCTTAAGAGTGTAACATAATGATGAAATGTATGAAATCCTTAGATGAATTAGGTGCTGACGATGTGCAATATGGAAAAGCTATAAAGCTTTACATGATTCTCCACTTTATAGGAGTATTTTTATGAAGATGACAGATACAACGAAGCTACATTGGTTTATGTCGCTTTAGTTATATTTTCATGTTATTGTATATCAAATTTTTATTAATTTGACACTTTTATTTTAAACATTATTCCATAGTTTGAACTTTTTAAGTTTGTGATTGGTATGAATATTTGACTTAATGTATGAATAGTTTGTCTACATTAGGTTAAACTTTTTGATTGAATGTTTTATTAATTATTTTATATTGTCAATGTAGATACACGAATTTCTCATTAGATTTCCAATCAAATTCTGATGATGATCGTAAGAAGGTAATCATTATTTATCTAGCTGGGGAGGAGAACAAACTTTTTCATTTAAAAAAGCAACTATGTAGAATTTCTGCTCTATCAGGTCATGATTGGATAATGGAACTTTTGAATAGGAATCCTACAAGGATTTATGAAAACTTAAGAATGAGAAAGATAATGTTCTTAAGTTTATGTGATGAGTTGAACAGTTTAGGAGGCTTAAAGGCAACAAGTCATTTGATTGTGGAGGAACAAGTGACAATTTTCTTGATGATTATAGGGCATAATGAGACAACTAGAGTCAATGCAGAACGCTTTCAACAATTGACCTAGACGATTTCGAAGTACTTTCGTAAAGTCTTATATGCAGTTAATCGCCTTGCAAAAGGATTCATTACTTCACCATCTTTTACTAATACACCTCCTGAAATTCAACATAATTCAAAATTATTTCTATATTTTCAGGTACATTCATATATTTAATCACTATTTTAATTATGTTCTTATGATTAATAATTATTTTAATTTTTAGGATTGTGTAGGAGCAATAGATGGTACACATATTAATGCACATGTTCTAACCAATGAACAAATATCATACAAGGGCAAAAGAATTAATCCAACCTAAAATATTATGCGTTGTTGCTCATTTGACATGTGTTTTACATATGTAATGGTTAGATGAGAAGGTACCGCAATTAACTCTCGAGTTCTTTTAGAAACAATGATAAATCCAACAAATCAATTTCTTATGCCTCCACAAGGTAATGTATTATTTTAAATAAACATAATAATTATGATTTATTTTTAATATTTTTTGTTAATATTATGTTCTTTATATGTTAGGTTAGTACTATTTGATTGATTCAGACTATACTAATATACCTGTATTTCTTTCACCATACCGAAGTGAAAGATATTATTTGCAAGATTATAGAAGCACATGAAATATTTAACTACATGCATTATTCATTAAAAGATATTATTAAAGGATGTTTTAGAGTTCTAAATGTCGAGTTATGATACGAAGAAACAAAAATATATCGTTATTAAATTTTAAAAACTTGAAGAATTAGTCATTGTTATCCCAATATTTTAAATCGAAACTTAAAAACTTTTTACTACTCAAATTAAATAATTAGTGGTAAGTTGTAATTTAAACTTAGTTGGACCGACTGATCCACAAGGAAGCCCAAGTCATGTCTTATAAGATCCAGCTTCATCTACATTAACGTGAAGACTAAACCTTAGATCCCACCATATGTGGATTAGCTCCGAAGCCTTTGGAGTGGATAGTGGATACAGCTACTCATGTCTCGTGTCGGTTAGAGATCTGATTTTGTTTTTTTAAATAATTCATCAACTAAAAAAAATCGAAACAGTCGTAATAATATCTACAGATAAGGATATATTTTAAATCCAATCCGATTTGAAGTTAATAGAATTAATTAATGATTAAAAAATTTAAAAGTATAATTCAAATAAATTATCTGTATTTATAAAAAAATTTAAAGTTTAATTAAAAAGATATTATTAAATAAAAATTAATTAAATTATTTTAGTTTACAATAACTTATCAATTAATTAATAAATTAATTAATTTTTTAACAACAACAGTTATTAAAACAAATTAAACAAAAAATTAAAATTTTTAATTTTTTTACAATTAAATCGAATTGATGATATACCTTTTTTCACCGACGTGATGAGAATTTGGACTTACATGTAATAAAATTCAACAAGTAACCCTACTTCTCAACTACCTTTCTCACTTCTCAACCGTGGTTCTTTCTTCTTTGTCTTCTTTCGTCTCAAAAATAGGTTTTTTTTAGCTGGATGAACAAGTAGTCAACTCGGTAGCAGTAATGGATGGATGAAGAATCAGGCACACTTTGCTGTGATGGAGTAAAACTTCTTTCTACAATATTCAACCTTCTCTTTATCACTTTTGCTTGCATAGCTAGCGGAGATAGGTGAAGTATACGTCAAGTTTTCGTCAATGGTATGTACACTGCATATACTCCAATATTTTTCCGATTTTAAAAAATTAATCTGATAAAATAGAAAGTAAAAAAGATTAAATCGATATTAAATTATCTTAAAATAAGCTAAAAAATAAAAAATTGAGTAGTTTAAAAAGTGAATAAAAAATATCTTTATTTAACATCATTTTATTCAATATTTTTAAATTTTAAATTAGGTCGAATTAAATATCCTATTAAAAAGACCTAACTCACCTCTCAAAAGTTAGCTTAAGAGGGGAAAGTTTGCACACTATTATAAATTTTTATATGCCTTCATAAATCATATAATTGTTTGATGTGAGATTCCTGACACATCCTCAGTCCAGAGCAGGACTGAATATCTGATGGACATATTGGACAAAAGGACATAATCAAGCATCATTCCAAATCATCGAGACAAACTGACTCTGACACCATGTTAGAATTGCCTAATTCACTCTAAAAACTAGTTCAAGAAAGAAAAGTTTGCACGCTATTATAAATTTTTGAATGCCTTCATAATTATCTGAAATGAAATTCTGAACATATCCCGAACATAATTCAAATTTGTTAATTTAAGGCCGAGTCAATTATCATCCTCCCTTGCTTGCTTGTTACATGAGAAGAGTGCACAGATCTAAAAGTAAGTAACAGACCAAATCGTCGTCCGAAAACAGACAAATTCTTTAACATTAAAGACAAATTAACGTACCAAACATGCAACCTTTATTCTAATCTTGCAAATTCGTCCTCTCTCACAGGTCGACTGTTCTCGATCAAGATGAATGGAACGTGATGACTGAGTCCCACCATTTCGCTGAAGTTGGTCGTCCGTTTAGCCAACATCCCCTCTTGAGCGCAATTGTCCCATACCACATTAATTGTTCCACCTATTCAATTTCATAGCACCAAGATAGAACACTAATAATTGTGTAAGAATCCATACCTCTCGGGGTAGTACAAAATTGATACTGATTAGGTTTTGGATTTAAATTTTATGATTATTAAGAATTTACTAATTATATTTTTGCTGTTTATTTTCAATTAATTTATTAAATATCTTTTTAAAAATATGTAATTTATAAATTCTCTAAATGGGTTATGAATTAATGCTGATAATTAATAATGAAATTAATTTCTAACTTTCTAATTCGATTGACTTTAACAACCTTTTTGTTAAAAAATTGACCAATTTATTAATTAACTGAACAACTTTTATAAATTAATTAGTCTTATAAATTAAATAAACAAATGAACTTTTATTTAACTTATAAATTAACTTTTCTAACAAATTTGGTTGATGTCTTCTAAGAAAATTTTAAAATTTCTAAGCTAAGATATCAAATATTCAATCATGACGTGAATTATAACTTTTTTTTTCTTTTGAAGACAGAGAAACTCACAGTTGTTATTTTTTTGAATGTGCATTAAATAAATTTATGGATTAACGCAATAGTCTGTAAATTACGCCAATTAAATATTCTACACTAAATAAATCTTGTACAATATATTTAATTGAAAGAGCGGAGATAAAACTGTTAACTAAAAGTGTAAACATTAATATCTAAAAGTATAATTAGAATTGAATTTATTATGAATAATATGTTTACGGCAACTTATTTAATATATATTTAAAAATGTTTACTTTAAAATTTTTTAAAATAGAAAAATCTAGCTAGTATGCATTCCAAAAAGAAACCCTCGTGCGGCTGACTTTTCAGTATTCATATCCCCACGTGTGGCTCGAGATAAAAAGGTAGGTAATAATAAATAAACAGCATTTATTCTTTTTTTGCAACCCCCACGTGCACTCTTGACGCGTAAATTAGTTCCCATGTTATGGCGGGCCCAATGTCTTCCAAGTATTTTAACTGTCCACGCACGCAATCAATGAAAACTCGGAAGACTCGTTAGTGTCACAGCGCTACGCTGCCGACTTTCAACACTTCGCGTCCACGTGAATAATGAAAGACCGTGTTCGGCCGTGATTCGCAGTCCTTGCGTCACCCACGCTGTGTTAATAGCTTTGCTTCCTATTTTTCAGGGGAACTTCTTCGAACTAACGTGTTTGTGTTTTTTTATATGTATATAAACGAGACGAGAACGTGTGCTAGGGACTAAAAGTGTTTTTGGATTAGTTTGATAAAATCGTAGAAGAGATCAGATTAAATGGGGTGGTCGGAGACGGAGCCAGCTTGTCGGAAGCACCCAAACGATGACCAAGGACAAGGGATATGTCCGTCGTGTTTAAGGGAGAAGCTGTCGCAGCTGTACTTGATTCCACCCCTCAACAAACCTGCAATGGTTGCGCCGTCATGCTCGTCGTTGACTTCTTTCTCCTCCTCTTCATCTCCTAATCAGCAGGGATCTTCGCCACCGCCGTCGAGGCGCCGCTGGCATCAGCGGAACGCGTCGCAGACGGTGAGATGCGGAAGTTTTAAGGTCGTCGGAGAGGGGTTGAAGAAGAGCAGATCGATGGCTGTTGTTGTGTCGAGAAGCGCGGAGGGAGATGTGAAGAGTGAGAAGAAGAGAAAAGGGTTTTGGTCAAGGTTGCTTCATTTGAAGGGGAACAAGGAGAGTGCTGCTTTGACTGCCAAACAGACGTAGAACTAGAAAACAAGAAATGGTTTCTATAGATTTGGAAAAGAAAATAAGTTGTGTATAGTATAGCTATAAGTTTACCAGTTGAAAGGGATTCAATTTGTTTCGTACGAGGATGTGAATCCTTACCTCAATTAGGTTGTTTTGATCGTTGCTCATGTAGATTTTGGATTTGGTTAATGTTTAAGTTTTATTCCTCCTTCCATACACCATATTGGAAGAACATAACAGGCAGAGTTCGTGTACTTTTCAACCATATTTTGCAATCAAACTTCCCTACTTAGCATCACAAGTTCTAATTACAATCCTATACTTCTTACCAATTTCTTAGCACATTACACCATGATGGGTCACTCAAATCACATAGAAATAAAGAGCTGAGATTGAACTTGCTTTGGAAGATGAACAATGGATGTACCAAAATAAAAGGTCAACCTAGTAAATTACTTGGTAGTAACTTGATCTTTTCCAGAAGTCCAACAGCAATTTCATGATCGTAAATTCACATTGAAAGAGACATGCACCAGTTTTTTTGACAAAACCAAGGGCTAGGAAAAATTTATTTCAACTATCACCATCATACAAGTTCAGCAAGTCAAGTCCAAAGAACTTTCAATGTTACAACTTAAGTCACCAAACTCAAGTTTACAGATTGCTAATCTTCACATTGTAAATATGAAGCTGGCTCTTTTCGTCTTCTCTATGCATCATCTCGGTTTTTTGGATCGCTGATGCACCTTCTACGCTGCCTCTATATTGCAGAACATCCCCCAGGCTTCGGCTGAAAATCGTCTGGTGTTATGAGCTGGGTATTCGTCCCATATCTGTACATGTATGTATCAGTTTCTACGACAGCTAGGCTTAACAAAATCTACATTATCTGGCTGGTCTCGGAATATGAATTCCCGTCTCAGTTCTATCTTTGTCCTCGTCATTAGGGTTTCCATGGTCGATAGGGGTTGTTTGAATCTCTGGAATATCTCATCATGCGATTCAGAAGACGGATTATAGGAAGCAAGTTTAGTTTCTGGAGCTTGTCGAAGAGGAAGAAACTTTTCAGCACCTATATTTGCTTTAAAATTCGGGAAGCCGTTCTTCATTGATTCCCACTTTGAGGCCAAACCTGTGGATGAACCTCCTATTAAATTATTAGAATTTGAGTCACTTGCAAGAAGCAAAGACACCTTTGCAGAGGCAAATGTTTTTCGCTGCCAGTCTGCTATTGGCTTGTCTACTCTGTTCTCTTGTGGCAGCATACTTATTGCTCATAGCTTCTCTGCTCGAGCCATATCTTCGACCAATTTCCTACTTGACAGGCTGTGATGGACTTTCATCAATGGCGACTAACCTGCTCGTAGCTTTCATTTCAAGGGCAGTTTTATCCTGAAAGTTGCACCTCAGAGTTAGAAAGCAAGGAATAAGAAAGGTAAAAGCACTTATTGCACCATTAATGGAACCCATAATTCAATAAAATGTCAAGCAAAATATAATCATGACAATAACTTAATGACATTATTATCTAATATGATGTATACATACTCTGCTATCGGTGCCAGACTCGATATCCACTGTGTTAAAGTTTCTCGTCAGTGGAATGACACGCTCACCAACTTTTTGCCTTTGCTCTAGCCATGATCGTTCTAGAACAATGTACACAAGAAAATCATATCAAGAACAACGTTGATGATAAAATAAATTTCAGGTGTACTCCGAAAATAGTGTTTTGACAGCATAATGTCTACTAGGCCGTGAAAGGAGGAACATAGTCCTAAAACACTACCTTTTTGTAGAATAATTATTCCCGAAAAATCAAAACCATCAGTATCATCAGCTTCCGTTGGGAACTTAAATCTCTTCCAGCTCCCAATGAAACCAATTACATGGTCAAAGAAATTGCTTGCTACCAATAGGGTGTACACAACCATGATAAGTGGATAGATTCTGTTGAACCCGTCTCCAAAGAAAGAGACAGCATCATCGATTTTCCCCCATGTGCTGCAAGCAGTGTAGTAATGAATCCAAAAGAAAGTGAAAACTGGAGACTAACCTTTCACAGGGGAAAAGAGTAAACAGATAACTTTTACTGATAGAAATTAGTGAACTCTTCAGGAGTGAAGAGCGATAGAAAGAAAGAAAAATGAAGCTCAATTAACAGATGATGAATAGGATTAGGTGTACATAACCAAAGAGGAAAGTTGATCACAAAATGAGGTGCTAAAAGAGAGTAAGAAAAGGAAAGAAAGGAAAACCATGCAGAAGGACAATGGTATCCTTTCCAGCCTTACACCTAATATTCTGCAAAAACACTTTTAGATTACACAGAACATAACAGCTTCTGAGACTACCAAGCAAGACAAGAATTGGTCCGAAACTCAAGACAAGTAATTTATCTTTTCAAAGGCAATGATTTCTTCGAATGAAAAAGATGGATAAATTATTCAAGCCACTGAAATAACAATCAGAGCATTTCCACAATTTTATGCACTAGGGGAACAAGATCAAGGAATGCTATTTATGACACCTGCAATGGAATGCCAACAATTTCAAGTAACAAATTCAAAATTATTCAATCACTTTCTCTTTTAATTAATGTACAGAAATAAGCAAACTGACGGGAGAATTACCTTTTCAAAAATAGTTCTCTTAGTCTCAAGATTAATAAGGTTGAGAAAATTGTAGGAAATTGGAGAAGCATATTGAGCAACCATCCTGAATGAAATAAAAAATACAATCAGAGCATTTCCACAAGTTTATGCACTAGGGGAACAAGATCAAGGAATGCTATTTATGACAACTGCAATGGAATGCCAACAATTTCAAGTAACAAATTCAAAATTATTCAATCACTTTCTCTTTTAATTAATGCACAGAAATAAGCAAACTGACAGGAGAATTACCTTTTCAAAAATAGTTCTCTTAGACCCGAGATTAATAAGGTTGAGAAAATTGTAAGAAATTGTAGAAGCATATCGAGCAACCATCCTGAATGACATAAAATTTGACATAAATATTGTTTCAGTTCTGTAACAGGATTGGTAGAAGTTGTGAGGAAAAATACTTACGAGCATATCATAAGCAAGCTAACAGAGCTTGTCTGCCTTGGTGTTAATGAGTAAAACATCAGCATCCCAACTTTGAATAAGGAGTAGTAGGTGCAAATGCACTTATATATCAAAGGAACAAAAGCTAACACCTGCAGGCCATGTCCAATAAATGTAGTCCGTAATAGCATGCCATTAAAAATAATATTCACAAGAAATAATGCAGAAATCTCAAATAACAACTAAAACCTGCAAAAAGAAAATTTACCTGCACTAACACCTCTTGTCTTCATGCAGAATTTATAAGTATTGAGAAAAGAGACAGATCGACTCCACTTGGTAGTAACGTTGCCTCTGCAAGAAGAATTGCAGCAGACATGGTAGCTGGTAAGATAGCCAAGAGCTTTTCAAGTTGCTTTCTTAGAATGCATCGCCAGAAAAATTCTGCAAAAAGCAATCACCATTACAACCATTAGAATAGGCCAGACAACTTTTAGAATAAGAATGAGTTGCTTTCTTAGATTGCATCACCAGAAAATTCTGCAAAAAGCGATCACCATTATAACTATCAGAATAGACAAGCTCTTTAACCATTTCATAGTAACCTAAAAACCAACAAACAACAGTTAGGAAGATAATCAGAGTGACAATGCCATCATGTGTCATGACCTTGCTTAAGATTCAACCAACCAATCAGAACAAGTATATCATCTTTTGTTTCATAAGTACAAAAGGCAAGTTATTTTGTAATTTAAACAGACGAGTGAGAACTCCAAGATAAAAAAGTTGAAGACAACAGAAAGAAATTGAAAGCAACTAACGCGCAAATCTTTTTCTAAAGCAAAGATTTAAAGGAGACAAATATGTTTCCAAGATCTGGTGATTACCAGTTGTGTCCAAAGGAGATCCAAATTTTCCATTCCAAGCAGGCCTGAAGCTTGAAATATATTTCCTGACATAGTCGTAGGGTGCATGGTAAGGTTGAGAGAAACTTCCAACATATAAGAAAAAACCTACAACATAATTAGGAGCAAACCATCCAGTTGAACTTCCATGTTCATAATTTTTAATTGTATCTTCCAGTTCAAGGGCTTCAGAGACAAGATATATACTCACTGTAAGTAAAACAGAACGTGTAGCAGATAAATGAATCAAATTGTGAACCCTGTAATGAACAAAATCAAGAACCTTGTGGTAGCCTCCAGAAATGTGGCTATCATGCGAAGAAAAGAAAAGGGAAACTATTGAGGGTTGGTTGAAATATCATTTACTAATGAATCGACCATGTGACATACCACCATTAACCAAAAGTTAAATGCAGGTCATGTGACACTTCAATGAGTAAGGAAAAGAAAAGTGCAATACGGACTTGCAAACAACAAAATTTGAAAGGGATAAATACGCAAATGTGTCAGAAAGGAGAACCAGTGGAGAGTGTTAAGCACAATGGAGGATATTACTTGGCAAGGAACAAAAAGTAACAGATAAATTGCCAAAAGAACAAAGAAAACAAAATGTTCTGTATTGATCATTAAACTCAAACTAAAGAAGCATATCATAAACATTGCATCAATAAATTACACATGCAGACACTTGAAACTACGACTTCATCTGCCGTAGTAGCTCACATCTCTCTGTAAAGCAAATGCACATACAAGTCCATGTACTTCTTCCTTTTCTCAAGTGAAAGAGATACATGAAAACCTGCTTCCACATCTACAAATACAGTAGTAAAAACCTATCATAGACATCCAAATTGATGAATGTCTTCAGAGTTCACGATTTAAGAAGTATTATGATAAGAACTTTTAGGAGAACCACTCCCCAAAAGCTAGCTTATGAGGGTAGAGAGCCCAAAGTCCTTATAAATCCCATATCAATCTTGTATTTAACCAATATGGAATTCAAGTCTCATACCTTGCAATTAGATTAGACCGTAACATATTATCCCGTTGACAGCATAACAACATAGGCATAGAATAACTAAATGTTGAAAAAGATGCATGCTGCCATTATGGATCGAAAACCGTTATGGCTAATGTGGAGACAGCCAGTATACAATGACCAGTGCAAAATATTTAACATTTGCTGATAGGAGAATACATATGTTAAGAACAAATTATAAACCTCGGAAGCTAGCATTTGGCATACCTTTTATAACGATAATACTGCTCTCTAGAACATCAAAGATTACGTCTTAATGATGCCATTGATTTTTCATCTGCATCATAGTTCATATCATTTTCTCCCAATTGGCCACCTTGTGGGTTAAATGAGGGATCTTGCCTCAACTGTGAGTTTAAAAGGAATTAAAAAGAGCATCTCACCAGTACAAGTCCCACATAGAAAGAAAGAGATAAAGGCATGGAGAAGAAGTAGGAGCGTGGTCGATACCATTTCAGTCAGCATATTGTCAATAACATCCATGTGATGCCTTAAGGGATCACGCTTGGACATCTGCTTTGATGTTGCTCGAGCAATCTTTTGAAGTAAACACACATCGAGTCACATGTAAGTAAGCAATTGCTACTGATACAATAACATTGCATACAACAATAATAGGCATTTCAAACATCTGTGACTGAAGATGAGCGTCAAATTTTTAAAAAATAAAACATATTGGTGATCACTTATCCAGCAATTAAACTAGGATCCATGTAGCAAAATATGAATGTCAATAATTCAACTTACTTGTTTTAAGCAAGACATAGCCTAACTTTAATGGAACTAGTGACAATTGCGAAGTACATTCAAGTACAGGACTCAAAATTTGGGGATTTGGGCTTTGGGCTCCTAGGGCACCCTTGATATCAAACTTGACAGTAGACCATGCGCGTCAATGCCTCACAAAATTTCATAATGAGATAGAACATCCAATAATTCCTTTCCAAAAGCTACAATGTGATATAATTTATTACAGAGAAGATGTAGGAATTAATAATTCCTTTTAACAAAACTATGTCTTCATAGTTACCCAGAAGACATAAGGAACTTGACTGAAAAAATTGTAGTTTCTTTGGCAAAAGGAAAAGGGAAAATTGCACGCCAATAAATGATATAGCAAGCATAACACAAATAATTGTTAGAAAAAGAGATTATAATTGTTAGAAAAAGAGAAAACATTTCATTTTTGTGTCAAGAATGAAAAGAATCGGGGAAATAGGATCCATAGGATATATTTCAAAAGCAAGCTACACCTCAACGAAATGGACGACATCTATAAAATCTGAAAGACGTATAAACTCATCAAGTAGGATGACCAATATGAATTGGACTCTACAAGAGTTACACAGCATAAATGATACATCTAATGTACTAATAAAGTTCAGAAACTTACAACAATAGCATTCGAGAGTTCTTGATGAGCCTCATCAAGTTTCACATCCATTTTGGCAATTTTATGAGAGAACTTTTTGGCGAGTTGTCCAATCTGAATTCTGCCAAAGGCTCTTCGGAATTTCACTCAAGCCAGAACCAAGAAGAAATACACCAATTACAAGTCCAAAAGTATTTGAGCAGGCCATGGCAAAACCAAGCACTCCATCTCTACAACCAATAAAGATCGCAAGACTAAGATCTTATGGTGATCGTGCAACATTTAAGAATTATAGTATTGACAAATTCATTTGCTTATATATATTTTCATATCAACTGGATAAGTTTTTGTCACTATAATTGGTCTTTAGGGAATTATTTGAATTAAGGTATTATTGTACCTTACATTTAATCTGTGTTTAAATATTTTGGTTTAACTGTGATAAATTGATTTTGGACAATTGATGCTATTTTATTTGAAATTTTTATTGTAGGGTACTTGGAGAAATTAGATTTCAAAAAGAATTAAGTAGTGATCCAAAGCATTAAAAACAGTTGAAGAAGAGAAGCATAAGTGCAAGCATGATGATTCCCACCCATACTATACCAGTCGGGCTCATGCACATCAGTCTCATGCAAATCTTCCACATCATTATCATGACATTCAATAAAACTAATGCCCAAGTAAGAACAATCTTCATAACCATGGCTCATAGCTTCTGAAAGATTAAATTGTACTTCTTGATCCCCAATTTTCATAGAGATAAGGCCCTTCTTCATGTTAATTATGGTCTCAGCAGTCAAAAGGAATGGCCTACCTAGAATCAAGATACTCTCAGAAAGAAGCTCATTAGTCATATCCAGGACATAAAAGTCAGCTGTTAAAACAAGACCTTTGACTTGCACAAGGATATCCTCTAGAATGCCTTTAGGGTATCTCACTGTCCTATTAACTAGACCAAGCACTACACTAGTGTCTTTCAAAGCTTCAATACCCAAGGTCTTATAAACAAATGTCGGCATGACATTAATTGCTACACCTAAGTCAAGTGGGGCATGAGAAATAGTAGCTCTACCTATGATACAAGGGATAGTGTAAGAACCCAGGTCTTTGCATTTAATGGGCAACTGTGGTTTAAATAAGACACTAACACTCAAACCCAGTTGGATTCTCTCACTATGCCTATACTTTCTCTTGTTTCTACATAAGTCTTTCAAGAATTTAGCACAGTTAGGCATCTTTTTAATCAATTTAAGCAATGGCACATTCACTTCAAGTTTGCTAAACATTTCAAACAATTCATCATTATCTTTCTTGTCAACAATCTTTTTACTAACCAAGTAAGAATTTGGAAAAGGCAAGTCACGACACCTTTGGAGTCGGAAAGTGATCCTTCCTCCATTGGTCTCTTCACGATAGTTGCTGATTCTTCATCATTTTGCACCACTGGTTGTTTTCGAGACTTCTTCTTGAGGAGCTTTTTTCCTTGTAAGCTTTCAGATCGAATAGAAACTTTCTTCTCAGCTTGGGAGGTTTCTTGAGTAGTGTTAGTAGGAGGAGACTCAACTTCTATTTCCTCATTTACCAGTTCTTCATCCTCTTTGAATTTCACTTTTTTAGCACCAATTTTCTTACCACTTCCTAGTGTGATTGCATTCAAAGATTTAGGATTTATCACTGTGTTGGAGGGTATAGAATCACTACTCTTTGCTTGTTGTTCAATCAAGTTATTGGAGATTTAAGTAACAAAAGTGTTTGAGTTCTCATGCTTAGTCTCAATTTGCTCCAACTTAGAGAACACATTTTGTAGACATGAGTCCATCTTATTCCCCATAGCATCGGTTTGTGTCTTCTCGTGATCTAATCTTGAATTAATCTCAGCAATGCCCTTCATGATCATAGCAAATTCATCACCCTTAGAAAAAGAATATGATGTCCCTTGATTAGACACTATTTGATTGGAAGAATTTCCTTGATCTCCACCCCATCTAAAATTAGGGTAATCTCTCCAACCTGGATTAAAGGTGTTGGAGTAGGGATACTTCTTTTGATATTGGTCATTCCTATTTTGGTAGAGGGCAGAAACTTCTTCATATCTAGCACAATTATTGGAGGCATGCGTCATAGATCCACAGTACTCACAACTGGCTACTATAGCTTGAGAATGACTCACTGAATTAACTTGCTTGGCCTTCATATTATTCTCCAAAAGAATGAGTCTTTTCTCCACTTGGTTACCCAAAGCAGCAATTTCAGCAAGAATATCTTGGGAAGTAATCGGAGAGGTATTGTACACCTTCTTTGTGTTTCCAAATTGAGGGTCATTGATAGCCATCTTTTGAAGTAGGTCCCATGTAGCATTGGGACTCAATTCTCTGAGTGAACCATTTGCCGCGACATAAATTGAGGGCTTATGATGTGGAAGGAGCCCTTTATAGAAAGAGTTTACCAAATCATTCTTTGAAATATTATGGTGGGAACAACGGGCATGGTGAGAACAACCTAGGGAATAATGGTGAGGATAATAAAAGCATGAGGAAGATTAATAATTCCAATGTTGATTATGACCCTTATGGCTTTTATACTGATGATGTGAACTTCGAAATTAAAGGAACATTAATTTCTTCCTTACCTAGATTCCATGGCTTTGCAGGTGACGATCCACATAGGCACTTGAAGACTATGCACATGGTGTGTTCTTCCATGGAATCACCCACGACAAATCTTGAAGATGGATTGAGGAGAGCATTCCACTTCACTTTAGAAGGAAAAGCCAAGGAGTGGCTTTACACACTACCTCAACATTTCACAACCTTGACTTAGGATCAGTTGAAAGGAGCATTCTTAGATGAATATTTTCCTGCCTCTAAAACTTCAAGGCTCAAAAAGTAGATAACTAGTGTTGTGCAACGAGATAATGAATCCATGGATGAATATTGGACAAGGTTCATCACACTTCTAGCCCATTGTCCACACCACAATATTTCAAAGAATGATTTGGTAAACTCTTTCTATGAAGGGCTCCTTCCACATCATAAGCCCTCAATTCATGCCGCGGCAAACGGTTCACTCAGAGAATTGAGTCCCAATGCTGCATGAGACCTACTTCAAAAGATGCCTACCAATGACCCTCAATCTGGAGACACAAGGAAGGTGTACAATACCTCTCTGGTTTCTTCCCAAGATATTCTTGCTGAAATTGCTGCTTTGGGTAACCAAGTGGGGAAAAGACTCAATCTTTTGGAGAATAATGTGAAGGCCAAGCAAGTTAATTCAGTGGGTCATTCTCAAGTTATAATAGCCGGTTGTGAGTATTGTGGATCCATGATGCATGCCTCCAATAATTGTACTAGATATGAAGAAGTTTCTGCCCTCTACCAAAATAGGAATGGCCAATATCAAAAGAGGGATCCCTACTCCAACACCTTTAATCCAGGTTGGAGAGATCACCCTAATTTTAGATGGGGTGGGGATCAAGG
>JANZLC010000202.1:2459534-2479877 GCA_026413385.1 Erythroxylum gracilipes | reverse complement strand
ATGGTGAGAACAACCTAGGGAATAATGGTGAGGATAATAGAAGCATGAGGGAGATTAATAATTCCAATGTTGATTATGACCCTTATGACTTTTATACTGATGATGTGAACTTCGAAATTAAAGGACCATTAATTTCTTCCTTACCTAGATTCCATAGTTTTGCAGGTGATGATCCACATAGGCATTTGAAGACTATGCATATGGTGTGTTCTTCTATGAAACCAACCACGACAAATCTTGAAGATGTATTGAGAGAGCATTCCACTTCACTTTAGAAGGAAAAGCCAAGGAGTGGCTTTACACACTACCTCAACATTTTACCACATTGACCTGGGATCAATTGAAAGTAGCATTTTTAGATGAATATTTTCCCGCTTCTAAGACTTCAAGGCTCAAAAAGGAGATAACTAGTGTGGTGCAACGAGATAACGAAACCATGCATGAATATTGGACAAGGTTCGTCACACTTCTAGCCCAGTGTCCACACCACAATATTTCAAAGAATGATCTGGTCAACTCTTTCTATGAAGGACTCCTTTCACATCGTAAGCCCTCAATTCATGCCGCAACAAATGGTTCACTCAGAGAATTGAGTCCTAGTGCTGCATGGGACCTACTTCAAAAGATGGCTACCAATGACCCTCAATTCATAGGTACAAAGAGGGTGTACAATACCTCTTTGGCTTCTTCTCAAGATATTATTGCTGAAATTGTTGCTTTGGGAAACCTAATGGAGAAAAGACTCAATCTTTTGGAGAATAATGTGAAGGCCAAGCAAGTTAATTCAGTGAGTCATTCTCAAGCTATAGTAGCTAGTTGTGAGTATTGTGGGCCCATGATGCATGCTTCCAATAATTGTGCTAGATATAAAGAAGTACATGCCCTCTACCAAAATAGGAATGTCCAATATCAAAAGAGGGATCCTTACTCCAACACCTTTAATCCGGGTTGGAGAGATCACCCTAACTTTAGATGGGGTGGGGATCAAGACAACACTCAAGGAAATTCTTCAAATCAAATGGTGTTTAATCAAGATACGTCATCTTCTTTTTCTAAGGATGATGAATTTACTATGATTATGAAGGGTATTGCCGGGATTAATTCAAGATTAGATCACGAGAAGACACAAACCGATGCTAAGTTAAATGCTATGGGGAATAAGATGGACTCGTGTCTACAAAATGTGCTCTCTAAGTTGGAGCAAATAGAGACTAAGCATGAGAACTCGAACACTTTTGTTACTCAAATCTCCAATAACTTGAGTGAACAACAAGCAAAAAATAGTGGGTCTATACCCTCCAACACAGTAATAAATCCTAAATCTTTGAATGCGATCACACTGAGAAGTGGTAAGAAAATTGGTGCTAAGAAAGTGAAATTCAAAGAGAATGAAGAGGGATGAGGAAATAGAAGTTGAATCTCCTCCTGCTAACACTACTTAAGAAACCTCCCAAGCTGAGAAGAAAGCTTCTGTTCAATCTAAAAGCCTACAAGAAAAGAAGCTCATGGAGAAGTCTCGAAAACAACCAGTGGTGCAAAATGATGAAGAGGCAGCAACTATTATGAAGAGACCAATAGAGGAAGGATCACCTTCCGACTCCAAAGATGACGAGGTAAACATTCATGACTTGCCTTTTCCAAATTCTCACTTGGTTAGTAAAAAGATTGTTGACAAGAAAGACAATGTTGAATTGTATGAAATGTTTAGCAAACTTGAGGTGAATGTGTCATTGCTTGAATTGATTAAAAAGATGCCTAACTGTGCTAAATTCTTGAAAGACCTATGTACAAATAAGAGAAAGTATAGGCATAGTGAGAGAATCCAACTGAGATTGAGTGTTAGTGCCTTATTTAAGTCACAGTTGCCTATTAAATGCAAAGACCCGGGTTCTTATACTATCTCCCGTACCATAGGTAGAACTACTATTTCTCATGCCCTACTTGACTTATGCGCAGCAATTAATGTCATGCCGACATTTGTTTATAAGACCTTGGGTATTGAAGCTTTGAAAGACACTAGTGTAGTGCTTGGTCTAGCTGATAGGACAGTGAAATACCCTAAAGGAATTCTAGAGGATATCCTTGTACAAGTCAAAGGTCTTGCTTTCTCAACTAACTTTTATGTCCTGGATATGACTAATGAGCTTCCTTCTAAGAGTACCTTGATTCTAGGTAGGCTATTCCTTTTGACTGCTGAGACCATAATTAACATGAAGAGGGCCTTGTCACTATGTGAATTGGGAATCAAGAAGTGCAATTTAATCTTTCAGAAGCTATGAGCCATGGTTATGAAGATTATTCTTACTTGGGTATTAGTTTGATTGAATGTCGTGATAATGATGTGGAAGATTTGCATGAGACTGATATGCATGAGCCCGACTGGTATAGTATGGGTGGGAATCATCAAGTATCTACAGCTCCACAAGAAAACTATTCCTATACATAATATGAATGAATAAACTACTAACAAAGTTTCGGTGTAAACAACAGATAGAAGGCATCCAATATACAATTTAAAAGAAAGTAGTAGGAAAATTTTAAGAATATACAGCTTAGTTGTGACCACATAGTAACTGTAAATACAAATTTAAGAAGCCAGGGACCTTGAAAAGCAAAACATTAAAATGGTTTAAGATCGGTACCTTATCTTATTCAGCATTACGAGGAGAACAAGTCCAAAGAGGCTAGTAGATCCCACGATTAAATAAAACGCTAAGTTAGCATGTATACTAGTCTTCAGTCGTTCTGGCATCTTCAAAACCCTGAATAAGGGGCACCACAGCCTTGCTTAGAGATAAAATAATTAAAATGACATGAGAAATCAAGTGGATATAACCTACATAGGACAGAAATGGAAAATGTAGCAAGTGCCAATTTCTTCAAGGATGGTGATCTTAACCAAGCACGATGTCAGTTTTCATAGCACATTATTTACAAACTAGGACAAAATAAGGAGATGATGCATGCACAGGAAGATAACGATTTCTAAATGCCAAATCATGTACCATTGATGAATAAACACGACTCTATAACAAAGTTGATGCATTTCTGCATTCAGGCAGTGAATCAAAAACTATATGTAGATATGTATGAATATCCTTAACATGAGAAGCAAGAGGCCATTGACCAGTACATATTCTCAAGAATATAAGAATAAAATAAACAAGATCACAAATGACTAGGACAAGTTAACCAGATGGAGCATTAAACATTTCCAGCTCAAGAAATGATATAATTACCAAGTGAGTTAGAAAGTGCTCCAATACGACCAATTCCAAAAGAAAGACAGGCCTCCATTGGGAAGATCAAAATTTGCCTGCAGAAATGAGAAGAACAAGTAAAACACCGATTCCCATTTCCGATAAGAAATTTTTCGCCATATTGCATGCAAATAATCAGGAATTACCGTCCAAATATCAGCAGGGACGAGAATGATAATGGAAAGAGAACAAAACCCAGTGTAGCCGACGGTGAAGAGTATATAGCGAGGAACTTCCGGTCTGGCGAAGTACTTAATGGTCAAAATCACCAAGGGTTAGAGGCAGCGAGATCGCGTAAAACACCCCCATGACTCTTCTCTCAATCTCGACAATTTCTTCTTCTTTCTAGTTCTACTAATCTCTTTTACAGTATATATATTATTGACAATATATCTTTTAAATTAAAATCATAATAAATATGTAATAAAAATAAATAATTATTATCATATCACACCGTACCCAATTTAAAATTTGGCAATAAAACGAAGCATGAAAAGATATGATATTATACAACCTTATTCTTAGATAGCAAAGAATCTATTTATAGTAAATTTATATATTGATGTGACTATAAAAAAATGATGTAAGTTAAATAGGAAATAAATAATAATTATACATCTTTAAAAGAAATTAAATGATAAAAGTTTTAAGTTTTAGTTTAATTTAACTTAATTTTAAACTTAATTTAATTGAATTTGATAATTAATTGAAATTCGATTAAAAAATTTTTAATTCAAACATTTTATAATAATAAAATTATATTAATATATTATTATTTTAAATTATAATTAAAATTTCATTCAACTCAAAGTCAACAAATACCTCGTCTGCTTGGACCACCAGGAAATGTTCTTATACGAAAAGCTTCATGTATTTGGATAATTTAGAACATCAAAAGTAATTAATGTGTTCCAATAAGGCACTAATCAAAATCTAGTTGAGATGCCTACCTGAAAGAGAACTTCTCATAGCTATTTGCATACTCCCTTGATTAATTATGTCTGAAGATTTAAAGAAATAAATTAAATTAAATTATGCATACTTTTTATTAATAATTAATATAAATTAATTAAATATATAATATTAAATTAAATCATTCCTAATTTTATTAATAATTAATATATCAAATAATTAAATAATATATATTTAATTGATATTAAATTAGATTATGAAAAAATAAAAACAAAAAAACACTTTTTTAGTTTCTATAAATTTTGAAAAATAGAAAAATAAAAATAAAAATAAAAACTTAAATTGATTTTTAAAAATTGTAAAAACAAAAACAAAAAGGAACAAGCCTAAATATCTCCTAGTAATCACTTCTCTTTTACATGCAACCAAGGTTCTGAAACTCGGACCGGTCATTGAATCGGTGCCCTTACTAGTCACCGGTTTGACCGATTCAACCACCGGTCGAACCAGTATGACGTAATAATTATGCAATAATTATATTAAATATTTAAAATATTTAAAAATACAAAAAAAAAACAAAAAACAAAAAAAAAAAAATTGTCAAACCGGTTTTGACCGGTTCGAACTGGGTTAATTAACCACTAATTTTGAAGTGTAACCTGGATCAAACCACCGACCTGTCATTGATCGGACCGGTCCGATCCGGATTTAAAATCACTGCATGCAACTAAGCAAGTAAATGAGTGCGGTCGTTAGACCACAGAGGTCCACGCATCCATTAAGCTTCAAAGCACCAGGAAGGAATGGCAAAAGAAGTTCAGTCCAGTCTCCTTCAGCCCATTATTCGACTAAACCTCATATCGAACTCAACTTTGGCCCGACTCAATTCATTGTCATCATCATTGATGAGCACACCACTTTGTTTTTTGAAAATCTGAAGCTTCACTTGCCCTTTTTCATGATGAGACGCCACTCTTTTGTTCTCTATAGCTTTTAATCACTGCTTATCCCCTCTTTTGACTCTTTCTATTGGGTATCTGCTTTAGAAGACTTGTGACACACACACACGCACTAATCTAGCTTTTTGCAACTTCATTCCAAACCTCTTTTTATTGGAACATTGAAAATGATTATGCCTGTAGCTTCTTTTCCAAAGCCAAGCAATCATGTTCTTTTTTGGTTTTCCTTATCGCACCACACGTGCCTATTCCTTATTGATAAAACAATAAATGGTTGAACCTAATCAAGACCATTCCAAAGTTGGTATTGGATCTAATCGAATGATTACCAAGTTAATGAAGAAATGCCCACTTAAGACTTTCCTCTGTGGTTGAATAAGAAAAAAGGGACTCCACTTAATAAAGATATTGTTTCTTTCTGACTTAAATTTGAACACTTGAATACGTTTGATCCCTTATAGGTAAAGGCAAGAATTTATCTTTTATTTGGATTCAAGACCGCGCCTTTTAGTTCCTTGGCAGCCATTCACAATTTCTCCGTACCTTTTGGTAACTTTAAAAAAAGTCAAAGTTGCTTATCTTAAATAGGAAAAAAGACACAAATTTCTTATAGTTTAATTCGTCTAAATAAATTTCAACTTCTAAAATAATTATTTTTTACAAAATAACTCTTCTTTTAGATTTTAAAAATAAATAAAAGATAACAGTATGCATAAACTAATTAAATATTACAAATATAATAATTCAATTAGTTCGAAAACTAGACTCAAAATAACAATTTGTTTTAATTATCTTAATTTATTAAGTTAGCTCAATTTAAATATGTTTAGGTTGAGTTTTAAAAACGTGATGGATAATTTTATTAAGAATATTAAATTAATCAAAGGATATTATTTATGTTTCGTGTTTCTTACTGTTATAAATAAATATGTTTCATTAAATTTTCAAATGTTTTAAATAAGTTCAATCTAAAAAAAAATATTCCATGTCTTTTATCCTATTGGTTACTTGTAAAAATTATCTCAAGCATGGTAAAATAATAGGGAAAAAAGATAAATATAATAAAATAACTAATATATATAAATAATAGTAAAAATAAAAATAAAAGTAATATTAATAATAATATAAATACCAATAATAATAATCATCATCATATTAGCATTAATAATCATAAACATAACATTAATACATCTAGTTAGCTTTCCATGTAACCCAATAGTCCTTTATGTCCTATATATGCATAATTCAAATCGGTTAAAAACAAAAATAAACTAAAAAATGCAATTCTATCAAATTTGGTGAAATGGTTTGTAGGAATTCTTTTACAAATTCCTCCAAATACTTAAATTTTAAGATTTTAAAAAATGTTTTAATATGATCAAAAGTCAAATCAATTTGGATCAAACCCCTTAATTTATGCTGAATTGGGTCAAGCCCGAGTTCAAATGTTGTTACTTTCTTCGATTAAAACGTTGAAACATTTGATTTTTTTTCTTAAGATTTATTCAATTTTTATTTTTACGTTCATATAAAAAATGTGGTTTGATATATATTACATATACTCGAAGTGTATTCAATACTCATACCTCGAGAAGTAGGATTGGCTTGATTGGTTATTGACTAGTTTCAACTAATTACCAAAAAAGGAGGGGAGAGGGGAATTTTCTCTATTAATGATCCCCTAATTATGTGAGCATACTCTTTGGTCGGATCAATTACGAACGTCTCGCTTCTAATAATAGTGTGAGAGTTGGAGCTATTAAGAAATTCGAGGCTGTTGAAAATCTAATGCTGAGTAGGGCTAGTGATCAATCAATAATTGACCAATCAGTATGTGATAATTTTTTATGAGCAGAAGTGTACGGGCTATGTAAAAACCTGATAGATCTTAGAATTCTAAATTTATCTCTTTTAAAATCCTTAAAGTGAGATTTTAGAGGCTTAAGATTAGTCCAACTAAATTTGAGATACCTTATGCATATAAAAAGAAAAAATATCACACCTCATCTCGTGATTATCATACAAAAGGCTGACGTGAAACATCATAACCTGTCCGAATGAATTTGTGTTGTCAGATCCACTATATCTGGCGAAATGTCATAATTCTTTTAAGAAACCAGAAAGCTGAAATTGGTATGTATGATAATAATGAACTGGGGATATGAAGACAACGAACCCTTTTTTTCCCCTGAAGCGTGGGATTTTCCTGAAAAAATAAGGTTGTCAACAAATAATCGACGATGGCACTGCAACGAGACAGCTGTTTCTGTGTGGAAAAACAAGTTGCATGCGCACGTTCTTAAGGTCTGAACAATCGAAACATGACAAATATATTAAGACACGAAAGTTGCTCTAAATGTTTTCTTTTTTTTAATCTCAACTAATCTGGCATTTTGTACGTAACTTATTATGAAATAATATCTTTTTTGCATGGGAATGCTTTATAGGATTATAATTTTCTTTCGGTATCCTACACCTAAACCTGAAACTGTTGTCTTAATTTCGGGTCTGACGTTAGAAGCACGGGTTTTGTTATTCAGCATGCCTAGGTTTTGATTCTAAACAATAATAATTTAAAAATTCAATATATTTATATAGTTTAATTATAAAAATTTTAAATTAAATTTTTTAATTTTTGTTAGAATTTTTTTTATAAATAAAGAAAATATCTTTCAAGAGAATTTTAAAATTTTTAATTATATTCAATCTTTAACTAATTTTATAATATTAGGGATGACAATAGGTCAAGTCGCGCCTTAACTCGTCTAGACTTGAAGCCCTTGATTGTGCATGAGGTAGTGGATTTGAGTTCAATCCTTATAGAGCCTTAGGCGGCTCAAACCTGAGCCCAACTAGCTCAATTTTTTTTAAAATTAAAATGCAAAACAACGTTGTTTTGCTTCTAAGAATCGAGCCTGGTCAACTCGAGTCCGAATTCAACCAAAGGTCTAATTTTTAAAATTTTTCTAGTTAAACTAGGGTTGATCGGGCTAAGTCAAGACTTGGACTCATTTATTTTTACTATATGATGGTCTTTTAAATATTAAATTTCTTATATTTTTGGTATAATTTTAGTTCGATTTTTAAAATATTGCTAAACAATCCCCTCTGATTTTCTTTTTAATTTTTGTAAAGCAGAAACTTTAGAACTAAGACATGAGTTGAGAATATTAATGGATAAGAAATGGTATAGAACTCATTCCTTGTTAGTTTTGGTGATTAAAACCCCCTTTCACCTATTTTTAATATAAAGCATGAATGTATCACTTTGATTGTATTAACATTTAGATCAGGCAGTTCCTAATTTTTTATAAGTCTTGGATAATGTACAAAAAAAGATCTTATTTTATCTTATTTTATTTTTTATATGTGTCAATGGTGGACTTTTATAAAGAAAAAATAAGGCAAAATAAGATCAGGTCAAGAGTAGAACCTAGGCTAATGTCTTTCCTACCTTTGTCCAGAGCTAGCCCGATTTAGACTAAATAATATCATAAAAAGCCACTACCTTATAATTGGTACATATTTTGACCATTTTTATAAAGAAAATAAATTATAACATAAAAATTATATAAATTGTTATCAATTAAAGATAAATTTTATTGATTTATTAATTAAAGAAAGTCAAAAAAATTTACTCAAAATATATAATTATGGTTAAGAACTTATTGCATGAGAATCTTATTGAGCATCAAATCTAATAATTGAATGTCTATCATTATACAAACCCTTCAATACATAAATGCAAAACAGATTGTTAGGTGGAGACTTTATTGATTAGTCCAAGAAGCAAGCAAGTCCCCAAGTACGTGGCCAGCTCGGGATAGAATGTGTAATGGAGGTTTCGTGCAAGTAGTGGATAACGTGGATGTGACTGCAAATTGTTCAGCTTTTGCCATAGATATGACCGAGGAAGCAAATGTAAGAAAGACATTCCTCTGAGGTCTTAGCAGCAGAGCAGTTACAAACCATAACCGTCCCACCCCCACAAGGGACTTTTGTTTTCCTCAGTCGACGTTAACTGCTCTCCAACTGTCAACCACACCTTCGTCCTCCTCTCCTCTGTTTTCTCATGCCAGCAATAAATAATGTTTGTGATCCATCGTTTAAGCTATTTTGTTATTTAGAGAATAGATTCAAAATTTAAGTTAAGTTTAAGCTTAACTATTCGGCTCAACCAGACTATAAGTTCAAAATTTTACATAAAATTATGTTTTGAATAAAATTATATTATTTTTAAAATTTAAAATTGAGAAAATAATTTAATTAAACTCGACAAAACGAAGTTTGATTAGACTCCGGCTTGTAACCTTAGACCTAATCGAGTTTTAGGTCATCCTTAAAAATAGAGTTCAAAACCATTAATCTTGTATTCAATGCCATTTCTAATAAAGTTTATGTAATTACAGAGAAAATATTATTTAATTCTTTAATTATACATAAATAATGTGTAAATTATGCGTTAAATAAAAAGTTCATTTGAAAACAAAATTTGAAATATATTAATTTTATATTCTTCGATAAACTCTTTCTAAAGGGAATTTATTTATTATAATAGGAAAACTATAGTGATTGTTTTTGAGGTATGTTCTGATTTTTTAAGAATATATATATAATTAATTAAGTATATGTAAGTAAATTATTTTGTATAATAAAATGATGAATTTGATTTAAATAAATAATAACAAATTTTAACTAAGAGCATCTAATATCACTCAATTAAAAATACTTTTAAGAATAGATTCTTACAAATAGTTTTTAAAATTTTAAAAATATTATTTTTAACTAAATTAAATATTATATTAACTATTAATTGAGTTATTTTTAAAAAATTATAATATAACTAAATAGTGTGTTTGTAAGTGAACTTTTGTACTATTTTACTTTCTAAAAAATGTTTTTTATTTTTATTTATTAATTTCACAAGATATTAGATGATGTATACTAATGATCGAAGTCAATGGTCCCGTTAAAATGTGTGGAGATAAGTGGGACCAGACCAACCATCAGTGCCCCGCATCGGATCAAATCTGTCCCCATCCAACGGTCCAGAGCCAACCACCAGGATCTTGAAAAAACGCAAGCTTACCTCCTCCCACAGAAAATACAAAAAAGAATCGGAGTCGGTCACCTCACCCACTTTACAATACCGGATCACTTTACATGTCGTTCGCAGGCACTCGCACTCGCACTCGCACTCGCGCTGCACGCCCACACTCACTGACGACGCGTGCCATCAACCCTCATAATACTGGAACTCTGTGTCTCTGCCCCCTCCGTAACGCCGCCACTGTAATTCCGTGAACTCACTGAAATTAATAATTGTATTACTGTTCTCGAAATTCCCACAATTATCATTAACTTTTAGATATTAAAAAAGCACAGCGTATATGTATATATATATATAAACACCACGTTGATTCCGTTAATCTTCTGTTAGCTGCCATTTGCTTCCTCTATTCCTCCGATGACAACCCCCGACGAGACCACTGCTTTCCCCGGTAACTAATCGAGTGATGGCAGCCGACATCGACGTCGTATCGCAGACTTTCCGTGCTCTGGTGGAGAGCGCGGACCGTAAGTTCACTCGAGTGCGAGACCTTCCGCAGTACGGACGCTCGCAAAACCACTACCTGCAGAAGGTGTTCAAGGCGTACATGAGGCTGTGGAAGTACCAGCAAGAGAACCGGTCGAAGCTGGTTGCTTCCGGTCTGAACCGGTGGGAGATAGGGGAGATCGCGAGCCGGATCGGGCAGCTCTACTTTAATCAGTACATGAGGACGAGCGAGGCCAGGTTCTTGGTGGAGGCGTACGTGTTCTACGAGGCCATTTTGCACAGGAAGTACTTTGAAGGAGCCAAAACCAAGGATCTAGGTGTGAGATTTAAGGAGTTGAGGTTTTACGCGCGCTTTTTGCTGGTTTCGTTGATTTTGAACCGGACCGACATGGTTCGAGCGCTTGCTGAGAGGTTTGGAGCTCTCGTTGATGATAGCAAGGCAAATTTCCGAGTGAGTTGTTCTTTCTTTGGCTTAATTGTTTATTCATTTATATGGCGGAGAATGTGTGTTCTATCTTTTGTGGTTCTGGCTGCAATTTGTTTGTATCTTTCTTCTTGTTTTGTTGGTATTTAGAGTTTGTGTTTCAGTGTTCTTTCTCTTTTTCTGTTGTTGTTCTAATTAATTTAACGTTGAAATATTAACTGAGAGAGTACTAAAGCCAGCATGGTCATTGAGTTGAGTACTCTGTTAATCTTTTTGGAGCTCGAATTCTTTTGTGATCTCTCGCAACTTGAAATGGGAGAGTTTATGGAATTGTTAATGGTTTATGAACTTTTGAAAGTTTTTTTTTTCTTTGTGTGTTTCGCTTAGTTAGAAGTCAGTTTGTCGTTTGCTTGTGATTGGAGCTAAAATTAGCTTCAGAGCTGAATTTCTTAGAACTGAGTGAATAATTTATGAAATTCATCAGTTTTCTAGCTGGTTTTTCCTTTTGGGACTGTGGTCTTTAGGTTCGTTGTTTGGAATACACGTATAGTGAACAGATTTTCTCCTTTTGGTCATTTTAATCTGAGGAGAACGTTTATTACTTTTTGTTTCCAAGACTTGCGTTGGTTAGCTATAGAATTCTTCTGTATCTAATCTTTTGCGAACTTTTACTGGCTCAGCTGTTTTTGGTTCTCTGATAAAGAAGATATCACTGTTTGTGCGTCCTCTGTTTAGAGCCGTTAAATAGGTATTACAAGGTCCTTTTTAGGTAAAGTTGTAGAGATTTACACTTTTTCATCTTAAAACTATGGGCGTGGAAGTGGAATCATGCTTCTTTTGAGAATGTTGATGGTGGAAGGTCCAATTTGTTGGAGACTTGACAACTTATTAGTTAAAGGCTTTCCTAACCTTATTCTCTCATAATAACTCTTAAATTTACAATTTTCACATGAAAATGACCATTGGTTTTCCTTCTGCTGCATGCTGGATTAGATGTTTGTCTAGTAAGTAAGTTAAATTAGAAAAATGTCAATTCCGTTATGAGTTTAGTGTGGTATAGAACTTCTGGTGGTACTTGCATGACCAGGGTGTTCATGTTATTTCCTGTCAGGAGATGAACTTTAAAGAATGGAAGCTGGTGGTGCAAGAAATAATCCGTTTTATGGAAGTTGATTCTGCTTTTAAATATGCCAGGCCATTTCGTTATTGTGCCTTGTATGATTCTCATCCAGCTTCTCGTCCTTATGTGGCTCGCTTCCATGCAAAGAAAGTTCTAAAATTTCAAGATGCTGTGTTGACAAGCTATCACAGAAATGAAGTAAGTAGTTAATGGCTTACTTTTGTTTGATTGACTGATTCACTCATAATCTCTTGAAATTATCATGCTTATAGAAGTATGCATTTTCACCCATTTTTCTTTACAGGTGAAATTTGCAGAACTTACGTTGGACAGTCATAGAATGCTGCAATGTCTGGAATGGGAGCCAAGTGGATCCTTTTATCAGAAGCATACAGGAGAGTCAAGCTTCTCAAATAATCTGGTTGATCCAAAACAGAATGGCACAATAGTAGATCATTCTGGAGCTTCTGGATTAATAGATATAAATCTGGCTGCAGCTTTGACCGATCCGAATTTACCTCCAAATCCTAGGAAAGCCATTCTTTATCGGCCTTCTGTTTCGCACTTGCTAGCGGTTAGTTTTAATATTTTATGAGGTTGATTTTTGTTTATAGCTTGGTTTCTGTAGAGGGGAGGTTGGTTTCTGTGGTGAATTTTCTGTTTGAATGATGGGAATGCTTGATAAATAAGCCACATATATAATATGTCATTCTGTAAAGTCATTTTCACATACAAGTATTACTGCCATCTAATTTAGCAAATCCTCAGGACAAGTTAATACAATTTGCTCATACACATGATAGAGTTACGTTCTGCTCCTTTAAAGTGGGTGATACTAACCACAACTAAAAGTATCCCACAACCTTGTTAGTGATGTTGCATTAAACCTGATAATATAGCATCTGTTGACCAAACTCTTGAACATTGAAGCCCTTGTTATGAACTTTTGGTGTCCTGTTCCTGATTAAATGATGCAATACAATAGGCTGAACTTTGATTAAATGTCGGCAGGTTCTTGCAACAATTTCAGATGAGCTTCCTCCAGAGAGCGTCATGTTAATTTATATATCAGCTTCAGGTTGTTTTAGCCTCCCCTTTGGCTGGTGTCTTAGACCAATTAGTTTTTTTGGGTCTAACATCAGTGTTCTATTCAATTCAGGAAAGGGTGGATTAAGTCATGTTTCTAAATTGGAAAGCTCTGGAGGATCAAAGAAGTCTTCAAGAAACAAAGCTATATCTGGTACAGTAAGTGAAAAGAATGGCTTTGGTCCTGAAACCCATATGAATGGCAGGAGAGAATCAAGTGAATATTATGACAACTATTTGTGGTTAGGTCCTAAGGGAAACGGTGGTAGGTGGCTATGCCTTATTATTACTCACTCCAAACTTTTATGGGTGGTTAAAAGCTTAGGAGAGTTTGTAGATCATCTTTTGTTGCTCCCTTCCCATACTATTGCTATTAATTGAATGGTCTCCTTTCCAATGATCAGGTCTAAACGCACTCTACCCTGGGGATATAATTCCATTTACTCGAAGACCTCTTTTCTTGATTATTGATAGTGACAGCAGCCATGCATTCAAGGCAGGTTTGTCATAACTTATGCATAACTCAATTCATAGTCGTGCATCATATTACGTATTATAGTTCTAGGCTAGTGCGTTGGGCATAAGGTTTTCTTTAGTGAAATTTCCAAAATTTTATTATCAGTTCTAGTAAAGTTGATTGTCCCTGTGGTCGTGGATTCTTCATCAGCACGGTTCCTCAATATGATGAAACAGTAAGTTACTCATAAGTAAAATTCGGGTGATTTCAGGTTTTACATGGTGCAGAAAGAGGAGAGACAGCTGCCTTACTACTCTCACCGGTTAGACCAGTGTTCAAAGCTCTACCTAACATTGGTACAAAGCATTATGGAAGTCAGTTTACCTTTTTCTTGACTGCTCCTCTACAAGCATTCTGTCAAATGGTTGGCCTCACATTTCCTGATGATGAAACAGTAAGTTGATTGCATGGCATTTTGGGTTTTACAAATGTCCACATCTGTTTGCCTTTCTAATTACTGAAGAATTCTGGTTTTAGGATCTGTATAAAAATGCCGAAGATATTCTATCCACTGCCTTTTCTGAATGGGAGGTGATACTTTCTACATCCAAAAACCTGGACCTGGTTTGGGGGCAAGTCCTATCTGATCCATTTCTTAGACGGCTTATTTTAAGGTACAACTCTTTCTAACTAATTGATGCCGTTTCTCATTTAACTATGTCTAGCATCAGATGTAGGTCCATCGATCTCATTCTTACAATGCTCTCAATAGACAGGATTATGATTATGATGATGAAAGCGCTAACTTCTAAATTTTATCTTTCTTCTTCATTTTCTAGCTCCTTTGGGCTAGGATGGCAATGGGCTGACTCATGGGTTGGTCTTGTTAATTTTTTTAAATTAATTTTTAAAATTAAAAGTGTAAAACTTTTTTTTAATTGAATCTGGTCTGAGTTCTTTAGGTTCAGTCCTACCTGAGACTTATCTCTTTTAAACAAAATAATGTCGTTTTGTATAGAAAAATTGAGTTTTGGACCGGTCTGGACCTAATTTGACTCATAAGTCGATTTTTTAGGCCCATGAGTCAGCCCATTGTCATCTTTAATTTGGGCATGACTAAAATCATTTCTGTACATTTGAATCACATTAGGATTTTTCCATCTGTCATCTTATGTTTCATGTGATCTTTTATCCAGATTCATATTCTGCCAATGTGCGCTATCCATGTTCGACCTTTCAAAGGACGACGAGCGGTGTCTACCTGTTTGCCTACCCCATCTTCCAAGTTCCGTCTCTCCAAGGTCTGAAGTTGTGCAATCAGCTGTCCTCAGGCTAGCAAATCTCCTGAAAGTTGCAACACATTTTCACTCTGATCTCAAGTAATTCGTTCCACTAGTCGCTGCAAAAGCTTTACATAAAATTGCTGGTTTCCGGGCTCGAATCAACGGAGTAACTCGCCTTTGAAACCAAAAGAGTTGACAATTGCAGTATTCATAGAATTGTAATTTCGATGGGGTTCACCTGCTAAACACACACGCATCCTCAACAACTCTAATTGTGACCATTGGAATCATACAGTGGCTTCCTAGTCTGGTTTGGTGGATAATGACTTGCGTATTAGCTGCTTAGTTGTCGGGTGTTTATTGGTGTATAATGTTATTGGTATTGATTTTTTACTTTTCATAATTTGGTTACAGAAATAGGTAGTCGAATGGTATATTTGTTTCTTTCCTTCTTCGTCTTATAGTACCAATTGTTACATATTGTGGTGGAGAGGTAGCTGGAAAAGAATGTAAATGAGTACTAAGGTACTATGTTACTCGCTTGCGTTCATCTTGCTACAATTTGAGTCTTCTTGAATATCTCTTACCCCTATTCTTCCTTTACATGTAATTCATCTTTCATGCATAGTGATTGTGGAGTGCAGAAATTTTATTAAACTTGGCTTGATGAAGAGAATTCTAAAGCTTTTTCAGCTTGGTTCCTCAAAATCGATTAATAAAGTATAAATTAGGATTTTGAATTTGAGCAGTACAACCCAATTCGACTTAAATTGATGGAACCAACTTGAATTAGATTATGGAAAATTTCAAAAAGTTGGAAAATTCTATCTTAATTATCCAAAAAAGTCATAATTTTTCATTAATTTTTAAAAATAATTTTAAATATTAAGGATCAATATATTTTAAATTTTAACTTTTAATTATTACAAATTAATTAACTATTTAAAATTCTTATTAATGCATTTAATAAAAAATTTACTTGATTAAGGTGTGAGATATCTTTTAAGAATATTAACAAAATTTAAAATTTAATTAAAAGTTGAAGAATTTAAATAACAAATAATAATAATTGGTGGTTTCATTCAACGTCTTAAAAAGATATCGAAATTTAAGCCGGTAAGACAAGAAGTTTAAGGTTAAAAGATTTTAGATTGTCATAAAATTGATTAAACATTAAATAAAATTAAAGAATTTAAAGTTTAATTAAAAGATATTATGCTTATTTATTGAATAATTTAAAGTTTAATAAAAATAATTGTTAAATAAAAATTAATAAATTTATTTTAGTTTATAAAAATTTATTAATTTATAAAATTATAAATTAATTAATAATTTAGCTAATTTTTAATAGAAAATTATTAAAATATATTTAACTGAAAAATTAAAACCTAATTTAAAATTTTTATAATAATATCAAACGGTTTGAGTATTTTAAATAATAAGATTCCGAAATCCGAAGCCCATCCGTATTATTTCAAACTAATAAAACCGCAACTCTTACCAAATCCGTATGACCTTCTCAAACGACATTAGCTTAACGACAATCACTTAAAACCAAAGACAAATTCTTAGAATGAATCGACCAATCAGATTCCAGGATTAATCCTTCACGATCCGCAACTTCCCTAAAACATATGATCTCAACCATTCATTCAGTATGAGAAAACACAACTTCACATTGCCTTTACCGTCCGATCATCAACTGTAAAAGCACACGGATAGTAAATCCTATCCGTTGGATTGCGAAATCAGTTTCTTTAAATACCGCGTGACGACCTCCTTTTTCAAAGTTTTGTGGAGAGAGCAAGCTCGAGAGAGGGAGAAAGATTTCTGAAGGTATTTAGAGGTATTTTTTTATGTTTATCTGTCTTCTATTTGGATTATATGTAGTTGTTTAATTAGCTAAAATATGATTATGATTAGGGTTTTTTGTGTGTGTTTGATTTGATTTTTTTTTCGAAGTTTATGAGATTTTGGGCGGTTTCTGGATGTTGGACTTGGTTGATTAGAATTTGTTCATGTCATTTGATCTCTTCTCTGAATGTTAACAACTTAAACTTGGCGTTCTGGGCTTCTGAGTTTATGAATCCTTTTTTGAATTTGGGCGCCTGGGGTTTATTAAATGTCGGATCGTTGTGAAATTCTAGGGTTTGTAATTTTGAAGTGATTGATAGGTTTAGATTGGTACTAGTGATGATAGTCCTAATTAGTATTCTGCGAGGTCGATTTTGTTATGACTTAGTACATTTGGTGGTGGGTTCTCTGCTGTTGTCCGTTAAAGTTCAGATATGGCTGTTCGATGTGAAACATGACGTTAGAGATGAATTTTCACTGTTTAATTTGTGTCCGATTCTTTTCTTGACCGTTGAAAAATTGCTCTTTTTATAGTTTAAAAGGTTGGATTTTTTGTTTATGTTTTCTTTTGTGTGCAGATGGCCCGTACCAAGCAAACTGCTCGTAAGTCTACTGGAGGAAAGGCTCCAAGGAAGCAGCTCGCTACCAAGGTTAAGTGAAATTTCCATGTTAAATTCTTCTCTGTATTGAGTTAACGTTGTTTGGCTTGATTGTTAGTTACTGATCAAGTGGTTTTATTATTTCCAGGCTGCCCGTAAGTCTGCTCCAACCACTGGTGGGGTTAAGAAGCCTCACCGTTACCGCCCTGGAACTGTTGCCCTTCGGTGAGCTAAAGCTTTGTCGACTTCTTTTATGCCAAGTCCCTTGCTTCTGTTATAAAGCAGTTGCTTACTTGTTTTCCCCATGTGTTCTGATGTTGTGCAGTGAAATTCGTAAGTATCAGAAAAGTACTGAACTTTTGATCAGGAAGCTTCCTTTCCAGAGGCTTGTCCGCGAAATTGCGCAGGATTTCAAGGTAATAATCGCCTTTTCATGTGCTTGCTAGAAGATTTTATGCATTGGTGATCATGATTTGTATTTTCAAGGACGCTTATCACAGACTCACATGCGGTTTTTTTTTTTTTTTTTGTGTAGACCGATCTGCGTTTCCAAAGTCACGCAGTGCTTGCACTCCAGGAGGCTGCAGAGGCATATCTGGTGGGTCTCTTTGAGGACACCAATCTCTGCGCCATTCATGCCAAGCGTGTCACAATCATGCCAAAGGATATCCAGTTGGCTAGGCGTATCAGGGGCGAGCGCGCTTAAGCTTGTTTGATGTGTTGTATGTTTTTTTGGGCATATTCTGTTATTTTGTCCAGTGAAGTTGTCTAGATAGATAACTAGGATGGTTCTGAGAAAGTAGCTAGGATGTGTGGATTGTTCCATTGCTCTCAATGGGTCTAAACTGATTGAATATATTTGTTTCAAAATGTTTTCGTGACATCTGCTACCGCCCTCAAATGGTGGTGTCTGTTGAACACAGCTATTATTTGATCTAATCTAGTTTAGCGTATGTTGGAACTTCATGTTTGCATCTTCTTCCAGATCTCTGATCTCCTCTCTCACTTCCCTGGTACAGAGCGCTTTTCTGCTTGATTTGTGACAAATGATTAGCTTAATTGTGGATTTGGTTCTGCACCCGATATTTGTTGAGAAATTCATCTGACGTGCTAGGATTGGTTTTTATATTGTCTTGAGAGCCTACGATTTTTTAAATGAGATAATCATCCTTTGACAAAACAAGAAACGTAAACAGTGTGCGTTCACAGAGCACATGATCAACAGATTCACAAGAAAGAAACTTTATGGTAATCTTCTACTTGACTTACCTTATGGAAGAGTAAGGTTTATAATATAATGAAATGAAAGAGTAAAGTTTATATTATATTTAATTTTAAATGGTAATAGGTTGGAATAAAATATAAAATGATAATATTATATAATAAATTTTTATTCTTTAAATAATAATTTTTAAATTATATTTCTTTATATTATAGTTCATTCTAATTTTATTATATTTTATTCTATTAAAAATTTTACTTTCAACCTATTAAATATAGCCTTAGTGTGTCCAAATGTATCCATGACTTGCTGGTAACATATCACAAGTTCCTAATAATCTTGTCTGGTCGTGATTTTTCTGTTGTTCCTCTTGCTGTTATTACTTCTCCCTCTTCTGCAGGAAAGCTTGCCATCTTTTTCACGGAACATCATACTCTAGAGGCCATGATGATTCACCTATCGTCTCTGAAAAACTAGGGTACTTTTGATGGGTTGGAGTATCGTATCTTTTTTTTTTTTAAGAATGTTTCAATTTTGTATTATTTAATATGATCTATTTATTTATACAAATGTTATATAAACATGTGGATAAAATTTAATAAATTATGGTAAAAACTGATTAATTGAAATAGATAATCTGATTTTACTTTTGATGCATTAGCTATATTAAATCCTTTTGTAGATAGATATCTTTTGTACATGATCAAATTCTCTATTTTGGTTAACCAATTTTTATCATATTTCGTTAAATCTTATTCCCAAATTTACATAAAGTTTACATAAATATGTAAATTAGATGAAATGCCACAAAATTGAAACAGCTTAATAAGAATAGAGTGGTCCAACCCCTTTTGTGCCATTTGTTCCCCATCACAAAACAGAACACACGCCAGCTCTTATGGGACCAAATCGTCTGTACTATTTCTCCAGTTCCAACCCTATGCTCAATAAACTCTTCCACAAACTTTGCAATAAATAAATGGATTTGGTGGATGATATTGTTCGGCACTGGTTTGAAACTGGGCAAAATGCACAGATGATATGGTCCGGACAGCGCATAGCACCTAAAGGGCCTATTCTATTTGAGCAAGGCCACAGTCCACGGAAAGCATAGTCACACAATCACCAGAACTCTAAAGCTAAATACTCTTCCCTTCGCTCCTCTCCCCACCACCAACTATAGAAACTTGCCCATAGCAGAACCGATGAGTAGCACCCTCTCCTTATGTTGTACCTGGGTTGGTTGGATATTAATTAAGGAAGTAAAATATAATTAAATGAAACGAGTTATAATAGAATGGAATGTAATATAGTAAAAAGTTGTTTGAGAAGAATAGAAAGGTTTATAATATAATATAGTGAAATATTATTTAGAAGATAGATGAAATGAAATGTAATGTATAATAAATCACTTTTATACTCCTTATATTAAAATGGTTGTTGTGGGAGGTTTATTATTTTATTATTAATTATATAAAAATACTAGTATTAATTATTTAATAAATTTTATTTTATTTTATGTTATTTATATTAAAAATAATTTATTTATATAAAAATATATACAAACAATTAAAGAATACTTTTTTTACATATTTTCTATTTTCATTAAT
>JANZLC010000202.1:2394442-2405674 GCA_026413385.1 Erythroxylum gracilipes | reverse complement strand
CTTTCAATTTTGAATTGAACTGTCAATTAGATTGAAAAACAATAGTTTAAGAGTTAAACAATGAGAACTAGAATCATTAAACATGAGCCATATATACTCAATAGAAACCCATAAATCTAGAAACCCTTAAACACTAAAGTACCCATCAATGGAAGCTAGTTTTAATAAAACTGAAGGGTTATAAGGTTGAGATTTTTGGTTGATTATGGCATGAGATACCACTAGCGTAGGATGCTAGTAGCTTCTCCATGGGGTAATGAGTTTGAGTTTTCGAGTAGAGTTATTTGTTAGCCTACAATTGTGGTGGGGTTGCTAGAGAAAAGAATGTGATGTTGTGTTATTGGGACTGGCTAATGATGTTGATGGTTGCTGAGGATAAGTCGAGAAAATAAAGGTCATCATCGCCAGTGAAAAAGCAAATAAGGTCGACAATTGTTATAGTGATAGACGGTTATTATCGCGGTGATAAGAGAATTACCTAGGGGTGTTTGGGCTCATTCGAAGAGATAGAGACAGGTGTAAGATAGGCTATGATTGTCATGAGACGGGGATAGGCGCAATATTGGAGTAGGTTAAGGGCAAGAAAGTGATAACATTAATGGTGTTGAAGGCGTGACGCAGGTGATGACGATGAAATCATCTCATATGGATGACAATGGTTTGGGATTTTTGTGGCTAGGGTTTAAGAAAAGAGATGAAGATGGGGATGTTTGGCAACAAGGATAAGGCTATCCTAGGTATGGAATAAACTGTGTTTGGATATAGGATTAAGGCATTCTAGGGTTAGAATAGGATATTTCTAACTTAGAAAAAGGTTTTTCAATTATAAGGATAATCTTATTCTAGTATTGAAATAAGTTATTTTTATTTGTTGGACTAAAGTAATCCAAAGAAGAATAAACTTATCTTTGCTTTAGAATAAAGTATTTCAAGATTTAATTTTAAACAAGATTTAAAACTGTTTTAAATACTAAAAATCAATTCCATAATTCTATTAATTATTTTTCTTATTGTGATTAAGAATAATAATTAAATTGATTCATAATTAATATTTTGAAAATTATTTTCTAGAAATTAAATTAATTAATCTCAATGAGAATTAAAGAAGTTTCCTTTAATATTAGAAAATAGTTTTCTAATTAAGGAAAATTAATTTCTAATTAGATTAGAAATAATTTTCTACTTAGATTAGAATGTCTTATTTATAAAATTTTAAAAAGGAGTTATTCTAAATTATAATAAGTAAGAAGCACAATTTATTGAAAAATTTTAATTAAATTATATTTAAAGGAGTCAAGATAACTAGAAACAGTTTCTAATTGTATTTGAATTTCTATTTAGAATAGGAATTTAATTTATTTAGGAATCGATGAGTTTAATCTCATTTAATTTTGAAATAGTTGGAAATATTATTTTAGATCATGAAGAACAATAACTAGAAATAAGCAAAGCTTAATATTTTATGTTTATAATTTGATTATGTGTGGATAAGTTGCATATTATATATATATGTTTGATATATAATGGATGCATTTTAAATTATATGTATGACATTTTATATGAAATAATGTGTTTTATGAGATGAATAAAAATAAATCCCTCGTTAAAATATTAAGTATATGTTTTGAATATGATTGTTCCCTTCTATTGTTATATGAATAAGCCATAATTCTGTTTATTATTAGGCCTATTGAGTGAAATCAATGCCACTTTAATTAGAATATGTTTAGTTTTATAACCGTGGGTCTACTTAACTAATTTTATGTGATTTGGATGAGTAAACTTATAATTAGAGTTAAGCTTAGGAATAGTATACAAGATATGTTTTGGTAAGAGTTGTTCCTAATGGATTTAGAAGTGACATGAGACGTAACTAATAAAGTTGTTATCTATCTAATTTCAGTTGAGTTAGTTTATTAAACAAACTCAAGATCAACCAAATCTGAATGAGATCCTATCCCATTAGAGAGATTAGATTAATCTTTCCAAATAATGGTGAGGGCTACTATTTCAAATAAAATAGTGGGAGTATCAAATAAATGTTTAAGTTCCTTATCTTATTTGGTTGTTATGACATATAACCAATACTTGTTTTTCTTACATTTATATTTTGTTTTAAGTAGAATTTTCATTATTTAGTAAAGTTAATACTAAGTGATACATAAAGTAGAGTTAAAAGGTATAGTACATTGATGAAATTATTCCATACAATTTAGCCTAATAAAAGCATAAATATGGACTACAATTAAAGACTGCTATAATATGATAATAACTGTAATTAGAAGGAAAAATGAATGCATGACTTTTCTTTTCAATATATGATATAATAAAGACCATGTTTGTTTCTAATCCATGTTTTTGAGTATTGGATACTGAATTCAAATTCAATATCACTACAATGTTCAAAGCATGATAAGAAATATATTGTTAAGTAAAAGTACTTAATTCAATTTTATAAAATAGTTTGTATTTATTAGATAAAGGTAGACTTATACTTAAAAGAAGTGGCAAGAATACACAGTTGGATAACCATGACTTTTCTTTTATGCCATATTAATTAAAAAATAATAATAAGAAAAAAAAAGTAATATATAAGGATATGTATCCATTTGATTATATTTCATATTAAACTTATGAGACTTGTTGGGTTAAAAAATGACCAAATCAACCTTTGATGAAAGGATGATGATAGTATTGAAACTATTAAATCTTATACATGTGATGTATTAGATGGAATAATAATTCATAAAAGGATGATTCTTATATTTCATTAGAAGTACTAAGGACTTTATATGATATAGTTATATTTATTAAATAAAATATTGATTTAAAATTTTGGAAAGTTTAAATTGTTTAAATCTAAGTAGAAATTAAGGATTAAGAATGCTAAAGCACTTTGATGAGATCGATTTGATGATTTTTAAATTTTTTAGTTGTTTATAGGGAATGAGAAACACCTTCACAACTAAATTTTATAAAAGTATGGATTTGTGTGTGTAGGAATATTCAATATGAGATATTGTATGATGCAATATTATTTCTTATATAGTTATGTCTAGTACAATGACTTACCTTCAATAGTTCTAATTAAATTAATTTTCAATATTTCATATTAGATATGTAATGTTAAAAATTTAAAAAAAGTTGTAGTTAATAATTTTGGGATGTGATGCTTAGCTGAAGAATATATTATGGAATAAGTTTAAAACTAAATTGGATAATAAAATGTTATGAGATAACTAAAAGTTTGGATATAATCTTATAGACCCATTAAACCTATTAAACAAGTTGTTTGTTTCAATGTATACTTACAGAAGAATGGTTCTCAAGATAAATAGTTAGAGTAAGATGAAATTTGAAAAGTTCAAATCTTATAACAATACATTCAATTAGAACTATTGCCTTTGTTGATACATTCGATGCATAAATGAAAGGTTACAAGATATTGAAAGATTCACTTTCATGATGAACTAAACGAGTTTATTTTGGAGATGATTGTGAATTTATCATATCTAAAAGAAGGTTAGTGGGAGTATAATTGTCCACTTCAGTGGGAGTATGTAGAGGCATATTGCTTAAAGAGAAACAACAATTTATATTTTCAAATGTTGAAAATATAATTGTCTAAGAACAACTTTTGTTAGATAGGAATGTGATCTCCTCTACTCTAAGTCCTGATTATTATATCATTAATGTATGTCTGTATACTTTTGCCCAATAAAGGTTTAAACTACTATTGACTAATCTCTGAATTGTTACCTCTAAGTTCTTTACTTTAAAGGCATCATTAGATAGCAATAAGTGCTTTTATGAATGATAAACAAGGTCTTCTTTATATCTGAACCATATATAGGAATCTAGTTATAACTGGAATATGCATTTGTGAATCTTAACCACTTATGGCATGTTATTGCATCCATTAGTTGGTTGATTTTAGGCAGAAGGTAATTGTCTTTCAGACAAGCCTTGTTTAAGTTTGTGAAATCTATATACATGCACCATTTTCCACTCAATTTTTTAACCATCATTATATTGATTGGCCATTTTGAATATTGTACGTCATATATAAAGTTGTCTTATAGCAATTTTTACATTTCCTCCTCAATCACAACTTTTAAGGAAAAAGTTCATTTATTTTACTTAATAGGTCTAAAGTTAGGATCAATATTCAACTTATGCACCATAACCTTAGGGTTAATTCCTTATATGTTTTTAGGTCACTAAGTGACATGTCTACACACTCCCTCATCAATGAATCCACCAATTCTTTTTAAATTATATTTCCTACCTTCACAGTCTTCACTTCTTTGGAATCTCCTATATTTACATTTACTACTTATATTGTAGGCTCTCCTTTTTGCTATCTCCTTAATTCCCCTTAATCAATTTTTTGGATATGGGAGCTCCTGCCATCCTTTAGGGATGTTAAATAGCAATGTTTGGTCTCCTTCTTCAAGTCCTCGTACACCTCGATTACAACATTTTCAATTGGAAACTTCTTCAACAACTAATAAAGAACAACACAGCCTTGAAGGAGAAAAGGTGAGGCCTTCTCGAAATAATGTTATAAGCCAAATATCTATGAATACCGTGGAATTCCATAGAACTAGGGGACTGCATGTGATCTTATTTAATGTGTGTGTTTCTCTCCCACTAAAAAAAAGAAAAGAGAAAAAACAACATCAATGTAGACCTGATTTAATGCTTTAGTAAATTCTAATGCCATTAGCAAAATTACCGCTTTCAATTAGGATCCTTCTCACCTTCGAGTTGGCCAAATCATTGCATAATCATTAGGTTTAGTCAATTGCAGATCATTAGATAATTTTCTCTATCAAATTTCTCTTTCTCCTAGACTTAATAATGATATTGAAAAAAAATCTTTAACATGTACACAAACTTCTTCAATTGAGTTATGCTATCTTTGAATATCCACCTACAATAGTATTGACGACCTTTGATGTGAGCAAGAGCAAGGATCACCATAGAGATGGCGTGCGTGATGGGGGGCAAGCTTGTCATTCCACTTAGACCTATGTCTATAACTAGGACCGTGAGATTCAAGGAGGCTCTCTATGCACATGTGGGCCAATTTGTGGAGAGGATGGAGTGCACCAAGCCTATTGAAGGAGAGCTATTTGAACCACAACCCAAATTGATTCATTTATCTCAAATCCTTATATTGGACTCACTTGGGACTTGAAGACCATTGTATTGGGCTACGCATCATCACTTAAGCTCAAGAGGAGAGGAGCGTCTATGATCAGACTTGAGAGCGTGTTGGACTAGACCTAAGCATATTTTTATTATTCTATTTTAGACTTTTTTAAAGTTATATTTATTTTGGGCTTCCATGTTTTATTTATCTCAAGTCTTTTATTATTTGACCTAGGTATAAATACCCTCTTTAGGGTTAGGGAAAGACAACTTTTGATCAGATTATTTTCTTGTGTGCCACCGGCCATATTGAGAGAATAAACCTCTCTTGTTCATTTCAACTTAGGAATTAAACATCACTTATCAACTGAATCAGATTGTGGCATGATTTTGATCCTAAACAACTTTCTTGGTTTGTTCTTTACCTGTTATCTAGGTTACTCGAGACAAGTTCTTCATGAGGTCTAGTAGGTAAATTTGAAACCCCACGTATCGAAATTAATTTTAGTTAATTCGAATCTATCCTCTTTTTGTTTTCTTGAATCTGAACTTTTCAACCTTTCAATTCTATATGTGGGCATTATTTGGTATCAGAGCATTGGTGTGGAGGAGAATTCTTATTCAACTCCATCGAAATTCAAGATATCGCAGCCCATCACTATCCAATTATTGTTGGTTCATCAATTTAGGTGTGAACTAACTTTCGGCCTAGGGATTTCAATCTTTCTTCTTATTCTTATTTTGGCTAGGGTTTTCAATTATTCTTCTTGATTTTTTTGAAACTTTCAGCCTATATTAAAAAAAGTTCAAAAAAAGTCCCAAAAAAATCCAAAAAAAGACCGAAAAAAGGTCTAAAAAATCAAAAGAATTCGAAAAAAAGTTCAGAAAAAGTATGAAAAAAGTATAGAAACACCCAAAAAAATTCGTCTGTTTGTTTCATCATACTCGTACTTGCTAGTTGGTTTAAAATTTTTGCACACTTTTGATTCTTTTGATCAATTGAGAATTGGTTCCGAGTAGTGTTTTGAATTTTAGAGGGGATTGAATGGTAAAAGGCAAGAGTTTGTGAGCTTATTTGAGGGAATCATTGTCGTGACTTAAAAACGAGGAGAGTGACATCATTTAAGTGAAACACGTGAGGGAGTGTGTGAGGTTGTTTATTTCTAACTTTGTTTTACAGATATATCATTTTATCTGGAATGTCACAGGGAGGTAGTAATGATGACAACTAAGGGGGAGATGCAAATATCGCTTTCACTTTGAGAGCCATGCAGCAACAATTTGAGAGGTTTAATCTAGCCTTAACTGAGATTAGGGGACAGATGGATAAGCTCAGACAAAGGAGACGCGAGGAATCTCAGGGGAGGCGTGCAGGTTTACGCTAGCAGTAACCACCACCTCATAGACCACCACCTCGGTATGAGCCAGAGGAGGACGACTTTGAGAAAGAGGAGTTTGAGGTACGTAGATCTAGGAGAGCTCAGACAGTTGAGTCATTTAACAGGAGAGATGGAGACCTTAAATCCATCAAGATGCAGATCCCAGCCTTCCAGGGAAGGAATGATGTAGAGGCTTACTTGGAGTGGGAAAGGAAGGTGGACTTAGTTTTTGAGTGTCACAATTTTTCTGAAGATAAAAAGGTAAAGCTAGCCGCTGTGGAATTTACGGATTATGCACTAATATAGTGGGATCAGTTGGTGACATCCAGGAGGAGAAATGGAGAGATGCCAACTACTACTTGGGACGATATGAAGGCATGCATAAGGAAGTGGTTTGTGCCTTCTTACTATTATAGGGAGATGCACCAGAAACTTCAGAGACTTACTCAGGGGTCTAAATCAGTGGAGGACTACCACAAGGAGATGGAGGTGGCAATGATTCGAGCCAACATAGAGGAGGACCCAGAGGCTACAGTGGCCAGATTTTTTAGTGGACTTAATAGGGAGATAGCCAATGTTGTGGAGTTGCAGCACTACTTAGAGATTGAGGACAGGATGAACATGGCCATGAAGGTGGAGAAACAAATCAAAGCTAGAGTGGCAGCAAGGAGTGGGGCGAATTCTAGCTAATCATGGAGTTCAAAATGGCCCAAGAGAGGAGAAGTTAAAAGACATGGGGCTGGACTTCAAGGAGACACCGACCCTAAAGGTACACCTAACACCCAAGCTTCTTTTAGTAAGCATTCTAGCATTAAATGTTTTAAGTATTTAGGTACTGGCCATATTGCATCTCAATGTCCAAATAAGAAAGTCATGATTATGAGGGATAATGGGATGATTGATTCGGAGGATAGTGGTAGTGAATCTGAGATTATTGTTGATAATGATTTTGAGGATGATAGTTGCTTTGAGAGAGCTATTACATGGGAAGCATTAGTAGTTAAGAGGGTACTGAGTGCTAGGCCACATATGAGGTTATAGATCAGAGAGAAAATCTTTTCCATACGAGATGTTTAGTTGGTGGGAAAGTATGCAATTTGATCATTGATGGGGGTAGTTGCACTAATGCAGCTAGTTGGACTATGGTACAGAAATTGGGTTTGACATGCAGAAAACATCTGAAGCCATACAATTTACAGTGGTTCAATGATAGTGCTGGTGTGAAGGTGACTAGGCAGGTTATAGTGCCATTTTCAGTAGGGAGATATGAGGATGAGGTGTTGTGTGATGTGGTACTAATGGAGGCTGGTCATATGTTACTTGGGAGACCTTGGCAGTTTGATAGGAGGGTAGCACATGATGGATATACCAATAGGTACTCTTTTAAGTTTAAGGATAGGAATTTCATTCTTATACCTTTATCACCTCATGAATTATACTTGGACTAGTTAAAAGCAAGTAAAAGTGAGGAGGGATCGGGTAGTGAGCCTAAAAAATTGAAGAGAGAAAAGAGGCCCAAAAGAAAAATGAGATAGGCCCAAAGGGGATTGACTGCACAGGTGAGGAAAAGAAAATGGGATGTTCAGGAGAGAAGAGCTCAGTGAGTGAAAAGAAGAGTGGAAAGAAAGAGAGAAAAGTGAGCTTGCTTTCCAAGGGAAGAGATTTGCACATAGCAACTGGAGAAAAAAGAGCACTAGTGGTTGTGAGATACAGAGAGTGTTTGGTTTCTGAAACTAACCCTCTTGATGCTTTGCCTAGTGGTTTTACTTCTCTTTTGCAGGATTATTCAGATGTCTTTCCAGAGGAGATGCCCAAGGGACTGCCACCCTTGAGAGGCATTGAGCACCAGATTGATTTTGTGCCCGGAGCTCAAATTTCAAACCGTCCAGCTTATAGGAGTAATCCTGAGGAGACAAAGGAGCATCAAAGCAGGTGGATGATTTACTAGAAAAGGGACATGTGAGGGAGAGTTTAAACCCGTGTGTGATGCCTGAGTTGCTAGTGCTAAAAAAAGATAGGACCTGGAGGATGTGTGTAGACTGCAGAGTTGTCAACAAAATCACTATAAAGTATCGTCATCCTATTCCTAGGTTAGATGATATGCTTGATGAATTGCATGGTGCATGTATCTTTACAAAAATTGATTTGAAAAGCGGATGCCACCAGATTAGAATGAAACCAATAGATGAATGGAAAACTGCTTTTAAACTAAATATGAGTTGTATGAATGGTTAGTTATGCCATTTGGTTTAACTAATGCACCCAACACTTTTATAAGGTTGATGAATCATATGTTGCGTGCATTTCTTGCAAAATTTGTGGTTATTTACTTTGATGACATCTTGATATATAGCACTAATCTTAATGAGCATGTCATGCATGTGAGATGTGTTTTGGATGTATTGAGACAGGAGAAACTATATATGAACCTTGAGAAGTATACTTTTTACATTGATAGGCTTGTATTCTTGGGGTTTGTAGTCAGTTCTAAGGGAGTTGAGGTTAATGAGGAGAAGGTGAAGGCTATCCAGGAATGGTCGATGCCTAAGAGTACTAGTGAGGTGAGGAGTTTTCATGGACTTGTTAGTTTTTATAGGAGGTTTGTGAAAGATTTCTCTACCATTACTGCTCCTTTGACTGAAATAGTCAAGAAGGAGAAGGGGTTTACATGGGGTAAGGAACAAAAGCATGCATTTAATTTGTTGAAAGAAAAATTGTGTTCTGCTCCTATTCTGCATTTACCTAACTTTGAGAAAGCTTTTGAGGTTGAAAGTGATGCTTCTGGTATTGGTATAGGTGTTGTGCTTTTACAGGAAAACAAACTAGTAGCTTATTTTAGTGAAAAACTGAGTGGTGCACAACTCAATTATCCGACCTATGACAAGGAGTTTTATGTTGTGGCGAGAGCATTGGAGGTGTGGCAACATTACCTTCAACCTAGAGAGTTTGTCATTCGGACGGATCATGAGTCCCTAAAGCATTTGAAGGGACAAGATAAGCTGAGCAAGAGACATGCCACTTGGGTGGAGTTTTTGGAGACATTTTCGCATGTGCTATATTACAAGCAAGGGAAGGAAAATGTGGTAGCTGATGTTTTATCTAGGAGGTATTCCTTAATTTCTACTCTTAGTTCTAAATTATTAGGATTTGAGCAGCTTAAGGACTTGTATACTTCTGATAATGAATTTGTTACTTTGTATGCTACTTATGAGCATGTTGCATTCCAGAAATTTTATAGACGTGATGGATATTTGTATCGTGTTAATCAACTGTGTACCTAATTGTTCTTTGCGTGCTTTATTTGTGCATGAGGCCCATAGTGGTGATTTGATGGGTCATTTTGGGGTTACTAAAACTTTGGATATTTTGCATGAATATTTCTATTGGCTTGGTATACGCAAGGATGTTGAGCGTGTATATGCCAAATGTATTGCATGTAGACATGCAAATTCTACTGTTAAACCCCATGGATTGTATACCCTTTTACCTGTGCCTACTAAACCTTGGGTTGATATTTCTATGGATTTTGTTTTAGGACTGCCTAGAACAAAGAAGGGGTATGATAGCATCTTTGTTGTTGTTGATCAATTTAGTAAGATGGCACATTTCATTGTATGCCATAAGACTGATGATGCTGTGCTTATTGCTGATTTATTCTTTAGGGATATTGTTAGATTGCATGGTATTCCTAGGTCTATTATTTCAGATAAAGATGTTAAATTTTTTAGCCATTTTTGGTGTGTTCTGTGGGAAAAGTTGGGTACTAAATTGCTTTATTCTACTACTTGTCATCCATAGACAGATGGACATACTGAGGTTGTTAATATAACCTTAGGTACCTTGTTAGGTGTTGTAGTTGGTAAAAAATTGAAAACTTAGGGTGATTGTTTGTCATTTATTGAGTTTGCATATAACAGATGTATGCATTCCTCCACAGGTTATTCACCTTTTGAGCTTGTATATGGTTTTAACCCTTTAACTATCTTGGATTTGGTATCTTTACCCTTGTATGAGTTGTCTAGTACAGATGGCAAGAGGAAAGCCGAGATGGTTAGGGACTTGCATGCGAAGGCGAGACAGCACATTGAGCATAGAAACAGGGTGTATGCGAAGCAATCCAAAAATGGGCAAAAGTTGGTGACTTTTAAACCTGGAGATTGGGTTTGGGTGCATCTGAGGAAGGAGAGGTTTCCTACCCAGCGGAAATCCAAGCTGGATCCTAGGGGTGATGGTCCGTTCTAGGTGTTGGAGAAGATAAATGACAATGCCTACAAGATTGACCTGCCAGGTGAGTATTCTATTTCTGCAACTTTTAATATTACTGATCTTTCTCCTTTTGATATGAATTCAGATTCGAGGATGAATCTTCTTGAGGAGGGAGGGACTGATGTGAGCAGAAGTAAGGATCTTGAGAAGATGGCGAACTCCAAGCCTATTGGAGGGGAGTTTAATGGAATTGAACCCAAACTAATCCATTTAACTCAAATCCTTGGACCGGATACACTTGGAGCTTAAAGACAAGAAGATTTGGGCTTGTTATTTATTATCTTTTATTTTAGGCCCAAGGACTGGTTTATGGGTTGTTCTTTTAGCTGGTAGCATATACTTTGTTTGTTTGAGTTATTTTAAGACTTGGATCAGATTATGTTCAATGGGCTTGCAAACCCATTCCTATTAGGTTTAGGACTTAGTCCAG
>JANZLC010000202.1:2297434-2310281 GCA_026413385.1 Erythroxylum gracilipes | reverse complement strand
ATGTTGTTTTGTTACATGATGTAAAGAATTTTCTTTCTAATAATTTCGAAATGAAAGATATGGGTGAGGCATCCTATATGATAGGAATAGAAATATTCCGAGATAGATCACAAGGATTGTTAGGATTGTCTCAAAAAGGTTATATCGAGAAAATATTAGAAAGATTTCAAATGAAAAAAATGCTCCGCAAGGATAGTTCCAATTCAGAAAGGGGACAAATTTAGTCTAATGCAATGTCCATGAAATGATTTGGAACGTAAGGACATAAAGTCTATTCCTTATGCATCAGTAGTTGGGAGCTTAATGTATGCTCAAAGATAAACTAGGCTAGATATCAGTTTTGCTGTTGGAACACTAGGACGATATCAAAGTAATCCTGGACTGGACCAATGGAAAGCTGCAAAGAAAGTCCTTAAGTACTTATAATGCACTAAGGACTATATGCTCACATATAGCAAATCAACTCGTCTCGAAGTGATAGGTTACTTGGATTTAGACTATGCCGGTTGTGTAGACTCACGGAAATCTACATTCGGTTACATGTTCCTATTAGCTGGAGCAGCAGTTTCGTGAAAAAGTGAAAAGCAGCCCGTCATTGCTACTTCTACTATGAAGACTAAATTTGTGGCATGCTTTGAGGCCACAATTCATGGATTATGGTTGCGTAACTTTCTCTTAGGCCTTGGTCTTGTTGACAGTATTGCCAGACCGTTAAGAATTTATTGTGATAATTCCGCAGTCGTATTCTTCTCTAAGAATGAAAAATATTCCAAAGGTGAGAAACGCATGGATTTGAAGTATTTGTCTGTGAAAGAAGAAGTACAAAAACATAAAGTGTCAATTGAGCTTATTGGTACTGATCTCACGATAGTGGATCCATTAACTAAAAGCTTACCGCCCAAAATATTTATTGGACATGTTGAACAGATGGGCCTTATGGATAAGTCCTTGTTAGCATAGAAGTCTAACATGTATATATACATATCATTGTATTGCTCGAATTGTTATGACACTTATGAATTCAACTATAGTCATATGTTTTTGCTCACTTATTGGTTATCCATATTATGTTGTTAAAAGGTTTGAAAGAAGTTGAATGAATTGAAAAGCTTGTATTGCCATTTGATTAAGTAAAGAATATATACAAGTTACAAAAGAGATCCTAACTGAACGGATAGGATACAACAACCTATTTTGAACAAATATTCGAATAAGTTACAGATTAGATAAAGTTAATGACTTGGTCAAATAAGGCTAAGAAATAGGATTGTTTGTGTTATTACGCCCCCTCAAGTTTGCAGTTGTTCGTGCAAGGGACAACTTGGACAATAATCGATCAAAAGAAGCACGAGGTAATGGTTTAGTGAGCATGTCAACAACCTGATCTGTTGAATGTAGGTGTCGGATTTCAATTTGGTTCTGCTTAACTTGATCACGAACAAAGTGAAAATCAATCGCAATGTGTTTCATCTGACTATGAAATACCGGATTTTTGCACAAGTATGTAGCTCCCACATTATCCGTGTAAACAATTGGTGGACTAGAGAGAGGGCAGTGAAGTTCACGAAGAAGATTTGTTAACCAGTTGGTCTCGGCCACAGCAACAGCCACGGCACGATACTCTACTTCTGTTGATGAACGCAAAATGGATTTTTGTTTCTTTTAGGACCAAGAGATAGGCATGCTGCCAAAGTAAGTGATATAACCTATTGTTGAAGTGCGATCAATAGGATCACCAGCCCAATCTGCATCGGAGTAAACAAACAACCTAGGATTCTTGTCCTTTACTAGACAGAGACCATAATTAGATGTTTGTTTCAAGTATCGTAGGAGACGCTTGAGAGCTTGCCAATGCAACGGTCCGGGAGAATGCATAAATTGAGCCAATTTATTGACAGGGAATGCTATATTAGGTCGAGTAAACGAGAGGTATTGCAGTTTTCCCACAAGTTTGCGATAACCCGAGCCATCAACAATGGAATCAGTAGACGCATGCAAAAGGACACTGTCAAAGCACATTGGTGTTGCCACACCTTTGGATTCATGCATATTTGCTTCATGAAGCAAGTCCGAAACATACTTTTGTTGCGACAAGAACAGACCATTTTGACATGGAGCGACTTCAACCCCAAGAAAGTAATGAAGAGTGCCAAGATTCTTGATTGAAAACCTTTGTGCCAAGCCCGAAATTATTTTGGAAATAACAGTCGGAACATTGCCAATTACTATTATGTCATCAACATAAATCAAGAGGTAAACGATGCAGTCCGGTTGTCAAAGAATAAAAAGAGATGTATCTGACCTTGAGCATTGAAAACCAACACTTATTAGATAGCGAGTGAGCTCCGTATACCATGCTCGAGGAGCCTGCTTGAGACCGTAAATTGCCTTGTGTAACTTGCAGACATAGGAGGGATGAGCCGAGTGCACAAATCCAGAAGGCTGACGCATATAAACCTCTTCATCAAGAGTACCCTGTAGGAAATATTGACATCTAGCTGTCGGATTGGCCAAGAATTTTGGGTCGCAATAGTGAGAACAAGTCTAATGGCTACCGATTTAACCACAGGACTGAAAGTGGCTTTATAGTCGATGCCCTCTCATTGAGTAAACCCTTTGGCAACCAATCGAGCCTTATACCTGTCAATAGATCCATCAGGCTTATATTTGATTCGAAATAACCATTTACAATTAACCACGTTTCGAGACGGATCATAAGGGACCAATTCCCAAGTCTAGTTTTTGACTAAAGCTTTATGTTTAGCTTGCATGGCCTGGTTCCAATGAGGTTGTTTCAAAGCTTGTTTGTAAGTGATGGGAAGGGTGGATGGTAATTTAGTTATGGTACAGGCAGTAAAGGACTTGGGTTTGGTGATATTATTTTTGGATCGAGTTACCATAGGATGTAGATTGGTGATATGGTGTGTGGGTTGGTTGGGAGCAGCATTGAGCAGTGGCTGGGGTTGGCACTCGGTTGAAGGTGGTCAGTATTGGGTAGTGGCTGGGGATGTCTCTCGGCTAGTGGGGGAGGGCAAAGGATTGGGGCTGTTATCAGGTTGAGGTGGTGCAAGTGAAGGTATGGGGGTAACATGGTTTGCGAGAGTACCTGAACTGGAGGGCAGTTCGTATTGCTGATCGAGAGGGATGGGTGCCAACAGCTCGAGACAGTTACGAAATGCTCCTGGAAACCTGTATTTGCATTCAATTGATGTTCATCTTTTGATTGATCAAGTAAATCCCATGTTTCAATAGTGAATTTTTGATTTAAATTTGCAAACATGGTCTGAAATGGGACAACATTTTCAAAGAAAACAACATCTCGTGAGAGATATAGTTTTGAAGACATAGGATCAAAACATTGGTGACAATAGTACTGGTTTGAGAAACCAACATATACACATAGAGTTGACTTAGTTTCGAGTTTGTTCTTCGCATAGGGCCAGAGCCAAGGGTAACACAATGAGCCGAATGTTTTAAGGTTGTCAAATTTTGGTTCGTCTTTAAACAATATTTCATGTGGGGTACGGTCTTGTAAGATTGGGGTGGGCATTTTGTTGATTAAAAACACAGCATGTTGACAAGCATAGCTCCAGAATTGACTTGGTAGAGAAGCTTGGTGAAGGAGAGTTTTAGCGGTTTCAAAGAAATAGCGATGTCGTCTCTCGACGAGGGCCACTCTTTGGGGTGTGTACGGGGGGGATATGAGATGTTGAATACCATGTGTGTGTATATAGGGTTGTAAACCAATGTACTCTCTGCCATCATCAGTATAAAGCGAATAAATTTTGGTTTCAAATTGTTTTTCCAAAAGTGGATGCATAGTTTTGAAAACGTTTTGAACTTCACCCTTTGTTTTTAGAGTGTAGAGCCACATATAGCGAGAGTGGTGATCAACAAAGAGAACATAGTATCTTTTTTGATCAATCGAAATTACTGGTGAAGGAACCCATAAATCACTAAAAAGAGTTTGAATTGTTTTGTGCTTGATAGGGTGGTTTCAGAGAATGGTAACCGGTGCATTTTATTTGAAACACATGAATTACAAACGGAATCAATTTTAGAAGTAGAAAAAGGAATTGAAATTTTTTTTAATGTTTGAAACAAAGTACGACGATTGGGATGCCCCAATCGACGATGCCAGAGATCTAAAGATTGCACCGCCACATTGCATATTGGATGTTGCATATTGAGACTGTTTAAAGGCCATTGATAGAGCCCATCCCTATTCGATCCTTGCATTAAAGGTACTCCCGTGCTCAGGTCCTTCATAATAAAAGAAAACGGAAAGAATTCAATTGAAGTTTTGTTATCAAGACAAAATTGTGAGACAGAGATTAAATTATGGGCAATATTTGGGGCACACAGAGTATTGGAGAGTTTGAATTTTTGATTGGAGGCAGTGATATAGGTGTTACCAGTATGGGAAATAGGAATGGTATTACCATTGCCCATAGTGATCTCGGTCGGACCGTGGTAGTCTTGTGCATGGTCCAAGCTGCTTGAATCAAACGTCATGTGGTGACTTGCACCCGAATCAACAACCCATGTTTGCTGTGGTTGAGTAGTATAACCAGCGAAATTATCTCGGGCTTGATGATGATTATGCGATTGAGATTTGTATACCTTTGTTGTATGACCTGGACGTTCACATAGTTGGCAGCGAACCTTGTCATTGGGCATGTTGTTTGAGTAGCATTGCTGTCGCCAAGGTCCATTGTTGCCATTATTTCTAGACGATTATAGCCAGTTTTGATTTCTCGAAGAAGAAGGCTTATAAGCAGGCTGATGTTGCGCAACAGTGGCAACAACGGTCAGGGTTTTCTTGCTTTCTTCATTCTGAAGAAACAATTCATGATCCAAGAGTTTCTCATATAACTCTTCATAGGTGATGGGTGTGGATCGAGATCGAATCGCAGCAGAGATAGCGGTGTATTCGGAGCCGAGGCCTTGCAAGATGCGAACCATGAGTTGAACATCAGTGAGCGGTTCTCCAGCAGTGGCAAGTTCATCAGCAATGGATCTGATGTCGTGAAGGTAGTCAGCTACAGGGCGGGATTCTTTTGTTATCCGAGTGAGCTGATCTTGGAGGTGAATGAGGCAAGTTTGAGACTTGCTTGCAAAGGCTGTTTGGAGGGCAAGCCAAGCCTTGTGAGCAGAGGTTGCATACGCAACAGTGGAAGCAAGAGTCAGTTTAACCGAGGCAAGAAGAGCATTTTGCACCAGCTGGTCTTGTTGGAACCATTTGGTAAAGGCCAGGTTTAGGGTCGTTTGATTGTTTTCCGTGATTGTTTGTGGTGGGGAAGGGAGGTTTCCATCGAGGTGGCCAGAGATGTTGTGTCCATGCATCAATATGGAAACTTGGGCTTTCCATGTAGTGTAATTTTGGCTTTCGGTAAGTTTGATAAGGAGTTGCGAGGCCGGATTAACTTATGACCGCCATGATCCCATCAGCTTGATTCAATTAATGATGAATTGATCGATTCCATGTATTGTGTGCACTTAAAGTTATTGGATCACCAAGTCGTAACATGGGCCAAGTGGGAGAATGTTAGACTATTTTATGTCCCATGTAATTTATAGATTGAGTCCCATGAAAAGCACCCAAGATAATAGTTATTGGGTATTAAATTATTGGGTCTCAAATGGGTCACGGACCCTTTTTCTCTCTCTTCCACTTACCAAAGGACATGTCCGTTGGGAATGCTATATAAGTTGAAACAACTTATTGAAACATAACGATTCTGAAAGGTTTCTGAACCATTGAGGAAATCACTGAAGGAAGAAGATGAGAGGAAATAAATCAACATCTTACAATAACGACGAAACAATCATGGATATAGGTATACAAATCTTTCGATCCGATAAAATGATTTACATTAATCTACAAGTGAACAACGTATTTTTATGGGTGAGTCACAGTTAAGTGCATTGGAGAGATATAGAGTGTGTCATCGAGGTTGAGTGTGCCAAGGACAGAGAAATTGCTTAAGGCACACATGAGCAGATTAATTGAACAAGGTGTTTGGGTGTGATAGTCGCGATGAAGTTTTTTGTTTGTGAGATTGGATTTATTGCAAGACAGTACAACGTCTTGGTGAGCCAGTGGGTGTGATGCATATGCTCTGATTTACTGAGAAAGTGGTAACGAGTCTTAGGTGTTGGTGAATTATGGCTGTACGTGCATCTTGAAAGTTAACTGAATGACGTCAGATTTATTTCGGAACAGCTAAATAATTTGGAAAAAAAATTCTTTTATTTCAAGTATATTATCGTTTAGTTCTTAGTGATTAAACACTTGAGTTATTTTTATTAATTATTTTTTGAGTGAAAGTAGTTAGAAAAATTCTCTAACGAGATTAACACGAGTTGGTCGTGTTATTGGGTGTGAAATTCTTTCACGAAAAGTGAAGTTAAGAGATAGTGTCAAGAGTTGAGTGAGTCGGCTCAGTAAAGTCTTGGGTAAATCTATTTTACTTCGGTGAGAGTTATTAAGCTGAGTGGGATCCTTGCAGACGTAGACAAGGCGTGTCAAACTGTGTTACCAAATTTTTGGTGTTTTTATTATTTTGATTTTACTTGTTTTTATTTTATTGGTGCCAAAGAAATTTGCAGAAAGTTTGCGAAATAATTAATCGCTTTAATTTTTTAGTTAATTTGTAATTGGACCTATAGGTTTATAAGTTCAACATATGTTGTATTTTTTGCTGAATTAATTAAGCAAAAATATGTAAATTAATCTCATATATCTAAATTGTTCTTGATTTGATGAACATTTTAAATTTTTTCTTATTTATATCAAATTTTAAAATGGGTAACAAAATAAAAAATTACATCTTTTATTTTGATCAAGATTATTAGAATTTCAAAATATATCGAGAATTTATTTAATTAAAACAATTCAATTTTTTTCAATTGAGACTAACACAAATTAACTCTATACATTTTTTTAAAAAAATTCTATTGAGAGAAAACGAGAGGAATCAATTTCCAACCAAGGATGGCAATAAGTAAGGCTAAGCTTGTGCTTATCCAAGCTCCAACTTGATCTAAAATTTTGTATTTGAGTCTAAATCTAATTTGAACTAAAGTTCAAGTTCAAGTTCGATCAAGATTTATTTTCTTAATTTTTAAAATTAAAAATAATATTATTTTATTTAAATAATAATATTTTATTAAAAATTTCGATTTTCAAAGCTTGAATGTTTTTTAAAAATCCAAATTCTAACTTCATCACCTTAAGTCAAATCCGTTGATTTAAGATCGGACCCAATAGATTAGATTTTTCTGTCGACTCTAGTTCTGGGACACAAGTCCCGTTTCTGTAGCAGAACGCAATGGTCACTCGCCATCAAGAAGGTTGACTCACTGGTTTCGCGGAAGAGAAGGTGGAAATTTTGTGAAATGTGTTTTCCACAACTATATTCCAATGATGATGACAGCTAAATGACGCTTAATGTCTATATTCCAATGTTTTCAGTTTTCCACAAACCAATGTACAAGTTCATTGGACTTTTAATTTAAGAGAATCAAAATATAATTATTCGAAAATTGTTTCATAGACTTTTTTGGATGATTTTGAATGCCGTTTCGTATGGATTGGTATAGTATGTACCGGATTAAAACTGGCACTCTTGGATTGGACAGATGACTTCAAAGAGGAAAAAGACTCGACCCAACTATAGTACCTCGAACTCCAGGTACTATAGTTGGCCTGACGTCTCGTTCGGTGTTAGTTGAATTGGAATTGTCAAGACTCAAGGGTCGTCCGCTTAAGTCTCTGGACAATCCATTTTACCAACCACATCCAGAAAAAGGCAAAAGAAATCATGTGAACAGGTGTCTTAAACAATAATTAAAAATTAAAAATTCCTTAAGTGACTTATATTACACTTTAACTTAATTTTAATCAATTTGTCACATATAACTAAAATATGTTTACAAAAAGTTAATTTGATAAACATTTTTATTGATATTTAGATTACAATTTGAGACATTCTCTTATATTTTGATTATGGTAATAATAATAATATTATTATATAACAATTTTTTTTGGTAAATCAGTAGATATATTAAAAAAGAGGTTTATGTACAAAGGTAGAGAACCCAAGAAGCCACAGGCGGCTCGCAAAGCAAAAGGAAGAAGCCACAAACAGCTCTCCTAAATAACGAAAGCAAAAGCCACAGACGGCTCACAAATAAATAGAAAACTACTATGAGAGAAGTCACCAGGAGTGCCGCTGGAGAAGGGACACCGGAATCCAAGACCAGGAGGCGGAAGCCATGCGCAAACTGCTTGCGGAGAGAAGGGACCAGCAAAGCCCCTAAGAGTCCAACTGTCGGTCAGGAAGGAGATCAGCATGAGCTAAAGAAGCATCAAAAGGGAGGTCGTCGAAAGTGCCAACAGGCCGAGGCCGGTGGATGCTGCTAGGGATAGAGGCCTCCGAACTCAGGACACAGGGCAACGGACTAGGCGTGGATGGCAACTCGGGAACCAAAGCCGGGCTAGGGGTGCATATCTGGCTTGGAGAACCGGGAAGCGAGCGTGAGGAAATCAACATGGCTATAGCTGGGGCAGGACTAGAGGCGGGAGGCGGACTAGTCTGGATCGCTGGAGAAGTAGTGCAAGACTAGAGGCGGGAGGCGGACTAGTCTAAAGCTTTGGAGAAGAAGCAGGCCTGGAGCGCCGAAGACACCGCCGAAGAAACACAGGAACAGCCGAAGAGCTAGGGCATGGGTTAGGGGCCAGCGCACTAGAGGGGGCGAGAGGCGCTGCCGGAGGCAGAGTGACATAAGAGTGACCGAAGACACCACACGTGGCATACCGCTTGGGCGTCCACTCATACTCCACCCGGACCCGAAGAGGCTCATCACTCAGACAACAATCAATCGCAAGCTCATGAAGCGGCTCATCAATGGCAGATAACTCGACACAAACTCGAGCAAAAGAGAGGCGAGTGCGGTCGGCAGTAAAACGGTCGCAATTGAGGGGGCGTCCAATCTAACCAGCCAAGATCTCGAGGCACTCAGCATTCTACATCGGAAGAGGTAAGTCATGCAGTCTGACCCAAACCGGAACGTGTGACACCCGTGATTTATCAAAAATAAAACGTGAGTGCCACTGCTGCAGAACCATGAATTCGCCACCGAAAAACTATGGACCCTGCTCGAGGACCGAATGTAAAGCGTCCTCCGACTTAAAATGGAACAGGAAAAAACCCGTACTCGTAGAAATCACATCCTCCAATCCAAAGGTCTGCCAAACCCGAATGGCAAGGGATTTAACAGCGAGGAAAGGCATATTATGCCCCAGAAAAAACCCGACTAAACATCGGGTCCACTGATGGAGGTTGCGCAAGATGGCCTGCGCTAGGAGTATCACGGGCCCAGAAGAGCGAGCACGGGATTTACCTAAAAATTTAAGTCCAGTTGAAAAACTGGAAACTCTAACTCGATCGACCCAAGAAAAATCTGAGGATTTTTTTGTGGGTGGTCGAGATTTTCCTAAATTCGTAGTCACATTCACAGTAGCAGTATAAGAATTTACAGCAGATTTTCCTAATTTCGTAGACACATTCACAGCAACAGCATAAGATTTAACAGCAGGAGCTGGGCCTGGAGGCTGATGGCCCACCTACCCATGGAGGGCTGATGGCCCTTCAGCTGGAGCCTTGCGTTGGAGCCCAGCAAAAGGGCCTGCAGCAGGAGCCTTCCCCAGCAGCCCAGGAGAAGGCTCCAAGGACTGGACCCGCACGGGCCCAACAGCCCCCTCAGCTGGACCAGATGCGGGGCGTGGAGAGGGGCGGGCGGTTCCTCCCACAGCAAACGATGATGGCTCAGCGGGCTTCAACGGTTGGAGCAGCTCCACGTCGGCGAGACCAGCAACGGCCACGGCAGGAACCGCCGGATGATCAGGCGATGGCGCAGCTACCTGCGGCGGCACACGGGACGCCGGCAAGGCAGGAAAAGTATCGGACGAAAACAGCCCCTCCTGCCCCTTGCAAATCGCCGGCGTAAGAACCGATAGTGGGGGGGCCTCGACGGAGACGGATCCAACTCCTCCGAACGCCAAAGCCGGTAGAGAATGAGATGGGGGTTGCGATGGGTGTTGAATGATCGGTATAGGTGGGAAGGTGTTTGGGTGGGGGAGAACGCCGGCGATAGGTGGTGGAGAAGGAGCACCACCGACGACTTTAGGCGCAATGTCCCGGCGGTAGTGAGATCCGATGAGCAAACCGTGGGAAGGGGTGTGTAGATCGGGCTGAGACGAACCCGCAGATGTATGAACAGTGGTGGTTGGAGGCAGAGGAGGGTCGCCGGCGGTGGCAAGGGCGCCGCCGCCGGCAGAGGTGGCGGTGGGGGCAGTGGTGGCGGCAGCGGACCCTCCCCCTGCAGAAGCTAGGCAAAGAGTAGATGTAGGGCTTTTGGTGGTGGCGGGAGAATTTCGAAGTTTCCTACCCATAATCCTAGAGAGAAGTCAAAGAAACTACATCAAAATGTTACAATCGCCCAAGATCTTCTGAAGTCTTTTTCATAAAGTCTCCCACCTAAATTAGAAGACCACTTAATAATGAACATCAATAAAAAATATAACAAATTTTATTGATGTTCATTATTAAAAGTTTTAAACTAATATTCTACTTAATTTAATTCTTATTATCAGCTGAAAGTTAAACCGAAAAAATAAGAATTTTAAAGTTTAAAAGAAAAGTAAGTAACTTATCGTGTTTTGTTTTGCTATGACATAGGGACTGTTTAGCAATCAGCTGATTGCATTTAGCTGTTAGCTGATAGCTGATTCTATCAGCTAATTTAACCGGTGAATTGCAATAATTATTTGTTATAAATGTTTGGTAAAATTAATTGTTTAATATTAGTTGTTTATGTGTAAAATGACTTATGAGAATATGACTTTAAAAAAATTATAAGAATATAAATATTATATATTTTAGTATTTTGATGAATATTCTTATAAAAATTTAGATTTTATATATTTAATTCTACAAAAAATTAAGTTTATAACTCTAATAAAAAAACATAGAACATATATCGACCTCAGTAATTATAAACTAAACCAAACCTTAATCGATCTCAGTAATTATAAAAAAAGCAAAGTAACAGGTAGTATCCACACAGACCTGATAAGAACCCAAAAACATAAAATTCAATCAAAAAAAAAAGAAACAATCCCCCTTTCAATTTATTGTTAATAATAATAAGGAATTTAACAATAACAATAAAATTAATAATAATAATAATAATAATAATAAGGAATTTAATAATAATTAATTAATTAATATAATTAATAAAAATAATAGTAAGTAGAAAATTAATAAATTTAATAGTTAATAAGAATAAGAATAATAAAGTTAATAAGAATAAGGAATTGAATAATAATAATAATAATAAGACGGTCAAAAAGAGTAAAGCATAAAGGGGACAAAATTGACATTAAAATAAAAACTATCAGCTAATTACGTTAAAACATTTCTTGTAGAGGAGCTTCTTCAAAATCAACAGGTTAGGTTGAATCAACCAACCCAACTAGATCATAACCAAATAATTCAAACAACTTTTCTATAAAGTTAATCATTTGATTTGGATCAATCAGCTATTTTTTGGCTAATGAAAAAAGTCCCCAATGTTAATAATAAGGGGTTAAAAAAATGTATCTTAGTATACAACGTTCAGCTCATTTTTTTCATGCAGATAAAATATATGTAGTGTCTTTAATGGTTCTTTTTGTTGTTTATTTTGTAGACAATTATACTGCCTTATTTAAAGAGTTATTTGGTCATATTGTAAAAATATGATCGCAGGCTTAATGCCTTGAACTTATTATAATATAGATATGGATTTAACTATAGCGAAAGTTCCTTTTACTTAAAAAAAAAGGAAAGGTATATGTAAAATGTTTCTTATTATGACAAGAATCTTTTGTATAATCATCGATATCTATTTTAAAACCCCTTTGTTTTCATTTTTTATGCAAAGCTTCTCACTCATTTTCTTTTGTTTTTGTGAAGAATGATGACTAAAGTTGTTATAAACCATTTTATGAACCGAAGAATTATGAACATGGACTAGTTGATGGCAGGAGTTCGACTATCCAACATGAATTCTAGCTGTTTTCTAAAAAGTCGAATTTTTCTAAAAAACTTTCTATAAATTCTTGAACTATTGCCGATATGATATTTATATTAATTTTTTTGCTAATTTTTCTACTTAAATTCAATTTTTTCATTTTTAAATCACATTAACTCAATATTTCTATAAACAAATTATATTTGAAATAATCAAATTATTTTAACTATATCTGAAAATTAATATTAAACATAAATAATTTCATAAATATCAAATTAATAATGACATTTTAACTCGAAATCAACCTAAATTTACTGAATTTTAAGTTGGTTTTGAGTTTCTTTCGGTCCAAAAATGTACAACTTTTAAGCGGAGTGATGATATTAAAAATTTTGGCAATTGAGTTCGTCAACTCACCAAATATCATAAATATTACAAATTTTGGGACACACACCTATTGGTTGGCAAGCTTTGATTGCCAACCCCATGATGTGATCTTACTGCTGTTGCGTCCGCGTAATATTGTTTCTTCGGAAGTTTAATGTAGCGTTAGACTTTATGGTTGTGGTATATCTTTTATGTTTTCCTTCCAGATAAAAAAAGATTGAACATACATGCTGTGTTTTGCTCCAAGTACATTAACACTAGAGCATCCTTTTCAGTTCATCGATTGTTTTACTGGTGCCGTGTTAGTAATCAAACTACTGCTATCACTGCAACAGAACTGCAACATATGGATACAGGCACTTTGTGTTTACTTTTCTTA
>JANZLC010000202.1:2248453-2258481 GCA_026413385.1 Erythroxylum gracilipes | reverse complement strand
CTCCTGCCGCAAACCTCGCTTAGGAATAATAGGGCCAACTTCGGTGCCATTAAAACCCACGGTGTACCGGACTGTGGTAACACAAACCATAATCAGCTCCACCCACTTTCTGTTGAACCCCACCAGCTTTAACAGAATAAAACGTAAATACTCCCAATCCACTCGATCGTACGCTTTGCTAATCTCAATTTTGAGGGCTGCTTCACCAGTCTTTCCCTTACCTTTATTCCTCAAATAATGAATGATTTCAAAAGCCACCATGATATTATCGGTGATGAGTCTCCCTGGGACAAACACCGACTGCATAGGAGAGATTATTCTAGGCAGAATAGTTTTGAGTCAGTTCGCGATTACCTTTGCTATGATCTTATAAATGACATTACACAAGGCTATTGGTAGAAGGTCTTTCATGCAGCTAGGATTATCCTTTTTTGGAATCAACACAATTAATGCGTCATTGAGAGCATCAGGGAATTGCTAGTTCTCCATCCAATTACAACACTGGTTAAAACATCTGTTCCCAAAATATGCCAGCATTTTTGAAAAAAAGTTGAGTTCAACCCATCCGGCCCAGGTCCTTTATCCAGATGCATGTCAAAGATTGCTCGCTTAAATTCCTCCATCTAGACTGGAGCCATGAGATAATCATTGTCTTCCTGGTTTACCACTGAATTAATCAAACCAAAATGATGAAACCCCGATCCTTCTGAAGCCGAAAAAAGTTGAGTAAAATAGGATAGAATCACATTTCTAAGCCCTGCGTTATCTGAAACTTTCTGACCTTGATCGTTAGTGAGCTCAGAAATGTAATTTAACCTCTTCCTTCTTGAAGCCTGTGCATGGAAAAACTTAGAATTAGCCTCCTCGTATTGCAGCCAAAACACTTTTGAACGTTGTTTCCAGTGTATCTCCTCTTGAGCTAGCAATTTGTTGAGGTCGGTACGCTGAGCTTCTAATAGAGCATACTTATGTTGTTGTCGAGCCATGTCCATATTCCTCTTAACCGTGTAAATCCTCTCCGCAAAATTACTGCCCAGCTGCTTTTACCAAATGAGTAGACTATTACCGCAATTCTTAAGCTTGGTTATGAGATTCATACTACTATTGACCCCCCAAAAATCTGAAACAAAGTCCAAGAAACTGTCTTCCGTTAACCATTTGTTCTCAAATTTGAACCGCCGAATCAGCTTTACAGGAAAATGACGGTCAGCCACCAGCTTGATAGGGGTATGATCCGAAGAAGCACTCACTAGGTTGTGTAAACTATGAAAAGGGAATATAGCTAACCACTCTGCATTAACGAACGCGCGATCAAGTCTCTCCAAAATAGGCAAATTTGAGTTTCAACCTCTCTGCCAGGTATAACCAAACCCAAGTAGCGGAAGGTAAATGAGATTACAATCTGAAATACATCGACGAAAGCCCTCCATTAAAGATCTAGGATACTCCCCTCCTCCTAATTTGTCATTGGAAGACAGAAGATTATTGAAATCGCCGAAATAGACCCAGGGTATACTGTGAAGTCTTGAGAGAGACCGAAGGAGTTCCCAACTCGCTTGTTTTCTATGCGCTTTCGAAAAACCATAAAAACCTGTAAGCTGCCATTTGGAAAATTTTGGTTCATCAATACATATATCAATGTGGTTACTAGAGGAACTTGTGACAGTAACGAGAACATCCTGCGTCCAAAACATAGCTAACCCACCACTTCGTCCTACTCGGTCAACACAGAAACAATAATCATACTTTAACAAAGTCTTTATTTCATCAATCTTAGAAGAGTTTGCAATAGTTTCACTCAAAAATAAAATACGAGGCTTATTAAAACTAACCAGGTCCTTCAGATTTCGAACTGTCCTGTGGTTGCCTAGGCCACGACAGTTCCAAGCTACATAACTCATGGCTCTCGGCGGGTCTGTTGATCCAGATCGGCCGTTGGGATATGATGTGGAAATGAAGGCAGATTCAGGTCGCTCGAATCCATCATCTCTTCAGAGCTATCTGCAGTGGGACCTTGTCGAGGTCGCTTTTTTGTCTCCTCTAAATCCATAACAAAAGTTTCCTTCTCGTAGTGTTCAGAAATATGAATTGGGCTTTGTCCAGTTGAGCTGCCTCTGAAATTATGATCATTATGGCCCAAACGAAACCCATACTCTACAGCAGGTTTGATCTTTAAATGTTTGGGGATAAAGGTGAATTGATTGCCAATCTTGCAAGGATTCTAGGGTGAAGATTGAGGGGATTTCGGCTCCAGATTTTGTGCCGCATAATCAGCCCAAAAAGCTTGCCCCGAATCACGTTTCCAGCTCACCGTCTTCCTAGCGTTCCGAGCTCTGACCTCCGCCTGAATGTCCTCCAGCCATTCTCGGGTGATATCTCCATCTGGTCTTTCCAGAAGTTTATAACAACTCATTTCGTTATGACCTATTACTCCACAAAGATAGCAAATAAGAGGGATTCGTTCATAACTGAACGTGATCTTGATTGCATCCCCACCCTGTTTACGAAGACACTTCCATCTCATAAGAGGTTCTTTCACATTGACACGGATCCGGACCCTCATATAGTTACTCCATGAGTTGCGGCGTTGAGAAGAATCGTATTCAAGGAAAGTACCCATCAAGTTCCCAATATTTCTTGCAATCGTCTCTGTAGCAAATCCCAAAGGTAAGCCATGAAACTGAACCCAAATATCCATATGAGTAAAATCAATGTTAGCTGGGGATTCCCCTGCCTTCCATTGGTGAACAAGCAAAATACACTTGTTAAATGACCATGGACCTCCGGCTAGCATTTTCTTCAGATCCACATGATGAAAGAACTGAATAAGATAAAGGTTGTGTTCTTCCAGAGGTTTGATAAACGCTCCCCTCAATGGCCGCCAGAGACTCAACAGTGTCCTCTCCAAAGCTTCCGCGTTAACATATCGTTCTCCAACCAATTTACCCAGTAAGCATAGTTCATAGTTGATCTCATCACTTTGTATATCCTCCACTGGAATCACGAACTCTTGATTTTCCTTTTCTCTGATGGAGAGATGCTGGAACTCCTGATCCATCCTAATCAAAGAAAAAGATTCATTCAACAAAAGATAGACATGCACGAAATCGGCAGACCAAAACTTGCACTCTTGAGAGAGAAACGAGAGGCAAGACTATGTTATTTGTCTGTTCAACTTAGATGCCTTTTTGCTTGTTCGTGAAGTAATTGAACTTAGTTGTCAGTACTTAGTAGACGCATTTTTGGAAATCCTACAAAGCAAGATAAAGCAAACAGAACGGACACGTGATCTCTAACACTTTACTTTCACGGTCCTGCTCCTGCCTCTTTTTATCAGGAAGGAAAAGAAACATAGCTACCTGACCCTCTACCAGAAATTAAACATCTCACGGGGACCCAACGACAGTAACAACCCAATGACAGTAACATCACATCACTGGGTTGGCAAACAAGGCTTGCAACCTATAGCTGTGACTGACACCGGTGGCTCCTAAAGGTAATGTATGCTTGGGGTGGCTCGGACTGCGAGTGCAGTCAGGTTGTCTACGCACTGGTTCCCTTCACGATGCACGTGTTGTACTTGTACCTCCATCTGTATTTAGTTTGACCTAATTTTTCGACGGTTTGGTCCATCCAACTTGATTACCCACTGACAAACCCTGTGACGGATACACACAATTTTCCACCGCCCTAGCCCTTTATATCCACTCCACATGCTCCATAACAGCTCGTTGACCTTCTTCCGGCCAAGCAAAATCAGCTTCAAAGAGACTCTTGTTATGCCAATACCACAGTATCCAGCAGGCAACTCCAAAAATGATGGCCCCATTCCCCTTGTATCATTGGGATGTGGTTCATGAGGTTTGATTTTACCCAATCTGCCACATCCTTATGAAAGAATGACGTATCGACTACCCCCGATTGAAAATTACGTCAAAAAACTTGTACTCTCGGACAGTCGAGGATGGCATGTAGTGTGGATTCTTCCTGCCCACATATGTGACAACTGTTGTCCGTAGTGATATGATGTGCTACTCGTTGTTAATTAGTCAGGAGCTTATTCTTACTCAACAACCAGAGGAAAGCCCGGAACCGTTGGAGCCCCGCCTATTTCCAGATTAGGTTCCAGAGGCTAGCATTTACATCCGTGGTGCTCCTCTCTATTAAGTCGTAGGTTGACACCGCTGTGAATCGTCCATTGTCAGTTGGACCTAGCGATGGAGCAGGAAATTTAAGATAGGAGGGCCCAAATATTTAAGTTTTTAAATCTTGAGGGGCCCAGTGCACCATTGGACTCTAAATAACTCTGTTCTTGTGTGTATATATAATATATATACATACATATATACATACATACATATATATTAATTAAAAATAAATAATATTTATTTTTATAAATTTGGGGGGCCAGTGTACTGCTGGGCCCCATGTATCTCCGTCTATGGTTGAACCCCACCTCATGGTATCCTCTACGGTGTCGTCTGCATTAGCGATTATTTTTGTGATATCCATACAGATTGAGGAGGGGAGGTACTGTTAGAACAAGTGTCATTTCTAATTACCAGCTTCATTTTTCAAGTCCGCTACTTTGGCACGGAGAATGGTATCAAGTATTGGAGCAAGCCGAAAGTTTTTAATACTCCATGAGTTTGACGAAGAGAATTTTCAAAAGTTAGGTTTGGCTCAAGTTTATACTCCGGTCAATCAAACCCAATTTTTTAATTTACATTTTAAAATAAGTCATTTTATTCAAAATATTATTACTTTCGCTTAAAATTTTTACACTTTACGTTTGAATTGGGTGAGATAATTCGAGTTTAAGCTCAATTTGAATCCTAAAGTTAAATGAGGAAAAAAAAACTCAAATTTGACCTAAAAGTCACTCAACTTGAGTTGACCCCAAGTCAAAATGTTATTAATTACTAGTTTAATGCTTATAAAATGATTTATGTTTAATATTAATTTTCCAATATAGTTAAAATAATTTGATGATTTCAAATATAATTTTTATATAAAAATGTTGAGTTGATATGATTAAAAAATTATGGAAAATTAAAAAATTGAATTTAAATAGAAAAATTTAGCAAAAAATTTGAAGTTCGTTTAATTGTCCTATTGAACAGTATTGATCATTTTAATTATAAATTTTAATAAAATATCAAATCAGAACTAATTCAAGAAGTTATAAAAAGTTTTAAAAATGTACAACTTTTAAAAATTTTATTCCTCACTTTATAAAATGATTTATTGTAACTTTAGTCATCATTCTTCACAAAAACAAAAGAAAAGGAATAAAAATGAGAGAGAAGAGAGAAGCTTGCATTAAAATATTTGAAGGGTGATTTCAGATGAAAACAAGGGGGCTTTAAATAGATATCGATGATTACACAAAAGATTACAATAAAATATCATAATAAGAAAAGTTTTACATGTTGTAATAGGTAATATATGTTAATTAGAGTTTTTATGTTAATTACTTTTATAAATTATGTGTTTTGGATGTTTTATCTTTCTTATGTTAATTGTTTTTATGATCCCAGTTCCTTGATTTTGGAAGAATTGAGGAAAATTCTAATTACTCATAGTGATAAATTATGTGTTTTTTATTAAATTAATATAATCGGAGTTTTTCACTTATAATTAATGCGTGTAAATTGTGTGATTGGTGACATATAAAAGAGCCGTGTTGTTTTGATAAGTTGTTATTTTTGTGCTAATTTTGGATATAAATCTCTTTAATGTGTTAAAATTTTATTTAAAATTAATGAATTTATTTCTTAATTATTTTCATATGGTTTTCAACACATAGGAGATGTATTTGAATCAAAAAGATGCAAGGAAAACAAAGACAATTCGAATTCCCAGCTGGCAGAGAAGTTTTTGACTAAATATGGACACGTACAAAAGGAAAATATATCTGCAGAATATGATTTGACTACATATTCGATATACTTAGGATTTTTATTATTTAGGGAACCAAGTTGTTGTCTTTTAGGTGGAGATTTGTTGCCTGGTTATGTGGGGAGTGTATCTGATAAAGATAACAATAAGAGGGAAAAGAAAACACTTCTTCTAGTTAGATCATCTTTATGTTTTCTGCTATTTTTTCTCGGTTTAAAGGATTTTCGTATTTTTCTAAAAAAGATCAGATATGGAAACTATGTGTTTTGCTATTCTTTTGTTGGGTTTTGCCTCTGTTATGAGTAGCTAAATTCTCCTTCTTGATTAAAGGGAGCCACATTATCATCTAGCATGTGTGAGATTTTCTAAATAAAGTTTATTTCACTGGAGAATATTAAGTGTCTTCCAAATTGCTTTTTATGATTAAATTAATTGATCTCTAAGGTGCACAACTAAGAATTGATTAGTTTAATTTACAGCCAGATTAGTAAGATTTGACGTTCAATTTTGTTAATCCAAAGTGGCAATTAGGATTACCTTCTTTACGTTAGAAATTGGAAATTCTAGAAACGATATTTATCTGGATTAACTAATTTTATTGATAATTTTTAATAAATAATATATAAGAGATAAAAATAAATTTATTTAATTAAAAAATTATTTTTAACTTTTATTTAATATATAATTATTATAAGCGGTAAAAATATAACAACGCATTAACAACTAAAAAAAATTATTTTTATCTGAAGTAGAATTCTTTACAATTGGAAGTCAAGGTCGATTTCTTTTACTTTTTTTATTGCTTTTACTTTTTTATTGACAAGAATTCTACTTTTCACACTCAATAAAAAAGCAAAAGCAACCGACCTTGACTTCAAGAATTCTACTTTTGTGAAATAATTGAACTTGGTCGCTAGTATGTACGAACTGAATTGCCAAAATTTTTAATATCATCACTCTGCTTAAAAGTTTTACATTTTTGAATGAAAATAAACTCAAATCCAACTTAAAATTCAGTAAACTTAGTCGATCTCAAGTCAAAATGTCATCATTAATTTGATATTTATGAAATAATTTATGTTTAATATTAATTTTCAGATATAGTTAAAATAATTTGATTATTGCAAACATAATTTTTTTATAGAAATATTGAATTAAGGTGATTTAAAAATTAAAAATTGAATTTAAATAGTTAATTAGCAAAAAGTTTAATATAAATATCATATCGGCAATAGCTCAAGAAGTTATAGAAAGTTTTTTAAAAAAATTAGACGTTTTTAGAAAACACCTAGAATTCATGTTGGATAGTCGAACTCCTGCCATCAACTAGTCCACGTTCATAATTCTTCGGTTCATAAAATGGTTTATAACAACCTTTTACTATAGTAAAAAAAAATTGAATTTTTTAAGTAAAAATATTTTTACTATAGTTAAAAGCATATCTAACATTATAAGGAGGAAAAAGCATTAAGCCTGCGATCATATTTACAATATTACTCTAAATAAGGCAGTATAATTATCTGCAAAATAAAAAACGAAAAGAACTACTAAAGCATCACTTATAATTCATTTTCAAAAAAAAAAAAGAGCTGCAGGTTGGATAGTAAGATACATTTTTTGGCTTGATACCATAATAAATTTTGAGGAGATAATACCATAACTTTCAATGAGAGCAAAAAGCCTTATATTGAGGCATGTACAAAACCCTACTTCCTAAAATATTTACACAATAATTATCATAAATATTACAAAATATATTATCATCTAATACAAATTCAATTCTTAAATTCTCACTCGAATTAATAAAATTTTATTTAAATTAATAATTTAAGATAATTATAATAAGTTATCAATTTAAGTTAAATTTAATTAGTTTACTTTAATTTAAGTGTTGAGATGTGTAAATAACATTTGATTATCCTATGTTTGAAGCCCATACTTTGTGTGTTTTGTCAAACCAAAAATTGAAAAAGAAGATTAAAAAAACTTTAAAATAAAATGATTTTTTTCAAATTATTTAAAGATAAAAGAAAATTTCACATTTTTTTAAACTAAAGGGGAAATTTGTTTCTTTTAGTCCACATTCAAATGATTCTTTTGCCATCTTCTCCGCGCAGACCTAAGTGGATGACTTAATTAGTGGACGACTTTGACATTCCAATTCTATATTTTCAATCGACACCTGACGACACGTTTAGCTAACTGTGGAGAAAAATATACATACTATCAAATATATATAATAACTCGTATTGCTCGTTTTAGAGCACTCCACGATTTAAAATTAAGTATTTATGTACTTGCAATTTTAATTATATTCTTATTTTAGATTAACTAACATTTTAAAGTGGAGGCGATTTTTTTTACAGAAATTTAAACTATAAAAATTAATACAAAAGACATCAGAAGAACGAACTAAAAATAAAGCACTTACTAGTACAGTATGTTGTAATACGAGAGTAATTTGCGGTGTCAGAAAAGCAAACAAAAAAAAAGGTTGAGGGTGTCGGGAGAACAACAGATAACATTGGACTAGAAATAAAGAAAATTAAAATTTTGAACATTTTATTGTCACTTTTTTAAAGTTTGGGCTAGAATTGAAAAAAATTAAAAGCTACGATGTTTTATTACTACTTTTTAAAGTTCGAGTTATAACTGAAAAATTGACTAAAGTTTGAGTTTGGTTTAGTAATTATCCCTAAATTTAATAAAAACTATTAATTAATTTTAGTTAACTATTTTCACACAAAAAAAATCTTATAAATATAAATTCATTAAATGTCTCTCCTTGAAGGAAATGGGTTGGTCAATCTTCTTCATGGTTAGAATTCCACATTCGATAAAAGTGGAGGAAGGATGAAAGTCTTTGTAACTTTATGAAAATTATCGCAATCTCTTATGGAGAATTGAAAATTTATGAAAAATGACTGTTAAACAACTTCTTAATTAATTATGTTTAATATATAATTTTTAAAATTTTAATTAAAAAATTATTAACGTGCAAGTTCCTTTTCTCAAGAACGCATATAAAATTCTTTATTATAAAACAAAATACTAATAGTAATTCGCCATTAACTATTCATAATTCTAATCATAGTAATTAATTTTTAAAAATAGAGATAAGTGGGTTAATAATTTGTCTTAGAGTAATTTAAATTTTATACTTTTCATTTTAAAAAATTATTTTAAAAATTACTGTCATCTTTACATTATTAAAATTTGAACTCAATTTCAGATGTAAAATTGGACTCAAGTTTTAAGTTGGCCTTCTCCAAACTGGTCCCAAATACTGTCACCCTAAGGTCAGCACATTCAAGATTGCAAGTAGGAGCCTTTTCCTTTACTCCTGAAGTTGTGACATTATTTACCACTTATCAACAGTTTTGCTAATATAATGTTGGACGTAAACAACAAAAAGGTTTATGAATCAATTTTCGAATAATTATATTTTGATTCTCTTAAATAAAAAGTCCAATGAAGTTGTACATTGGTTTGTGGAAAACCGAAAACATTGGAATCTAGAGTTGTGGAGATGATGATTATATTTTCATCATCGTTGGAACGTAGTTGTGGAAAACACATTTCACAAAATTTCCACCGTCTCTTGCGCGAAATGAGTGAGTCAATCTTCTTGATGGCGAGTGAACATTGCGTTCTGCTACAGAAACTGGACTTGTGTGCTAGGACTAGAGTTGACTGGGAAAATCTAATCTATTCGCTGTTAGAATTTGGACTTTTTTTTAAAATATTCAAGATTGAGTCAGGCTGTCGGGTTTAATTTGAAATTCAAAAATTTTATATAAAATTTTTGAATTTTAATAAAATGATATTATTTTTAATTTTAAAAATTAGGAAATCAAATCTTGATCGAGTTCGAGTTACTTCACTTCAAACTAAATTTAGACTCGAACACAGAATTTTAGATCAAGTTGGAGCTTGGACAAGCACGAGCTTAGCTCTACTTATTATCATTTTTGGTTGGGAATTGATTTCTCTCGTTCCCTCTTAATAGTAATTAAAAAAAAAATATAGGGCTAATTTGTGTTATTCTCACACTACAACAAAACAACACATTTAGCGTCGTTTTGGAAGTAGACGTCGTGAATGGTATGATGATTTCACGACGTCTG
>JANZLC010000202.1:2091927-2105129 GCA_026413385.1 Erythroxylum gracilipes | reverse complement strand
ATCAAAAATCATCTCATTTCGATAACTAGAGAAAGAGTTATGGCTAAAACACCGAAGCATGTTCAATGTAACATTTTCCAACTTTTTAACTTCCAACATTTCATATGTACTAGTTCTAACTTCCAAGAACAATTTGGGATCCAACAATTCTCCCCCCTTAAAGAATTTTGTCCTCAAAATTCTTACCTGAGTGGTAAAATGGATGGAGGTAATGCTATCATATGTTTTCCTCAATTTCCCAAGTAACTTATTAACTCGAATAATTTCTTCCAAATAATCATAGTCAATAGGCTCACTTGACCTTTCCATCACTCATTTAGTCATTCACTTTCTTAGCTAATGGTGAGAGGCGTGCTCATTTTCCCAAGTGGCTAATTTTCCCAAGTGGCTCAATGGTGAGAGGCGTGCTCTTAAGAGCAACAAAACCCTGAGGTCTCGAGTTCGAGTACCAGAGGGGACAATACTGATTAAAGTTGTGGTTGCGGGGGTTGCGAGGGTATGCTAGGCCTGTTTGCCTAGGTACCGAATCCCGGACCGAATCCCGAACCCAACAATAAGACTTCCCACTTCTATTCTACAGCTCTTTGTACCAATCTGGTACACCAGTGAGCTTAAAACAATTTTCCTTCATATGTCTGTTCTTCTTACAATAAGAGCAGAACATCTCACTCTTGTCACTACTACCCTATTTTTGTTTAAATTGTTTCCCTCCTCCATCTATGACCCTCTTTGTACTCCCTGTATTCACTAACATAACACTATGCTCCATTCCTTCACAAAAAACCATCTGCACCTCCCTTTGCTTTTCTACCCTTAAGACTATAGAGTATGCCTTATTGATAGATAGAAAAGGTTCCATAACCAAAATTTGATTTCTAACATGATCATAACTCTCATTTAGTCCTATTTGAAATTGCATTGACTAATTCAAAGATGTCAAATCAGCTTGAGCACTAGATGCTTCACAAATGCACTATACTACCGCCTCACAAGTACACTGCGAGACAAGCATGAGGCACTAGAGTTCATCCCACAATTTCTTAAGACTAGTAAAGTACTTAGCAACAGATATAGTACCTTGTGATGCTACACTAATATGTTATTGTAAATGATATAACAAAGGACCATTACTCTCTCCAAACCTTTCTACCAAACCTGACCATAGTTCTTGGGCAGAATTTGTATAAATGAAGGCTACAACTATATCCTTTGACATTGAGTTCAAAATCCACGATCTAACCATATAATTAGCCCTAATCCATTTATCAAATTCAACAGATGCTGGACTAGGTTTCTAACAAGTTCCATCAATAAAACCTAATTTCATCTTAGCTCCTAGAGCTATTTTAACTGATCTATTCCAGCTTAAAAAATTATTCCCATTCAAGACTGCAGTAACTAAACTCATACTTGGATAGCCTGATCCTTGAACGTAAATTTGATTTTCTTCAGGCGTACCTCTCAATCTGGGATCTAGAATCGATCTAGCGGGTGACTCGTGCGAAACACCTTCCATCATTACAAGCTTCTCAAACCAGATGCATACCCGTGAGAAGAAAATGTAGTTCTCGAAACCCTAACTCTCGACCCCTTGATTCAACTTCTCCCTCAAGCACAGAAGCAAAATAGATATGTTGATTATGATCAACAGACAACTCCTTGCAATATCTCGCTCCAATCGATCAAGAATGACGATCGACTATAGCTTCGTTGTGGCTCTAATACCATGAACCATTTGTCCGAAAAGAAAGAAATAATAAGAACTAACTTTTATTTATGTCATCTCATTGTTTACATAAGCCATATTTCCTTATATACAAAACAAGTAAAACATAAGCTACCATCTATATATTTACAAAAACAACTACACTTTATTTTAGATGAACAATACACGTCTGTTTAAGCTATACATAAAATTATCATTTAACAACGAGTACTTGTAAATCTAATAATATTAGAGTAGGAACAGTTTTATTTTTTATTCTCATCCAATTGCGGTACCACTTGTTCACTTGCTTTTTGGATAGTGCTGAGAGTTAGTAGCATAAGGTTGTTGGAATCTCAAGTGTGAGTAAGAATTTTACATTAGAAAGGACCTATAAATTGAATGCCTTAAAGTTTTAAGTTAAAGTATGGTGTTAAAATTTATGAATATATTTCCTCACTATGCTCATGATGTAAATCTCTCGTGTAAGTAGACATCCCAAATCCAACAAGTAGTATTAGAGCCGATGGTTTGGCAAGAGACGAGTATGGAGATAATAGTCAGATATTGTGGTTGCCTCCCTATGAAAAAGAGCAAGGAGACTCTTGGTGGGCCCAGAATAGTAAAGTATAAGGGCTTTTAGTGACGCCATATACTCGAGTTGTTAAGAAAAAGACTTTCGCTTAAGGGGGAGTCCAAGTCCAATATAGAAGTTGACACTCGAGGGGGAGATTGTTATGATATCAAGTGTGAGTAGGAATCCCACATTAGAAAAAGATTGAACTAGTAATGGACATATAAGTGGAAAAGACACATAAATCTAATGCTTTAAGGTTTTCGATTAAAGTGTAGTGTCAACGCCTATAAGTATATTCCCTCACTAGGCTCATAATATAAATCTCATGTGTAAGTATACTCCCCAAATCCAACAGGTATTTAATCGGAGAGGAGAAGAGAAGAGGAAGACAGCTGTGGAGAGGAGACCAGAGGAGATCAGGAGAGAAGACCAGAGGACCGAGAAGATAAGAGATCAGGAGAGGAGACCATATGAAGATTGCTACGGAGTGAGAATTACACTGAAAGTGATGACAGGAAAGGAGAATTTATTGAAACTGAAATAACATCATTTTAATTAAACTTTTTAATAAAATGATAGTGATTTGAAATCAATGCTTATACACTTGATATTGACCATAATTTAAAGTACTATTAATATCATTTGAAAAAGATATCGTAATATGATAAATAATGATAAAGAATAATTTAAATTTTTCAAAAAATATTAAATAATAATTTGTACGTTTTGCTTTAAGTAAGATACACTTGCTTATAGCTTGGGGGAACGAGGCTCCACTCGTGGATCCCTGTGCATTTGTCTTAAATTTATTTATTTTTAATTTAACTCATCAAATGTGGAGTGAATTTCTATGGATATAGTCACAAGATCACTGTGCATGAAAGCTTATTTTGTACTAAAAGTCGAAAAATGGTGCAAAGTCAAACATAAGTACGAAATACTTCTAAGGAGGTGTTTCATTTAGTGAAGCAAGTTCCTCGAGAGCCTCCTAATTTAACAATTGATTAAAAAACGTTAGCTTAATATAATCTATAAACTCATGCAATACGAGGCAATGACAGTCGTGATCGGATCACGTCTTCAAAAGTAAGATTTCCCCCTCCAGCCACTACACAATATTTTGAGATTTGCGTAGATTTTTGAGAAAGGACTTAATAGAGCTAAAAAAACGAGGCTGATTATTAGTGAGGATGCATTTCAAATCCCAAAAAGGCCTAAATAAAGAAAGGTCAATTATAAATAAAGGTTAAAAAATATATATTTACTTTTAAAATTTTAATACATAATATTTTAACATTTATAAATTTATTCGTTAATATACGATGAATATAAGAACTCATTTAATAAAGAAACTTAGAAGTCTATTTTAAAAATTTATATAAATAAAAAGTATTATGTAAAAAAATGTTAAGGGTAACAGTTAATTTATGAATTTTAAAATAATAAGTCTTATTGAGATTTGATAAAAATATTAAAGTTAATCAATATATTTTTCTAGAAATAAATAGTGTGAAAATTAAACATTAGTGATGATTTGAGTTCCGTCCGAAAGTATAAACAGAAGCCTGAACTCAGCTCTGAGTTTAATCAAGCTTTGAACGGGTAGCAAGACATCAGAGAACACTTAGAATACATATAAACCCAGTGGGTTGGCATGGGTGGCGCATACCCTTGTCGCTTAACCAAGAGGTCCCGGGTTCGATCCCTGCCCTTGAGAATGCAGCAAACTCCTGGGCCAGCGGCAGCCCCCTTGGGATGTATCAGTACCGCGAAGGGGGATTAGTCACCGGCTTCGGCCCAGTGGACACCTCCTGGGAAACCAAAAAAAAAAAGCTTTTCTGATTAGTGGGGTGTAACAAATGTCTCACTGATTTTATAACTTGGACTCTTGTGAGATTTTTTAATTTCTCACTAAAAAACAAAAACAATAGATGTTTTTAATTTAATCTTTGGCAAAAAGGGTATCTCTTACTAAAGATTTGGAGTTATTTCTTCAATTATTTTTTAAAATAATATTTCTTAAAAATAATATCACTGATTATATATATATAGATATATATAAGTTACAAAAAAGCTATTAATCAATTTATATCTAATTATTTTAAGACATAATTATTTTAAATTAAAATTAAAATTATCATTACAATTGATTTAAATTTGATGTAAAATTGCAAGTAACGACCAAAAATTATAGTATAGTTTTACTTTAAAAAGAGAAAGGGCGATTTTAAATTATAAATTGAAAAAAAAAGAGGTAAAAAAGTTTATAAACTTGTAAAATAATTAATAACTAAATTTTAATTAATTATTTTTAAATATATAATTCTCTTATAATTAAATTAATTTAGAGTGATTTGTTGAATCAATTAAAATTTTCAAGTGTTAGAGTTTGTCCTTGAGTACTTGTCGGTAGTGAGGAGAATTGGTTGAAATGTCAATGATAATGGCTTTGAACTTTGAAACGGTGGCTCTTGTCTTAACCTATAGAAACGGTGCACATAGGCTGCTAGGTCTTTCTTCATGAATTATAGAAATGGTGCACATACGCTGCTAGGTCTTTCTTCGTGAATTTCTTCCATCTTATCATGATTGGCAGCTTCCATCATCCCTGTCAAGTGGCAGCCATATACACACTCCTTTTGGAAACTTCAACCATGGATGTTCATGGACACCATCAACTGTAGTTACCTGCAAAAAATATACAGATAAGTGGAATTGTCCTCACATCGAAAAGAAATATAAAGATAAACTAAATCATATATAAAGATAAGTCTCGTGATGTATGAGTTAGCTCTGCTTTGTCACAGATTGCTTTGTAGATAGAACCAAGGATCAAACTCCATCATGACATCGAATTATCTTAGTAAGCTTGAGATGTTTGACCAACATCTGATCTTATTATGTTGAAATCTTGGTATCTACATGCATCCGTTACTTGTTCACTGTAAAGAAAAATATGGAATGTTAAGTGATCGTTTCATCACAATAATTTAAGATATTATGTGAGATTAATTTAATTGATTTTATATATTCATTAATACATTCTCTTAAGTGAAAGTTCTTTTGACTTAAAATTTGCACAAGTTTATTTTATCTTGTGCTGAATAATAAGTGAGTGGTAGGATTTAAACACACGACAACTTAATTACAAAGAATCTGATATTATATTAAGTGACTTTTATCACAATAACTTAAAAATTGTTGTATGACACTAATTTAATTGATTTTATATTCGTGCTACTTATGTGAGCATCACGAGTGTCCTCGACGTCCAGTTAGAATCAGATGCTTGTTTTGTATGAACACGGCATTGTGGATGAGAAAGAAACAATATGTAGAGTAGTTAGTCAAAGATTTATACGGAGTGGAAGTCCCGGCATATTTGACCAGTTGAGCAAAAAAAGAACACAAACCGCAACGTCATGGCTGCCTGAAATGGCACCTTCTTAGCTCTTTCGTGGACCAGAAACACAGGAACCAATACAAAAAGACACAATATGTATAGTAGTTAGTCAAAGATTTATATGGAGTGGAAGTCCCGGCATACTTGACCAGTTGACCAAAAAAAGAACACAAACCGCAACGTCATGGCTGCCTGAAACGGCACCTTCTTAGCTCTTTCGTGGACCAGAAACACAAGAACCAATACAAAATTTTGCTAAGTTCACGTGGAAGTATCTAAAATTTTGAACCATTGTTTGTTGTACAAGTTTGCGCAGCAGGACTCCATCTGTATATGAACTTGCACCTGTGCTGTGTAAGTCAGCAAGTCTCTAATGGAACTTTTGAAGTTGTTTTTGCACTTACTAGTGATCCGTTTTGGTGATGACTTTGAGTGATTGAGGAGTGTTGATGGAACTAAGAGTATGAAAAAGGAACTGCAGTTTCCAAATCAATCAATATCCACTTAAGCAAGAAAGTAATCTCAGTGAGGACCAGCTAAACCTGAAGCTGATGCATCAATTCTAATTATCAAAATTAAGCTTAATAAAATTTCAAGCTCAAGTTTAACCAAACAAAAAAATTTAATCCGATTAATTATGAAAATCCTAAAATTAATGGACTAAAATATGCTTTTTAAATTTTAGACTCGTACTCAAATATTCGAACTCAATCGAACTAAAACTCAAATGTTTGAATCCAATCAAGCTTAAACTTGAACTCTTTTTTTTTTTTTCAGTTACTGTCAACCCTACTCTAAAGGTTCTGTGAGCTTGACTGACTTAAGTATGGAAAGGAAAGAGATTCAAGTCGGTCTTGATCGGCATATGTCTTTAGACCATAATAATCAAATTAACACAAAAATCAAGAAGTTAGTATTGCGAAACAAATCGTAGCCCTATCACAAAATTCAATATAGAAGCAAGTGAAGTTCATCTTCCAAAACAAACCAGACAAAAAAACATGTCCCAAGTTCATGTCCTACCCAATGTTTACCTAGTATGGGTCCTTTTCCTACCAATACAAACATTTGCTTCCTCCATATGCAGTTCACAGGATTGAGAACTGTTATGTTTGTATTTGCACAGCAACAAGGTTGTCAAAACTTGGAATCCACAAGAGGGATGAAACGAATTGATTGTGGCAAGTAATATAAACACGATACCTAGGCAAACTATCTTCGACTGCTTGCAGTTTTCCCCTTGCTTAGATCTGCAAGCTCCTCAATAAGCTTTCTTTCTTCATTGCTTAATCTTTTCGGGATTTCGACTTGTACACGGACCAACTGATCACCCCTCATGTTGCTTTTGTTTAGCACAGGGACTCCTTTCTTCGCCATTACAAGTGTGGTGTTTGGCTGGGTGCCTGCTGGAATCTTCAGATCGACTGTACCATCCACGGTTGGCACCTGAATTGTAGTGCCCAAAATTGCATCTATGTATGATATTTTGCATGTATATAAGATATTGGAATCATCACGTTTTAGTATGGCGTCAGGAATGACATCAATGATAACAAAAAGGTCACCAGGTGCCCCGCCTTTTCTTCCAGCATTCCCTTCAGATCGGACCCTCAAACGGCTACCAGAGTCCACCCCAGGAGGAACCTTCAAACTAATGCGCTTTGTTCTCCTCACCCGTCCATCACCAGAGCATGTGCTGCAAGGGGTAAAAACTTCACCTGTCCCGCCACATGCAGAGCAAGCCATTACCTGCTGGAAGACACCCAATGGAGTCCTTGCAGATGAGACAACCTGCCCTTGCCCACCACATGTACTGCATTTGGATGCTTTTGTCCCTGGCTTTGCACCAGAGCCATTGCAAGTCCCACAGCTCTCAAGTCGCGTTATTTCAATTTCCTTTTCAACTCCAAAAACTGCTTCCTTAAAAGTTAAGATGAGGTTGTAGTATTCATCCTGGCCGTCAACAGCTCTACTTCTGGAAGCTCTGCCTCCCATGCCCATACCCCCCATGCCACCCATTCCTTCAAATAGTGACTCAAACAAATCAAAAGGGTTGCTGAAATCCTGGCAAGTTGAAGCCACATATCCAACCATGAGAAAGCAGAACAAAGTTGGAATCTTTATATAATTTCTAAAGCCTAGTTGGTAATCAACATGTTACAAATCAACTTACCCCCATTCCCATACCACCTTTAAGACCAGCCTCCCCATACTTATCATACACAGATCGTTTCTCATCATCTGACAAGACCTGCGCAATAAATATACGCTCAGATCAATTTAGTACACAAAGATAAAGAACAACTGTTCCAACCATTCATAAACCCGAAACCAGTATGACCTAAAGACTCAAGTTGTACCTCATATGCATTGCTAATTTCCTTAAATTTTTGTTCTGCGCCAGGGTCTCTACAGCACAAGAGATAATAGTATATCAGGTGGTCTGTGTCATATATAGATAACACCACTGTCAAGTACTAATCAAGAGCAGTGGTATATTTTCATAGTACTCGATCTTTAATTTTGGGATGCAAGAGCAAGATTAAATATTTTTTTAAGATTAAATGCAAGAGAAAGATTTAAGAAAAAACATCTTTTTAAAGGTCGTACTCGTTCCTTTATTTAGTCAGTAACAAAATTCAGCTCTTGCACAAAATATTTAGTACATTTTAGCATGAACTACAAAAGGGATAGAGAAGGTTTGGACTATGAATAACTACTTATGTGTAGTCAACTCTCATTAAAGTTTTAGCAATTAATAAAACAGGCTTTTATCAAAACAGATTATCATATTTTACATTTCCAGTAAACAGACTTCTTATATCCAAATTTGAACAATCAATTCCTTTTATTGTTCCAAAATTGTTGATAAGTCCCATTAAAACAATAAATGCTAACAAGTGCATGTGACATCAGTTCTAAAATTTTGGAACATGACAGACTGAGTTAAAATTTTATAAGTAAATTTGATGAACTTTCAACCTACATCAATAAGATTATAACTGACTTATCAGATAATGAAAATTTAAATCTAACATCATTCTCCTGCAAGCATTTAATCAATAAATTGGTATTAACAACAAGAGGGTTGATTCCTCAGTTTCAAACATTTAAAATGAAAAACATGGAAAGCTGTTTCATATTTAGGTAAATAATAATCAATGTAAAATACACCACAAAGAAGTAAATTGATAACGTAAGAAAAATAAAACAAGGTTCAAAAGATGTATACAAAATACAGTAAGGCTTCATTAGAAGATCAACTTACTTATTTACATCAGGATGATAACTCCTAGCAAGCTTCCGATAAGCTGGAAACAATGAAGTATAGGAAATTTTACAATCTCAAGAATATAAAAAATCCAGCCAAAGAATAATAGCAAAATAAATAATAGTGTCTAAATACATAAAACCTTTAAAGCAGCAACAAAAAAAGGTAAAATCTATGGAATTAACTGTCTATCATAACAATAAACTCCTTTCAACCATTCTAAACTATCAGACTCATCAATGACAAAGAAAGAAAATTTCAGTGAGCAACAAGCGTGGGGTGCACAAAGAACAAAAAATTATTGATTCATCAACCAATAATAAATGATTTCTGTACTCAGAATATCAAGAACAGGTTGGTTGTAATAAACAATGGCAAGGGAAGCACATACCACTCTTAATTTCAGATTTACTTGCATTTTTGGACACTCCAAGAACAGAATAGTAATCCTGCAAAAGAGATAATACTACCTCTTAGACAAATAAACAACAATAAAAAGGGTTCTTGTTGAACAATTGTAAACAAGACTTCAAGGTAACTAAAAGAATTCTCCTAATGGAGGTATCTTGCCAAGTGCATAAGGTCTTGGAAACCAATTCAATAGTTAATGCCTCTTCCGGACATCCATAGCACTTTTCCACAAAGGTGAAAACACATCATGTACAGTTAGACTCACAGTATCAGCTCTAACTATAAGCCGAGCTCCCCTACTACGATGAGAAGTTCGTGATGGCCCCATGACAGAAAAAATAGGGAGGGAATCCCGTGAAAATAAGCTTGAACTCGGTGCTGCCAGATAGCTTATCTTGTTTTGAGGGCTGCAAAAAGGTTTGGAAGCAGTATAAAATCTTAATGATGATTATTTGTGCAACTAGGTATAGTTCAGGTAATCGCAAAAATCATCAAAATGAAAGAATTGACAATAATAACGGTAAGAATACGAAATTATGAGGGTTATTTATAGCACAAGATGTAAGGAAAGCATAGATGGAAAACACCCAAATGTGAATGCAACGAACTACTGGGAACAAAAACAATTACGATCACAATTGAAGGAAATTGGTACATTTGATGCTAAAAACCAATAGACTTATCCTCAAGAGACTTGCATACATATTGTTACTTGTGATATTCAACTACAAAAGTCAAGAATTTCAATTTGTAAACATTTGCTGCCAGCAATAACATGGCTAAAGCTTTCAAACAAAACTACCAAGTTTGGTGCTTCAAATTCTTGGGTAGGTGGTTCATTCATGTGTTCTTGTGTGTGTAGGAGAGAGAGGATAGAGAGAGAGAGACAGAGAGATTGAAGAGGGCATGCTGACCAGTATTGAGAGGTCACCATCTTATTTGGCAGATAGGAACGTATCATCAACTGTGGACAGAAACCCCATTGAGCAACCGATGTGCTTCCACTTGGTATAATGGCCATCCAAAAGAATTCTTTCAGCAAGTGAAAGGTCCAATGCGATTAATTTACACTTGATATGCTATTCAACCTGAAGAAGAGATAAATTCTGAGATTCAATTCACCAGAAACACCATAATACAATGGAACACACTGTCTAACATGTGTCTCCATACACTGCAAATACATGTTGCAAAAGAGTGAAATCCACACATAATGGATATTGCCTTTAGGAAACTAGAAAATTCTGTATACCGTGCATTGTGCAAAGATTAAACAAACATTTAAGTATTGATAACACAAGGGCTGTGCTGTAAATTTTGAGTAACAATAAGGCCAATTTGGGCTCTTAAACAGAAATCCAGTTGTGGTCTTCATGTTGATAACAAATTATATCTTTCTGTGCTGTCCAAAGATAATTTTTCAGCAAATGACATTAACAAAACCAGTGAAAAACAAAGAAAGTTTGACAAACACTTCATAGATAAAAATCTCTATGCAAGTTTGTTTGGCAACAGTAAAACCCCGGAAAGGAAAACAACCTCCCTCATCAACAATATTTCTTTCCAACCATCCACCTAGACATTTATACTTAACATCTTGTTACGAAATAGGAGGTCGTTTCATTGAAAAACGGCCGGAACATCAATTTACCATTGAGCTTTTATTTCTTTTAGATAGATAACTCCCAACATTTCATTCCATTTAACTTCATATTTCTAGCATTTCACCGAGCTTTTCAAACCAAAACTATATAAAATTAGCTTCAAAAAGCAGAATTAACAGTTTTGTTACCACAATACCAATAAATTGCCTACTAGGGTTTTAACTCTAACAATAAAACATAGCAAAAGAACCACCAAAACCTTAGTTGGCTAATAATAATAACCCAGAACAAAGCCCCAAAACAAAGCCGCATGTAATTTGAACTACACAAACACGAATGAGCACATAGTTCTCAGTAACCTAACACCGAAAACAGTCAAAAGACCAAAAACAGCCATAGAACGTATTGAAAAAGAGCAAACAAATAGGAAAAGCAATGAAATCTCATCTTCCACATTTAAGGCGCCAAAAATTAGGGCAGTTGAAGAGCAAGGCGGTACATATCAACGAAACAAACCTGGTTTGTGCTCCTGTTCTCTTCAAGTCTCAACCAATTCTTCTTCTCCCTAGAGAGAGAAAAGGAGAGAGCGAAGAACGGGAACGCAGCACAGAGGCAGGTGGTGTGGAGGATGAGGCTAGAGCTTTCTCACTGGAAAATGAAAGAAAGACAACAGTGTTTTTTATTGTTAAAGTCAGGGGTTTTATCGCCTACTTTCACTACCCCTTGTGCTCGGTTTAGTTAAACTCATTTGTACGCCATCCGATTCCGTTACGTTTGGACCGAAAGGTCTACGTTTTGTTGCGCGGTAACAGATGACAAAACAAAATTTTTTTATCTTTTTACGTATTTAGTTGCTATTTAAAAACAAAATTTTTTTATCCTTTTAAAATTAAAAGAAAAAATAAATAAAATACATAAGCAATTTTTAAAAATATCTTTTCTCTCACATAAGCAATTTTTTATTTTTAATTATATTATTAAACTTATTATTATTATTATACAAAAATAATTATTTATTATTATTATTATTATTATTGTTATTTATTTTTATTATACGAAATTAATACAACCATACGGAGCGTTAAAGTGATTCAGATTATCTGGCAAGCGCCTTAATGCTCTTAGTACGACTTTTTGGCACTTTTCATTGGTTATTTTAGCTTAAAGAATTTGACAAATTTAATAATTTTTAAACTTTGCCCAAAATTTAACTACTTTAATATACAAAATGATTATATTTTTTATATAATTATTTTGTTATTGAGTGAATCGGAATAAAAAAATCAACAAATTTAATACACAAAACTACTCATTTTGTAAAAATTGGTTACGAGTGAATTAAGATAAAAAAAAGTTAACGAATTTAATCACAAAATTATTCGTTTTGTTAAAATTGGTTATGATTTACGTAACTTTAGGGCAACAATTAAGGTTATTTCTTTATAATTAAAAAGTTACGGGTTCGTTTAACGGAAACACTTAGTTATAAATATTCACGGATCATTAACTATAAAAAATTCTTAATTAAAAATGAATTTTAGATACAATTTTTCAAAAGTACCTTTTTCTTTACCTAAAAAGAAATCAGTCAAGTTCATATACTTTATGAATGGGTAGCTCACACGTCGAGAAGTGGCTTTTATTTTATTTTAGATGGAGGAACTTATTGGTTACTAGCAAATGCTTTAGTTAACCTAATCTCGCAATTAAATAATTTTTGCTTTTGAACTCCATATGTACATATGATTAGTAGTTTGGGTGAGTCCATGCATGTTAATAGCTATATAACTAAATTGATGTTTTGTTTGCTCTATATAATTAAAGAGTGCATACTAGATTTTTTTTTTATTTAAGGGAAAAGGCACATTACATTATGAGTATAGAGAAACAGAGTCTCAACTAGGGATGACAATGGGTTTTCAACCCGATCCATATCCATACTACCCGACCCTAAAAAATAGATATGGATGCTAAAAAACATATTTTAAATGAATTTTAAATGGATGTTAAAAAATGGATGTGGATATAGATTTAGATATGGGTATAGTAAAAACCCGAACCGATGGATACCTATACCCGATCCGTTTTCAAATAACAATATTTTTTGTTTTTCAAATAGCAACATTAATTGGTACATGTATAATTGTTTGCATTTTGCCATCGTTATTAAAAGAAACGTAAATACTAAGAAATCACTGAACTGAAGGAAATAAATCAATTAGATACAACAA
>JANZLC010000202.1:2063449-2077647 GCA_026413385.1 Erythroxylum gracilipes | reverse complement strand
CAAACTAAAATCCTCACAATAATATAAACATGTCTCAAAATAATTTAAACATGCCTAATACGAATCGGGGCCCAACAACTTTCACCCATGACATTCTCTATAAAAGGGAAGCAAACGAAGGAGGAGAAGAGAGAGCTAAGTTGCAGAAGTTGTGAGAGAGTAGAGAGTTTTCCAGAAGAGTGAGAGCAAAATTTTTGAGAGAAAGGAGAGAGAAGCATACTAAAAGGGAGAAAGAAAAAATATATATATTGTTTTGTTGTTTTCTCTTTTCTAGTTTGTGAGCTTGGGTTATTTTGGGTCTCTTGGGAAACACTATTGTATCCTTTCATTATTATAGTAAAATACGCAGTCGTCTCCAAATTGGATGTAGGCATTGCCGAACCAGTATAAAAATTTTTGTGTTCTTTTGATGCTGTTTTATTTGTACTCCAAATTTAATCACGTTTCCGCACAACAAACCAGCTGCTCAAAATAAAGAAATATTTGTAGTTTTAGAGATGGTGTTTCAAAGATTGTTAATTTAAAGGGAAGACTACTTCAATTAACAAGAAATAATTGAAGTCACTCAAACTTTGAGTAAAATATATTCACGCCTCTTTGTTGATCTGTGTTCCTGAAACATGCAAGAAAAGCACGCCTGCTTGCGAAATAAACATCTCTTACTTGGGTAATCAATTAATAATTATAAGGTTCCAGATTATGTTTTTTTTCAATGTTTTTGAGAGTTTCAGAACTCCATATATCATCTCATCTCTCTTTAAACTTGTTGTACGCTGTGTAAAACTTTGCAGTTCAATCCATGTCCTCTAAAACTTGGTTGCAGGACGATATGGATCATGAAAAGAGCAAGCAGCTCCATATTTTCTTCTTTCCTTTTATGATTCAAGGCCATATAATTCCTGTCCTAGACATGGCCAAGCTATTCGCTTCACGAGGAGTGAAGACAAGCTTTGTCACCACTCCAGTCAACGCAGCACTCTTTTCCAAGTCTGTAGAGTCGATGAAATTTGAGGGACACAACTCTGATATTCTGATCATAAACTTTCCAGTGAAAGAGGCTGGATTGCCTGATGGATTTGAGAGCTTTGATTTAGCTGAGACTCGAGAAATGAGCCGTAAATTCTCCTTGGCCACGTCATTTCTTGCCCAGCCACTTGATCAGCTTCTAGAAGAGCATCGTCCCAGTTGCATAGTTGCTGACATGCTCTTTCCTTGGGCCACCGGTGTTGCTTCCAAGTATGGCATCCCAAGACTCGTTTTCCATGGAACTTGTTGCTTCTCTGTTTGTGCCACTGAATGTGTGAGATTATATGAACCGCACAGGACATTGTCTTCTGATGATGATGTTTTAGTCATTCCTGGTCTTCCAGGTGAGATCAGATTGAAAAGGAAACAACTTCCCCTATTTATGAGGTTAGAATCTGAATTTTCTAATTTTTATGGAGAGATTAGAAGGTCAGAACTGGAAAGTTTTGGGGTTCTTGTCAACAGCTTCTATAAGCTGGAACAGGTATATGCTGATTATTACAGGGATGGTTTGGGAAGAAAAGCGTGGCATATAGGTCCACTATCTCTATGCCATAATGACATCGAAAGCAAAGCAAATAGAGGTAAAGAAGCATCAATTGATAAAAATCAATGCTTGGAGTGGCTCAATGCGAAGAAACCGAACTCAGTGGTTTATGTCTGCTTTGGAAGCCTAGCAAATTTCAAGTCTTCCCAGCTTTTGGAGATTGCGAGAGCTTTGGAAGACTCTAAGCAACATTTCGTTTGGGTGGTGAAGAGAAAAAAGAGCGGAGAAGATACCGAAGATTGGTTACCTGAGGGATATGAAATGAGAAATGAAGCCAAAGGATTGATAATCCAAGGATGGTCACCACAATTGATGATTCTTGAACATGAAGCAATTGGTGCTTTTGTGACTCATTGTGGGTGGAACTCGACACTTGAAGCGATAACAGCTGGAGTGCCAATGGTAACTTGGCTCGTAGCAGCAGAGCAGTTTTACAATGGAAAACTGGTGACCGAGGTTTTAAGAATAGGAGTTCCTGTTGGTGCACAGAAATGGGCTCGGCGGGTTGGTGACAGCATAAAGAAAGAAGCTATAGAGAAGGCAGTGACTCGTACTATGATTGGTCAAGAAGGAGACGAAATGAGAAACAGAGCAAGAAATTTTGGAGAAACTGCAAAGAGAGCAGTCCAAGAAGGAGGATCTTCTTATACTGATTTGAGTGCTTTCATTGAAGAATTGAAGCAAATATCAAACTTAAGATGTGTGAAAAGATAGTCGTCTAGCTATCAATGAATACTTCTGAATTCTCTTTACTGTATGATTAGGAGGCCTTTGATTTGTTTCCTCCTCTTTGCCCACCCAGACTTCGACCTGAAAATTCCGAAGGATGTAGTTTTGTAAAAACTTGGTTTTGTTGGAGTTGTTTGTAATTGTATATGTCGGTTACTAGATATAAAACAACTGTATTAGTAACTGTTAATTTTTTTATCACAAACAAAAATAGAAAAATAAATACAAAATTAAACAATTCAACACCTAAAATTTGGTAACGCAGTTCGACGTACCTTGCTTACATCAGTAGGGCTTTCACTCAACTTAATACTTTCATTAATGACAATAGTTTTATACAAGGCTTTACTGAGTCGATACCACTCAACTCTTGACACTATCCCTTGTTCTCACAGACCGTGAAAGTATTTCATACCTAATAACATGATCGACTCGTGTTAACCTCAACAGAGGATTTTTTCAGCAGCTTTTACCAAAAAAGACAATAAATGTACAACTCAAGTGATTGAAATAAATTAGAACAAGAACTAAAACAATTGAGATATAAAGGAATAACTTCCCTATAATTTAACTCCTTCCAAGATGGATCTGAAAATTATTTACCAATTGAATAGTCGTAATCTGCTGCCCAAATTGCGTGAAACTCCAATTGAAATCAGCTACATTCAATTTGCCAATCAACGAAAGAAGACCAAAAAGAGAAACACAACACTCATTCAAAATCAACTTTGTCTCCTACCACCAATCACCGTAGCAACATGAGATGATCCCATCCAAAAACAAAGACATGGGTTGCATGAACAACTTAATTAGAAGTGAACCACATGCCAACCTTCTTGGCAATAATATATTTTCAGCAATAATCAAAAGAGAACCACGATGGAAGACAGTCATAAACACATACATAAACTAGGTCAACTCTTCACAAAGAAGTCTTCACTTAGTAGAGTTCTCATTTAGCCCCCTCTTTAGTCACGTGATGCACACCCATATCTTTTAGCTAGAGGAATTCATTCTCTCGTACTTGAACTAGGGCAATTCTTAACCCATGGTCCAGCTAGCATTACCTAATCGAATCTAATGTATCTTCTACCTTATCTTGATTTGAATTTGAAGCTATAGTATCTTAGAGTTCTAATTATAAAAATGTCAAAACTAAATAATGAGATATATAACATATATCTTAAGAATTTTTTTCCTTTTTGGCATTATTTTGTCATATACTGAAACTGCCCCTAAAGAAGATAATTGGACACATATTCACAAACAATATGGGAACTCCCTCTGGATCAAACAATGAGATCTAAACATAATCAAATATCCAAAGTTAACAATCCATAACTAAGTTCTACAAGTAAACAAAACAATCACAACCAATAATTATTCATTCTCTCCCTTGAGACAAAAAGATGTCAAAAAGTAAGACAAATAGTCACGTAGATACTTTGAAATCTCACCCTGGACAAATAGTCATGTAGATATTTTGAAATCTCTCCCTGATTTGAACAGTCACCAAAAACGATCATATATCTTCCCCTTTAGGACAAAACAATGCCAAAATGAAGAATGTCTTCAATGCAATCAATCCCAACGAATAAGGAGGCATAAAAGTCAACAATAGGTGCAGTAGAAGAATCAAACGCATGTCAAGATGATAATTTACTACCAGTCAAAACACTAGCCATCATATCATTACTTACTTCAAAGCCATCTATATAAAACTGATTAAATTCTTAAATCCCAAAAATGCCCTTAAAGTATCAAAATCGAATTTAATCAATCTCCTCCTCACATAAATCACGTGAAAGTATATTGCCTAAATTCATATAGCCCACGATATAGAGAAATCAAGATAAAACTTAAAAATCCTAAATCTTAGAAAGCCTAGATGATAACTCCTTCGAACCCCTATTTTTATAATAAACAACATCAACATATACTTCAAAAATGTAAAGCACACAGTCCTTGTGCCCCTCAAAGAAATTCAAACCTGGACTTATTCCTGGTCACATTAACTTTGTCATCAGATGTCTAGCTGATTCCTCCTCTTAAGCAACCAACTTGATGGCGTGGAGCATCTCGAAAATATTGGGAAAGAATCGACAAAGATTGGAGGAGTTTTGTTCTTCTCTGGTAGAAAACTGGCAGCTGGGTTTAGGTCATTTTGGGAACAATGGAGACAGGATCAAGGTTTGGTGTAGAAGGGAAAGTTGTATAACTTTTTGTGCTAATGAGTTTAGACACAAGGATAAGACGATTTGAGTAGAAAAATCCAACTTATGTTGCACTCTTTGATGATATTTGAAGCCCAAGATCTCAGCTCGAGTATGACTCAATTTGAGTTGAAGATATTTGGTGAATAAATGCATTTATCTTGTTTTATTTATCCTTTAGAAGACTTAAAGTTCTAGCTCAATTTTCATTACTTAGTTTCCTTAATTATGTCATTTTATTATTGTTTAATGGCTCAAGAGAAACCGACTTGTGGTTCTCCTTCATGACCCTTCATTTGCTTTTATTTTCTTTTATATTGCTTTGTGAAAACTCTTATGGAAGTCAAATTATCAAATTCAAATTGTGAGAGAGATTTTCTTTTGCAAGTTATCATCTTTATTTGGGTTTTGTTAGTTTCCAAAAACTATCAATTGGGTTTTGTGTGTAATCCAAAAACACTCAATTATCTTTCCTTATTGACCTTATCATTCCCTTTCGTTTATCTAAACTTCCATTTCAATCAAATTCTTCAAAACAACCCCTTTGCATCCTTTTCCGAAAATCTACTCAGATTCTTAATCCAAAATGTCCAAAACAAGAAAATTCATATCTTTTTTTCTGCTTATTGTTTCGACAAAGTTCCTTCATCAATGTTGTAGTTCACTTCTTAAACTAGAAATCTCCAGAAGGGCTTTCTGCCCAGTTCTAACTCCAGACGTCTTAAAATTTCCTGTTTTCCCAACCATCGCCAATCAACCGCCCAGTCAGATATGCTTGCACTAAAACCCCCATAACTCACTCGTCCCTTAACGAAATCGTCTGATTCTTGTGTCTAAACTCATTAGCACAAAAAGTTCTACAACTTTCCCTTCTACACCAAACCCTGATTCTGTCTCCATTTTTCCCGAAAATGACCTAAACCCCGCTGCCTGTTTTCTACCCGAGAAGAACAAAACTCCTTCAATCTTTGTCGATTCTTTTTCAATTCTTTCCCAATATTTTCGAGACGTTTCACGCCATCGCCTGGCTTAGCCAGACTAATCCTAAGCCCCTACGACCCCATCCCAAGAGCTTAGAGGATGTAAATCTGGAATCCTAAGATCCCTCAAGTTTTTACGTAGCTTATATACTTCTGCGTACAAGGAGTCTTCACATACTTGATTGGTCAACTGATGATTGATCACTGGCTCCCCCTTGCTTAGCATCAGGTTCCTATCAGCCCTCGGGTTCCCTAGTAGCTCCAACTCCCACACTGCCGCTGGAAGCGAGACGTTTGTAATTGATTCGATAAAGGAGCTGTGCCCAGGGGACTAGAGGATCATCAATAGGAACATGCCTATTTTCTCTCCTTTTGCGTGACTCGAACTCAAGACCTTCTATAAAGGAGAGTCTTAAGTGAAGAATCTTACCTGATGTATCAAAACAAAAAAAAATTGTAGCGAGGAGTCATGACTTGTACAAGTGCCAGGTCCAATTTGAATTTATAAACACGTTGGAATTCTCTATCCTCCGATACATAAAATCTTCATTCTGTACAAAAATGTTGGAATTCTATGTCCTCCAATACATAAAATCTTCATTCGGTACTAACTTTCATTAAAAAATTGGGACTCACGTGTCGGCTAGCATTAAAAAAACGATCCTGAAAGTCAAAAGAAAGACCAAGCCCTATGTTGACTGGTACAAGCAGCCTCAACCACTCTTTTCAGTGCCTAATGATTCGTCCTTGACAAACTCAATTATTTTCATTAACCCCACTTAATTATGACTAACAACTAATATTTTAAAATCTAGTCTAAAAATAAATAAAAAAACAATATTCAGTATGAATCTTAGGAATATGTAGGTCCTAACAATATACAACTTTATTTTAATTAATTGAAAGATTATTGTTAAATAAAAATTAGTTAATATTTAATATTATACTGTCATAAAATATCAAAAAATTATAATTTAATTAAGAAAGAAAGTTGCGATACAAATTAACTGGTTTATTATAATTTATGAAATTTTATTAATTTATAAAATTGTGTTAATTAATTAATTAATTTTTAATGATAAAATTATTAACTAATTGGATTAATTTTTTTAATCATCGCTTAAAACCCACGTTGCATATTAATATTATGATATTTTAAATCAAAAGCAGACACACATTTGAGCTTTGTGTAGTGGATTTCCTTGTCCGAATCCCTACAGATTTGAGAAAATGACTTTTTCTTTTTGGTCATAAATGGTTCATGAATCATGACTTGGAAGTGATCTACACAACATGCGTAACTTCTGTTTCCGACAGGCCACTCGTTTATGATATTTATAATAATATGAATTTGTGAAATTAAATTGATAATATGAATTTGTTGAACATATATTTTTGCATAAGATATATTGACCGACCACCGAAATCTAATTTTTTAAAGTAAAATAATATCGTTTTATTTAAAGGAGTTGAATCTCAAATCAATCTAAGTTTAGACAGTTTAAATCGAGTCTAAGTTTAATTGTTATCTCTAAAAAAGTTTCAACTCACACAACAAATTTTTTTTTATGATGATAAAATTTTCAATGATTAATTTTTAAGTATATATTAAATAACTCATTAAATATACATAATATAAATTATTCATTTTTAATAAAAATATTTAGTAAATTAAAGACTCGTAATTAAATAATGAAATTGAATTTAATTCTTATTTTAATGAACATATTATTATACTGAGGCAAAATATGTAGTGATAATAAGAAATTGACTTATTTCAACAAGCAAAAAGGATTTTGTCTTCCTGCTTAAGCCATCATGATAATGTCTAATCATCTTATTTATCTAAGATTAAGATGTAATTAAGTACCTTTCCATGCAACAACATCAATAATGTCGAAAGGCTTGAAGCCGAGGACTAGAAATTTTAAAATTCAAAAAAGTCTTTTTTAATTTTAAACTGTAATTAAAAATAGATAATTATTTTTAAAATCAATTAGTTAAGACATATATCACTTAATCACTATTTTTATTATATGAAAAAGGGTTGAAGAATAAAATTATATTTATTTCGTGTATTTAATAATTTATTTTAAAACATTAAAAGTAGTAATTATAAAATTTATAATTATTTAAAAATTGCTTAGCAAAAATGTTGAATTTTAGAGCAACTAATAAGGTTAGTTATTTATGACCTTTTGTAAGATGCAAAGATTATTAAAAAAAGGTTGTTTATAATTGGTATTCTTCTCGCATCCATCACAAAGAGTCTTGTACACTAACGGATTCAGTGATTAATCTCCTTAGTAGTTTATAAGCATCTGGCAAAAAAATTTAAGGTTGCTTTATGCTTAAAGCTAAGGATTGAATTTCTGACTTTTGGTTAAGAATGAATGAGTTCCTTCCAATTAACCACACTCCTTAGGTTTAGTTTTATATTAATCCACATGAACCAGACGGTGGGGTTGCTTTGTAATTATAGCAATTATTTATAAAATTCAACTAATAAGGTTCCTTCTTTGTGGCCTTTATAAAATTCAAAGATTATTAAAAAAAAGCTGCATATAATTGATATTCTTCTCTCATTCATTAAAAAGAACCTTGTGCACTAAAGTTGATGCTAAAGAACCAAGTTCTTTTTATACTAAGCCACATGATGAAGTTGCTTTGTAATTATAGCAATTATTTATATAATTCACGGGATTAAAAATTAGAAATACCAAAAAATATGTATTTAGGGAATGAAAAATAACGAGAAAGTAATATAAATTCTTTTTTAATGAGAAAATAAAATTTATGAACTTTTAAATGGTATTAAATAAAAATTAAATAAAAAATAATTTATGAATTATTTATTAAATTAACATAATTAACACAAATAAAAATATGAGCTTAACACAAATTTTTTATGTGATAAAATCCTTTTTTAACACTTGAGTCATCTTATAATGGGCACTGCCAAACTTTACTCTTAGTGGGAGTAGGCTATTGGGCGCGTTCTTACCTTTAATCATTTGGGTAAAGATTTAAGTTTTGAGTGTGTGTAGATTAATCAAAAAATAATAAAATGTTGAAATTAATAAGTTGTTTTATTTGGGAATTCCATTTTTCAGGTGAATGGGCAAGGAAGCGGCACTTAGATGTTATCTGTAACTCTTACAAGGAGGAATTTTGGGGTAAATTTGTGAGAAAAATGACAGAAGTCTACAGAGTTGATGAAACAGTAGAAATGAATTGGATTAGATTCAAAAAGCAATGATTCAGAAAGAAGTCAAGAACTGTCAATCAGGCAAGTTAAAGCCTTTCTTAGAAGATCGCAGACAAAAATAAGTTGGGAAAATCAAGAAATGGACCTATGGTGGATAAATGACCAGAAACTAGAAGATGATGGTAGATAAATGACCAGAAACTAGAAGATGGCACAACTTTTTTCTTTTTGGCTTTAGATTTTCGGTTGTTGAAACAGTAAAAACTGATTGTAGCACTGGGGGGAAACACTTTGGTTCACAGCCCTTGACAGCTCAAAAAACCTCAAAAGCAAAGAAAGATCCAATTCTGATTTGCCGATTCACCGAAATCTAATCAAATCTCTTTTACCCTTTTGAGACAGCTGCTCCTCCTTCCTCTCCAGCCTGTTTTTTGTACCCACCCACTTGAGAAATCTGTAATCTTTCTTCTCCAGCCTGATTCTTCCATGAAAGGTAACATCTTTTCTCCACTTTTAACTTCTGTTTCTTAATACTCAAAAGTTTCCTTGAGGGTGCTTCCTGTTTTGGATTTGGGTTCTTCGTTTTGAAGGATGCCAGCATGCTTTTAGGCATGTCCTTGCTGGGAAAGCAAAAATGATACATGTAATTTTTCTCTAATTTGATCCATGTCTCTTGTCTACTACTAGTGGAATTCTTTGATCACTTGCTATTAAGTTGTAGGTACCTTCCGTTGCCAAAAGTTCGTGCCTTTTTTCTTTTCCTTCCATTTCAGATCGTGTTTTTTGTTTCTTTTGTTCTACTTCTTTCTGGGAAATTTGGTTTTGCAGTAAATTGTCCGTTACTAAGAGCTAAATGCAGCTGTAACTAACAGCAAGTACCGAATAAAAGTTGTTTCCTTTTCAGAATTCATTGAAGTTTTGGACCTTTTAGCGAAGGACGTAATCTATAATTTTCTAAGAACCTTAGTGAATAGTTACAACTTCTCTTTGTTATAACCGGAAAACTACTGCTTAGTGCTTCTGGTATTCATTTCCCGCAGAATTCGGGAAAGAATGACAGTTAGGCAGTTGTACTAACTTAAATTGAGGTACACATAGGTAATCTGGCTACTAGCTCCCAGATAACAAGTTTCTCATCTCACTTTGTCTCTTCGGACTGCTATATAGGCTAGTAGAGGATGTTATTGACATTGATGAAGGTTCACACGGACAAGTGCAACGATTCGGTGCCTAACTCTGTAAGCTTGTTGTCAAAGCTTTTGCTATCTTTTGTAATTGAGTTTTATCCCTTGATCCTTATTGTATCATCGTATGGATGCAATTAAAAGTTGGGGTCTTTTTGCAGATATGAACTTCACTCGTATCTTCTGGATTCATCGTTTGTATTATGCTTTCATTTGATGAGTCAGTCAGTTGTATTTGGGATGAAACTGTTTGTTGCAGCTGTAACACTGATGTGGTTGCATACCACTGTAGTGTCTGATTTACAAGGTACAGTGGTTTCACCTAAAATGCAATCTGTACTAGAATTTACTAGACAAAAACTATTCGGATAATGACACTGTTTCCATAAAATCAGTATTTCTGTGCAGAGGATATAGCATATATTTGTTTTGATGTGACCATTATTGTATATGAATGATACCAATTGAGAAGACCAGAGCATCAAAAATGACGTTTAAAGCTTCTCTGTTAAGACTGATTATTCAAGTCTCTTTTTACAATTATGTCTCTGTAAATATAGGCAAGCTTACTTATTCTTCGGTGACAAAGATGCTTAGATTATATAGAGTGTTTATTTCTCTGTTAACAAAGTCAAGTAGGAAATGTTTGTCAGGAATGAACGTTTTATATCTGATAATAAAAGGACCAAACGTCTGAAGCAAAAAATTGGTCAAGAGAAACCATATTTCCCGTTTTCAAACTATAAACATGTGTATAAGAAACGGTACAAACTTTGTGCTCATTCTGTTGTTAGGCAAATGTATTACTTATTGGCTATCTTTGGTCTTATTATCTAGTATTATTGATCCTTCTCATCTCTGCCCCTACTTTTGGTTCTCCATATCAGATATCTGCTTTTGACCATTGACAAAGATGCAGATATCATGATCTTTAAAATCAATCTTCTTCATTAACATATTGGATTAATTACTTTTTTCAATATAACTAGATTGCAGTTTGATGGTTGACTGATTAGGTGGAAAATGCTCGCATTACTGGTTTCAGGTGATGCACTTTATGCATTGAAGGTTTCAATTAAGGCTCCATCAGATCAATTACGTGACTGGAATCAAAATCAAGTTAATCCCTGCACTTGGTCAAATATCATATGTGACAGTAATAATTTTGTCACTTCTGTGTAAGTTTTTATGCAGTACAATCTCTTTGATTGTGTTAGGACATTTATTTCAGAACCTCAGTATCAACACAATATATTTTCTGGTCTTGCTTATTTGAATTTTACCGAATGTGGGGTTCACTGTTTTGCAGAACATTGTCTGGAATGAATTGTTCAGGCACATTGTCCCCAGGGATAGGAGTCCTAAAGACTCTTACTACATTGTAAGTATGGAATTGTTTGCTAAAATGAGATTATGTGTTGATGCATTTTGTTTTGTTAGTGGCTGCTATCTCTTTCATGAGATATTATCTCATCGTTGTGAACTTTTATAGCATTGAAAACATGCAAACCATAAATCATGCTCCTTAATTGTTAATCACAACACAAGCCCAAGTAAGTTTAAATTCAAGATAGTGTCAAAATAACAATTGTTCCATTGATAAGAAGCCAACTTCTTCGATATACTAGCTTTATTCTGTGGTGTATCATAAGCTTCATCAACTTCTTTTGTGTTGTTCGCTAACAGAACCAAACAATTTATTTGCCTGACAAGATATTTAGAAATGCTTTTATCAAGGTCCCTGTTTATTGGAGAATCTACGAACTGTCCGAAGTTTCTTGTGAAGACAAGGGCACACAGAAAGATCATATGAGAACCTTTCAGTCATATAGGAAAGTTATTCGTAGATCACTTCTAGTTTGATAAGAAAATGTTGATTGGGAGAGATGCAAATTCTAAGTTCAACTTTCTGCAGTGACATTTTGATATTTTGTGAATTTGGGCCTGTATTTCAGTTCAATGGCAGCTATTGTAGCTTATGTTTAAATGTGGAGTTCAGGGACATACCTTTACATGGGAATTCGACTCTTGTTAATTAAAAGTAGGCAATCCAGTTCCCTTGATTACAACACACTGATCTATGTTAAGTTCATCATTGCAGAACATTGAAAGGAAATGGCATAACTGGTGATATACCAAGAGAATTTGGAAATTTGTCAAATTTAACAAGCCTAGATTTGGAAAACAATCATTTAATTGGAGAAATACCATCTTCACTTGGTGATCTGAAAAAGCTACAATTTTTGTAAGCTACATCCCATCTAAATCACATGCTGTCCTTTTTCTTTGCATTATATATTACATCTCTTCATATTTCATAAGTAGATTTAGAAGTTATTTTCTTATTTGAGCAGGACACTAAGTCAAAACAATCTCACTGGAGGTATCCCTGAATCACTATCTGGTCTCAATAGCTTGATCAATATGTAAGTGATGATATGCTTTATGATGTCTATAAATATGGAAGGTATAAGCAATTGAATGATTGAAATATTCCAAAGTTTTTATTTGTTTGAGTATGAAAATAAGATGCTATTATAATCCAAGTAATAAATCCCCAAGTTTCTTTTGCATCTCGACAGCGGTATGACTCCATACTTCATTAGCCAATAGTACTTCTACAAGAATACCTGTCATTAAAAAGATAAACCCTATTCTCAGACTTTTTCATGTCTTTCTTTATATTTTGCAGTCTGCTTGATTCGAATAACTTGAGTGGTCAAATTCCAGAGCGTTTGTTCCAAACTCCAAAATACAAGTATGAACAACATTGTTTGATTCTAGTTGAACTATTAATTGTGGAAGAATATGTCACAGGATGTTGCATGCTGTTTATTTATATGCTTCTGCTTATTTGCTTTCTCTCCCTCTCGCAGATATTTCACATAATTTGTTCTACAATTTCTTGTTTCAGTTTCACTGGAAACCAGTTAAACTGTGGGGTGAATCTTCCCCACCGTTGTGAATCTGATAGCAATGATTCAGGTAATTTGATTAGCTATTCCATGACTACGACACTATTACAATCTGTTATCGTTGCTACAAAATTTCTTTATTTTTTTCCCCTCGAGAAGTTAATTGCTGATTTTTAGTATTTTCCTTCCTCGGCAGGCACTTCTAATAAGTCAAAGATTGGGATTATAGTTGGAATCGTTGGTGGACTAGCAATTATTTTTCTTATTGGAGGTTTGCTGTTTTTCCTTTGCAAGGGCAGACACAAAGGCTACAAAGAAGACGTTTTTGTAGATGTTGCAGGTTTGAGTCACCTTTCAGCATATTTTAGCTAAATGGGTGGTCGTTAGTGGCTGATTATTGCTTCTGAAAACTATAAAGTTCATGATCAAGTCATAATTTTCTGTGTTTTTATTCATCCTAAGAAATATACTTATGGTTCAAAATTACTTAAAAAGTAACTTGTGATATTGAAAATACTTAAAAAGAAGACATTTGACTTTCTTTTGACTTATTTTAACATAATTCACTATTAAAGTCAGATCGGAATAGTTATGCAGACTTTGTCACGCACTTAGTATTCTGTCACATAATAGTGTGTTAGAAATAACTAGAGCAGAACTCATCAAAATGTTTTTTTTAATAATATTTTCACTACCATAAGATGTTCCTCAGATAATTTTGATAGATAAGGATATTTTTAAAAATAAGTAAAATCGCAAGGAATATCCACATCTTTTACCCTTATGTTTATATATTGCCTTCTAGAAATTATTTAGTAGACATTTTAATCATATCCTCTTTTTTGATAATCTCATTTTTATGGAATTTGCATGAAAAATGAAAAATTTCCTGCCCTATATACATGCAATTATTGGAAATTCTTAGGAGCTTATCTGGCTTGGCCAACTTTTACTATAATTGTCAAGAATGTAAGCTTGATGCTATATTGCCACTGTAAATTATTCTCTGGTGTTGTTTGATAACAATTTTGATAATTGTGTTGTGTGTCATATGAATGTGAAATGCTCATTAGTGATGTGTATTGCCTGTCATTCAAAAGTTTTTGTTATTATTTTCAGTTGCAAAGTCCGCTAATCTTTTGGCTACCTATGATTATTGGGTTATTAAGCTCGATTTCTGCTTTTAGTTGATTTTTGACAATTACATACAAGCATTGAAAATTTTTGAATACTAGTCTGTTTCTTCGGAAATTTTGGGAACAAAATACAGTTTTGCCACCTGAATGAGATGCATTTTCTTTGAAACAGTCTCTTCACAGTATTCTTTGACATTATCTTGTGATGTATGTGATCAGGTGAAGTAGACCGAAGGATTGCGTTTGGTCAATTAAAAAGA
>JANZLC010000202.1:1945105-1976607 GCA_026413385.1 Erythroxylum gracilipes | reverse complement strand
CCTCGTACCCGCCCTATGAATCTGCCCCCACCTCCATACCCGCCCTCATCCCCGTCGGGGATTTTTTTGACACCCCTATACCTGTACTCGTTGGGGGTTTGACCCCATCGGGTATCCGTTTACCCGCCTCTTTTTTTTTTAAGATAAGCTTATTTAATATGAATGTATATGTGGGCGGGTATGGAGGTGGGGGCAGATTCATAGGGCGGGTACGAGGGATGACATACCTGCCCCATACTCGCCCCGTTGCCATCCCTAATTCAAATGGAGGCCCAAACAAAATTTTCATCTCTAATTTTTGGACTATTATGTGTGTGTATGTGTGTAATATTAGCAACATGCACATGAAGATGGAGAAAGGAGCTTATAAAAGATGAGAGGAATTGATTTGATAGCAATGTAAACACCTTTCATCAATAATTCCAAAGAAGAAAGCAATGTTAAGGCTAGCAAAAAGCAGCTTTAAGGTTGGAGCCACACAAGTACAATACTAATGTTGGGCCAGGCAACAAATACGTGGTTCAAAATTGACAATTCAGAACCAAAACATTCTCACCTCTGACTCTCAGAACCTGTGTGATGTGTATCTCTATCCCAATTTCTCTTCAGATTTGTTACAACGACATGAACGATATGTGAAGCTCACCAGCTTACTTAACAGTAACCTTATTCTAACCACAAACTCCATTGTTCGCATTTATTGAAACCAAACCCCCCTATCCAATAATCTCTTTATCATGTTATTACGCCAACCAAATCCTACAAATCGGTACACCTGCATAGCTCAAGTTCAGCCGCCATGGAAAACCTTTTTGCAGGTCGATTGGAAAGCCCAGGAAGTGATTCTGATGGAAAGGACAGAGTTCATGAAAGAAGCATCATTGTTCCCACCGACCCTATGGCTTTAGCTGATAGCTTTGAGAAGAAAGAACAATCATGGTACTGCTGCTTAGATCAATCATATTTTTAGCAAGTAAACCAGTAATACTATTGCATCGGTAGTAGTTTGTTAGTTGGCAGATGCAGCAAGTATTTATTCCTGGAGTGAGATAAGTATCTGAGCCTGTATTACCTTATGCAGCAGCTCTCTCTTACTCATGCCCCCCCTCCCCTCATGGGATCATGCAGGTCCGTCAGTTCCCAGGTCCCAACAGATCTATCTATTCAAGTTCAAGACGTCACTTTTACAGTCCACAAGGTAATTCACTTGTAGAAGCAAAGACATAGCTTCAAAAGGCATAATCTGCCCTTCTCTTTCGTGTTTGCATGACATAGATTGATAGAGAACTAAATTTGCTCACTAGATAACTGGTGCAATCAGTCAAAGAAGATATCACTTCGCTGCATCTAAAACAATGATATTTGAGCAGATAAGGTTCACTTTTCCTTTTGCTACAATGGAAATCATACAGGTCTAATGTTTCCCAGACACAAAATAAAAACAAATAGTATATGTCTATAGGTACATGAAGATGGAACATTTTAAAGACTATAGCCCATTCTGCTTCCACAAAATCCCTCTTCTATTTCTAATGTCCCAGCACCCCTGTCCATAATCTCTTCTCCGTCGAGGAAGAGATACATATTCACCACAAAAAACAAGATTATACAAAGAATGATGAGAAAGTATGTTTCTCCCCAGAAAAGTAAAGAATGATGAGAACATATGTTTCTTCCCAGAAAAGTATAGCACACAAGCTTACAATTTCACAACTCTGTATCATATGAAAGCCTAGAACCAAATTGGGAAGTTTTAGCCTTACAGGAAACCTAGATTCATACATGTTAAGGAAAAGAATATGAAAAGGGAAAACTACAAAGTTTAGATATTCAGCCATGCAGAAAACTTGTCATCAAACTACTTTCCTCATCTCAAGATGGAAATAAATTATTCCTTCTATCTTTGAAAACAACAGTGCATATTATGTTACATGCGACAAAACATAGGCAAGACATCATAGCCAGCAGTTCTAAATAATGCAACTTGAATATCATATTCTACAGCATATCAAACCTAAGGAAACTGATTTAGGTTGATAAAATCGTCTTCTTTTATTTCAACAGTTTTGAAGCACAAATCAGTGTATAGATTAAGTTTCTCTAGATAAACCCTAACATATATATACTCACTCACTCATCTTTGCTCTAACAGTATTCCTTGGTATCCAAATGCGGCTATATAGGGCGTCTGGAACTTCAGCCTTCAATTTCAAATTTCGGCTATGAACTCAAATTCGAAAACTTCCCAGGTGGATCAGAAACATTTGAAATCATTCTAAAATTCTGTTATGGCCTTCCTTTGGATTTAAACCCCACCAACATAGCACCACTACGATGTGCCTCTGAATTCTTAGAGATGAGTGAAGAATTTGAAGATGGAAATCTTATCTCAAAGACAGAAGCATATCTTTCATTCATAATCCTATCTTCCTGGAAAGATACTATCAGTGTTCTTAAATCTTGCGAAAATTTATCACCATGGGCTGAAAATCTACAAATTGTTAGAAGATGCTGTGATTTAATTGCATGGAAGGCTTCTAGACAGAACGCTTCAACTGGAGATGCAGTTAATGAAGAAGGGTGGTGGTATGAAGATGTGGCTACACTTCACATTGATCACTACATGAGGATAATAACTGCAATTAGGGCAAAGGGGGTGAAACCAGAGATTGTAGGCAAAAGTATAATGCATTATGCTGTGAGATGGTTGCCAGGTTTGGATCTGGAATTGGAAGGACTAAGAGGTTATGGGTACGGAAAAACTGAGTTACATTTCAGTATTTTGAGTGGGAGGAAGGAAGATGAGGGTATTGGACATAGAAAGGAGCAAAAGAACATTATTGAAAGCCTAGTAAGCATACTTCCTCCTCAACATGATTCTGTCCCATGTAAGTTCCTGCTGAAGATGTTAAAGATGGCCATGGTTTATTGTGCATCTCCAGCTTTGATTTCAGAGCTTGAGAAAAGGGCAGGGATAACTTTGGAAAGTGCCAACGTTAATGATCTCTTACTTCCTAATTACAAAAGCGAGGATCAAGTAAAAACAACAAAGTGAGTGTTCCACCCTCTCTTTCTTGCTTGATCTATGACAGAACACTATAGCATGGACAGGTAGCATACATATTTAGCTCTTACCTTTAAATAATTACTAATTGTCAATGACATGTGGTACAGACCAGCTGAAAAATGCACAATGCATAACATTGATGTGGTACAAAGAATTATAGAATACTACTTGATGCATCAACAAGAGCAACAACAAATGCAACCAATATCGGGGAAGCCATTTGTCGCCAAGCTATTGGATAATTACCTAGCTGAGATTGCAAGAGACCCAAATCTTTCTGTTACCAAATTTCAAGTTTTGGCAGAATCTCTTCCAGAAAATGCTCGAATGTGTGATGATGGTCTTTACAGAGCTATTGACACATACCTCCAGGTTCGCATTCATTTATGTATAAACTTCTATTATGCAGGATAATGAAGTCTAAAATCTCTAAAATTGGTTCAGACTCATCCATTACTCTCTGAGCATGACCGGAAAAGGCTGTGCAAAATTATGAACTGTGAGAGATTATCGCTGGATGCATGCATGCATGCAGCAAAAAATGAAAGGCTGCCTGTAAGAACTGTGATTCAGGTAAAATTTATCAGAAGTTTAAAATAACAAATGCTTGTCAAGATCCATGAATATGCACACAGAATTTAAAGAATATACCTATTTTGAAATGTCTTAGAGACTACCGAAAAGCTTACGGAAAAAATTCCACTTGCCACTGATTAGAAATTGCTGGGAACCTACAGCGTATAAGATTCTTGAATGTTTATGTAAATGGCAAACCTCACCTCCATAATGTAGGCATACCAACCCATGTGATTTTTGCAGATATCTTGCAGATGAAAATTTTCATGAAAAATTTGGCACATAATCTGCCTATATGGTTCATATTATTTAGTCGAAGGTGGATATGCAGGTCTTGTTTGCAGAGCAAGTGAAAATGAGAAAATCCATGCAAGGGAAAGAGCAAATAGCAAGTGGAAACAGCTCGGAACAAGAGTCAAATCAATCAGCGACAAAAACAGAATTAACGGTCCTTAAGGAAGAACTAGAAATAACAGTCCTTAAGGAAGAACTAGAGACTCTAAAGGCAAAGATGGCAGAGTTGCAGAGAGACTACTCCGAGCTGCAACATGAATATGACAAGGTAAACAACAAGAAAAAGAGCATATCAGGATGGAGTATCAATTGGAAAAAGATCAGGAGATCATCTCTTCTCCATAAAAAAGGAGATATAGAAGAAACTGAAGCAGAACAGAGACAATCCATTCCACTAGAGTGCAATAAAAGCTTTGGGAGAAGGTTATCCTTACCATAATCGTTCTAAGCACCAGACTGACATATGCTAAATCCAGCTGATGGAAGGCTTGAATAGTAAGGCAATCCTCTAGATTCTACTACTGCATAGCTTTCTTAATGCTTCCAGAAAAGTTTCTACTGAGCTTTTTGCTCATCAGTTAAGACACGTAGCATCCAAGCATCTATCCACCTGCACGTCTTTCATACTGGTGGAGGTATTATGCTTATAGTTTGCCACAAACTTATTTATTAGAGGCATACAAGTTTCCTAATGGAGTATGTACAATATTAGCAATTGCAGAATCACAGAAATGGAAGTGTTAATTCTTCATAACAAGCAGATGATTAACGAAACAACCTAACCAGGGTAAATGAAGTTCCCCAAGCAAGGACACTGCTTCTCCATTTGCAGAACTTAGCAACAAAAGTCTACTTCTTTAACATTATAAGAGGGCACGAATTGATTAAATGACATTAAAGGATGCTAAAAGAAAATGGTAAAAGCCATTCAAAACCCTAACCTCACAACTGGATACTAACTCGTTTCTCATGAATCAAAACAAAAACCCTAACTCCAGAATTACCTACAAGTCCTCATGCTACTCCAAGGAAACTTAGTCTTCTCAGCCGCCACGTGACCGCTGCGGCGGGCCCTACAGCTTGGCTTGCCAGCCCTCTCCTCCTTAACTTCGTCAAGCCAAAGCCTCCTCTTCCCATCGCCACCGTCTTCTTCGACAAAGCTAGATTTTTTCTGCTTATTCATCCTCTCCTTCTCATCAGCTAACGCCTTGAGAGGGAAGATATGAGGAGAAACGGAAAGAGGTGTACCGAGAGTCACGTACGCCTTCTTATAGTCGGGCTTGTTGATGAGCAGACCGCCACGCTTCCTCTTCCTGCTCTCCATGTTGAGTGTACGGACCTTGTCGACGTCGAAGCCGTGGAGTGACTGGAGGACTCGCTTGATTTCGATCTTGGAGGTAGATACGGTTTTCAAGGCGATTTCTTTGATATTCGTGATGGTTGTGGGTGCGAGCCTGAGAGGAGCTTTATCGGAAGATTCGCGAAGTGCACGACTTTTCTTCCTAATCTGCCCGCCATTTTCACGCTCTCTGGTTTCTAGTGGTGCCAGTGTGAGCATGCGTCGTGGTTAGTTCAGTGGTTATGTCAATACTTTTGTAATGGCAACGGCCGGCCCGAACCCGGTCAGGGATTCTAGGATCCGACTCGGAATCAAAATTGAAAATGACACAATGTTAGTATAATTATTTAAATATTTAAAATTTAAAGCAAATTTATTTTCAATAATTATATTAAACCGACTTTTGAAAAAATATTTGAAATGTTCGAATTAATTTTCTCAAATTTAAAGTTATATGAATTATGCTAAGTAATGTTAAAAAAAGATTGAATATAATTTAAAATTCAGTTTAAATTTTGATTTAACTTGATATAAAATTATGTGATTAGAACTTAAATTTAAGGAAAAGTTTAAATATAATTAAATATTTTATAGTTTTAAATTTTAAAATTTTTAAGGTTTCATATTATATTCAAATCTAAATTTTATGAATTAATTTTAAATCAACACAAAATATTAATTAAAAGTTCAAATTGCTATTGAAGAATTGTTTCTCATTTTTTATATCAAGAATACTAGATTAAGAACGAAATCATGTTGAATCTATAAACATTAGTTGAATCAAAATCGTCAATTAATTTAATTTATTAAATAACTTAGTTTATATTTTTAAATTAATGTATCTTTAAATAATTTATGAAATATATGTTTAAAAAATAATATTTATGAATTTCACCGGTATAATATTGAGAGAAGTGCATCAATAGTTTAATGTAATAAAAAGATATCATTCAAGCTCAAAAGTAAATTCAATTGTTTAGTAATCAGCCCGACCATGTTCCATGGAGTAGAATGTTAACTTATTAAACAGGTGAACAATTATAAGTTAAGGGTGGCGAAGATGAAGATGCTTTGTTGGTGGATATGTAACTTTAATAGAAGAGATAAGATTATAAATGTAATGATAAGAGACAAATTAAAGGTGATTAATATTAAGATTTGGTGGTTCGAACATATTAAAAGGAAGACTTCCTAACACTCTAGTGAAAAGATGCGAAAAGATTGTATTTATGGACTACAAGCTGAGAAGCACAGACACAGTAAAATGGAACCGTGTCCGCGTGTCAGACACGCACGTGTCAATGTTGGACACATGTTTGATACGGACACTCACAAAAAGTACATATATATATACTCCATGTTTTTTGAGAGATACTTATAAAGTACAAAATATATATGAATTATCAAAATATTGGAAATATTGAAACACATCAATTAATATATATCATATTATGAATTCAGAATTTTTTTCTTAATTCTAAATTTTATAATATATATATATATATGTCGTATCCATGTCCGCCAAATTTTAGAAATTGGTGTGTCCTCGTGTCCGTGTCCATATCGTGTCGCGTGTTGCGTGTCCGTATTCGTGCTACAAGAAAAAAAAAGACCCAAGGAAAATTGGAAGAAGTGATCAATAATGATTCGACTTTGTTGAAATCTATCAAAAACGTGATCCTTAATAGAAAATTGTTAAGTATTAGGATACGGGTAAAGTTCATTTAACTATTTTATTTTTATTTTTATTCATTAAATTGTTGTATATTTATTGTATTATTGATTTCATTACTTGTTTTTATATTTCTATTTATACATATTTATTTATTTTGTTACTACCTTTTTATGTTTATTATTAGTATTTTGTTATATAATAATAATAATAATTTTCATATTTATTTTATATTATATTTATATATTAGTCATATTATATATATATATATATATTGAGATATTGCCATTGTTATTAACGAAAATACTAAATGGGAATGAGAAAGACTTATTGTCAAGTGTCGGGCCAGCAAGTGGAATCTTTGAAATCAAATCATGAATCTGACTGATACGAGAACAAATTACAAAACCCTAATGTTGGATACAGAATATAAATTAACAATCAAAGAAATTAAAGGGTGTGGAATCTTTTTGGTCAAATGAATCAACGGCTGTGATTGAAAAAGCTTACCATATAAGCATAATACACAAACGCAAGCACACACATCCATTGCATTTCCGTCCTATTCAGCAGCCTCCAACCGTGTCTCTCTCTTACGCACTAAGACAGAGAGACACAGAGTAGCCAGCCGCCGGTCAACTTTGAGCGGGTTCAGACATGTGTGGGATTCTCGCAGTGTTTGGTTGCATAGACAACTCTCAGGCCAAACGGTCCCGTGTCATTGAATTGTCTCGCAGGTTGCTTCTTTAATCTCTGTTTCATTCCTCCGTTTGTTTTGGTTGTTTATGGAGGTTTGTGTTAATTGTTTGCGATTAAGTGTAGGTTGAGGCATAGAGGGCCTGACTGGAGTGGGTTACATTGTCATGAAGACTGTTATCTTGCTCATCAACGTTTGGCTATCATGGACCCTGCCTCTGGGGATCAGCCTCTCTACAATGAAGAGAAGACTGTTGTTGTCACGGTAACTAACTGTTTAGGATGATTAAGGTTTGTGTTTTGGACTGAAGTCTTGCGTTTTGATGTCGGAGTTTTGATTTTCAGGTTAATGGGGAAATATATAACCACATGGAATTGAGGAAGAAGCTCAAGTCTCATGAGTTCCGAACTGGAAGTGACTGTGAAGTGATTGCCCATCTTGTAAGTTTTGGATTCCCAATCTTGATCTAACACAGCTTGTATTTAGAAAGTTTTCATCTTTATGATTGTTACACGACTTCCCCACTTGTGTTGTCAGTATGAAGAATATGGAGAAAACTTTGTGGACATGTTGGATGGCATGTTCTCCTTTGTCCTTCTTGATACTCGTGACAAAAGTTTCATTGCAGCCCGTGATGCTATCGGCATTACCCCACTTTACATGGGCTGGGGACTTGATGGTATGATACCTTATATTGCACATTTACTTGCAAGTTTCTTTTCTTGATACTCTTAGGATGGATTGCAAGAGTTATTTTTTGAATCATGAGTAAAGGACCTGAATCTTTAATGTGTGAGAAGTTTCTATAAGTGGAGCAGTTGCCTTCTTTATAGTCTCTTTGCAAATTTGCTAAGTGATATGGGAATGCTGAAATACCTGCTGTAAGAAGTATTCTGCCAAAAGATGCAGAATCTAAGAAGGGAGATCGATGTATTGTAGCTTATTGGATATGCCGCAGCTAAATCATGGCATAATGTTTGTTACAATTGTTGCTGCCCGTTCTGTCCTCCATGAGCCAAAAGTGGGCTTTGAGTTTATCTTGCAACTATAAACTTTGATGTTGCTTGATGGTTCCGTCTATTAATATAGTTAACAGTATCTATCTTAACTAGTTTCTTAATTTGGTAAACACATGGTTTATGGCTTGAAACTATATGAATCTCGTAGTTTTCACGTGTCACTTAATTTCCTTTGATTATAAGAATGGTAGTCGTAACCAAATGACACACAATTAACTTTTCAGGATCGATATGGTTTGCTTCAGAAATGAAAGCTTTGAGTGATGATTGTGAACGATTTATCTCCTTCCCTCCTGGTCATCTATATTCAAGCAAACGAGGTAGGCAATTGTTAATTTGTCAATGTTGGATTTGAATTTAATTTATAGCAATTGATTATCAGATCATGTATTTTCTCCACTCCTAGTTCTGTTTTAAATGCTATTTGATAGCCATATTACGTGTCAATAACAGTCTTTCTTGTTTTGTCCACGGCTGAGTTTACTTTGTCTCTAATATTTATTTTAGATTCATCCTTGTAAAGACATCACAGATTGGAGTCATTAGTTCACTCACAAACTATTATATCTAGTGCTGCTCCAATAAATGTCCATGTTTTTAAACAATTGCTCATTTCTCCATCCTTATTAGAAAAGTTACTGAGTGGACAATCTTAGTTGGGGGTAAGTCTGCAGCAAAAACAGTGATATTTTGGATGACTAGGAAATAACTGGTGTCCTTTTATTCTTCTTCAGCAGCTGTCTCACAAATTTGAATACTTATCTCTTTGTTGCCTGCTGTATTTGTTTTTTCTTCTTGTAGGTGAGCTTAGAAGGTGGTATAACCCGCCATGGTATTCAGAGCAAATACCTTCAACTCCATATGATCCTCTAGTTCTACGGGAAGCTTTTGAGAAGGCATGTCTTTTACTCTGCTTATATGGCAGTTGAAGTGATCATCTAGTTTTAAGTCTTTACTGCTGGTATTTCATGTATTTGTAGCTCACTGTGGATTCTAGTTGGAAAGTGTATAGATGCATAGGTGTTATTGAACTCCACTTTGTTCAAATGTGTTCTAGAAACCAAATTTTCAGTACAAGGCTATGGGTAATTTATTGTGTGGGTTATTATTCTATTCAAAAGTTGACGTTTTAATTTCTGTTCTGTTACAAAGTATGGCTTGTTTGTATTAGTTCCTTCTTTTACATTAACTGCACAGTGGGAGGGATTTTTAAAGTCAAGGCATTTCTGTGTTTTTATGTATAGTTCGTGTGGGTGTAAAGTATATTTATCTTTTTGCAGTTTAATTAGTTATAGTGGTCAAGTTATATGCAACTCTACATGTTCTAACTTTATTCAATTGTTCCTTATGTTGCTTCTATCAGGCTGTGATCAAAAGACTTATGACAGATGTACCATTTGGTGTGCTTCTTTCTGGGGGACTGGATTCATCACTTGTTGCAGCTGTGGCTTCTCGCCGCTTGAATGAGTTGGAAGCTGCTCGTCAATGGGGTTCAAAATTGCATACCTTCTGCATTGGCTTGAAGGTATTGTCATTATACTTGGTGATACTTAACTGCCTGCAATTCCCATTATTAGCCGGACAGATTTGGGCTAAATATGCTGCGTTACTTTACCAAAGTTGACATGTGAAGGGACTTAGAGACTGTTATGGACTTCACTTATTTTTGTATTTTCTTTATATGGAGGGTACTGATGGATATACTTATGTTTTAGCTCTGAAGATATGCATCCCATACCTCATAATTTGTGGCCTTTGCTTCTGTTGATTAACCTTATCATGAGGCCATTTACAAAACATTAGTGCCTGACTTAAGGCTTCCACTCTGTGGTGCAAATAAAATAGGAATTTCTTTCTCCATTGATGAGATAAATGGTTTTTTTATGGTTGCTAGTTCTTTTGTTTGTGCCTAGGATGATTTTGTAAATAGTTTGTTGAGCATGCTAAACTGTGTTGACAAAGGTTGTTCTCTAAGAACTGATGTCATCCAAGAAGGGCCTATAAGTGCCTACTACTAAATGACAGCATTTGTTTCTATGTGCTCTTCCAATAGCCAATCAATATACTAGCTTTAGTTGATATTATTTGTACTGTTATTTCCAACAATAATTCTTAGAACCGACACAGTAATCCAAAAAGTCACAGGATCCTGAATGATGCAGTGGTATTTCATTTTCATTCCCTTTATCTTCTGTTTATGAGTGTCTGTCTGAATTCTTTTTTCTGCTCATTCATGGGTTATACTTTTCTACAAATCAGGGTTCGCCAGACCTAAGATTTGCACGAGAGGTAGCAGATTATCTCCAAACTCGTCACCATGAGTTTCACTTTACCGTTCAGGTAATGGCTAGTTTTAAATGGAAGAGAATGAAAAAAAAAATGTCACCATGAGTTTCACTTTACCGTTCAGGTAATGGCTAGTTTTAAATGGAAGAGAATGAAAAAAAAAATCAACTTAGTGCATGTGTAAGGCCCAATGTCTGAGGCGCATGTCTTCATACTTACTCATAGGCTAATGTGTTTTATTGCTGTATCAGGAGGGGTTAGATGCCATCGAGGAAGTCATTTACCATATTGAAACTTATGATGTGACCACTATTAGAGCTAGCACCCCTATGTTTCTTATGTCACGAAAAATAAAATCTTTAGGAGTGAAAATGGTTATTTCTGGGGAAGGCTCAGATGAAATTTTTGGAGGTTACTTGTATTTTCACAAGGCACCAAACAAAAAGGAGTTTCATGAAGAGACCTGTCGAAAGGTATGATTTTTGCATTTTATTTGGGTTTGACAATGCCCTGGTGATCCAGGCTGTTTTGCTATATCCAATACTCTTATTTGCGCAACTTCGTTTTCTGATAAAACAGATTAAAGCTCTTCATCTGTATGACTGCTTGAGGGCCAATAAATCCACTTCAGCATGGGGTGTTGAGGCTCGTGTCCCCTTTTTGGATAAAGAATTCATCAACATTGCAATGAGCGTAGATCCTGAGTGGAAAATGGTATACACTATTCTCCAAGCTTATTATCCACGAGCAAGACAAACCTTTTCGGGGTCACTCTGATTTTGTCCTTTTCCAACATAAAAGGCTATCTATGTGTCAATCCATGCCTTAGAACTAATCTTATCGAGCAGTAAAAACAAACCTTGGCTTATGAATTATAAAGGATTGACCTCTGCAAATTTGGCATGTTTTCATTCTCCAATTCACTGGTTATGTAATTTTCCATGGATGATATTTAGTTTATGTTATCTACAATTGTTTGCTTCATTACATCAGGAAGTTACAAATAATGCTCTGTTGTCTGTTCATGATGACTAATGACAAATTCTGAAGAGCACATATATTTGTAGGTCTGTCATTGTATGGTGATTATTGCTTACTTTTGTCCTTGCAGATCAGGCCTGACCTTGGAAGGATTGAGAAGTGGGTGTTGCGCAATGCCTTTGATGACGAGAAGAACCCATATCTTCCAAAGGTAGCAAAATTTCTACTTCCGTAGATGTAATGACACAAAGCTATTTCTATTCTGATTCTTTCTTCTCTGGCATGATTTTCATGGGAAAGTGCTGATTCTCTTTTTATCTTGTCTTAGCACATATTGTACAGGCAGAAGGAACAATTCAGTGATGGAGTTGGATACAGTTGGATTGATGGTCTGAAGGACCACGCAAACAAACAGGTGTATAACGATGATCTTTAGAGGGTTTTGTTTGGAATCTTTGAATTTTTCGTCCCATTCACATTGAAACAAGTATTTGTTTGCGATACAGGGAACATGAAATATCTCATATGGCCTTTCTATTTCATATATCAAGTCATTAATTCTGCCTTAGTTGCCTGTGATATATCTTAGTTTTGAATTGGGCAGGTTACAGATTCAATGTTGATGAATGCAAAGTTTCTTTACCCAGAAAATACTCCTACCACAAAAGAGGCATATTACTACAGGACAATATTTGAGAAATTCTTTCCAAAGGTCTGTTCTTTAGTAATCGTTTATTCATCTGCAGCTTCTCGGATATTTGATGATGAGCCTTTTTTTATTGTTACGCTATTGCAAAGTTTCTATGCGCATCATTTCCATCCTTTCGTTCACCTTGAGATATAGTTGATAGATCTCCCATTTCGAAACAGAATGCAGCAAGGTCAACCGTTCCTACAGGTCCAAGTGTGGCATGCAGTACTGCAAAGGCAGTGGAATGGGATGCAGCATGGTCAAAGAATCCTGACCCATCTGGTCGTGCTGCTCTAGGTGTTCATGAAGCAGCATATCAGGAACCGGACGACGCCAAATCTAGCAGTCTGATAAATGGTTCCACTCAATAAGCATGACAATGGATTTGTAGAGAAAGCTGCAATAGTTTTTTAGTTACAGTTTTTACTAGCAGGATTACTTAGCACCACTGCGATACAACCTGCTGGTTTGAAGAGGTAACTGATTTTATTGTCACTAGACCTTCATAAAATTTTCTCATTATCAATGTGGTTCCATGCCCTTTCCCCATTTTGGTAAAGTAAACCAAGTCTCTGATTGTTTGACAGATCCTGTGCAAAAGGCTTATGGTCAAGTTTGTCCCGATAGGAAGGTGTCGAAAAGCTGTTTGTCCATACCTGCGTTTAGAAGCTTGTTTCTGTCTTTCTTCTTTGTATTATTTTCTGGTGTTACCAGCTAGAAGTTCTTAGAGTAACATTTTCCAATCCTTGTGACTTCATTATCCTTTGTTTAGTAGGTTTCTTATGCAGAATATTGTGTAACTTCGAGGTTATAATAAGTTAGTATTGTGATTATCAACAAGTTTGTTACATTTTTATTTTTATTTTTATCTTATAAGAAACAAGGAATTCACAGGTTGGCAACGAAACAGGCGAAGCCCGAATAATATAAGGCCCGATCATGAGTTCGAGAAAAAACGGTCCTAAGATTGTCTAGGATCAAATATTTGAGTTTTGAGTTTAAGTCTAGCAAAATATGTTTTGACTTGTTGATTTTCTATAATGATCGCATTAAAAAAAATCTAAAAAATTTGAGGCCAAGTATGAGCTTGATTGGGCTTAGCATGTTGATTTTGGGCTATGCTTGGTATTAACTTATAACACATAAGGAATTTATGAGGAATGGTGACAAATTAGGTCAAGTTTGGATCCAATAAAGCCCAAGCATAAGATTAAAAAATATTTGGGCCTAAACTTGATTGAGATCAATTACGAGCTTAATTTTCTAGAATTTATTTATCTTGTTATCAATTAATTTGTTCCAAAAGAAGAAAATCTCTATTCCTACCCCAAAGGAGGACTAAAAAAGGTTAAAAAAAAAATATCTATTATATGTCTCTTGACTAGTTAGAGTGACTAAACAGAGTAAAATTGCGCGTTATTAAATCTTTCTAAATTTCACGCCTTAATGAGATTTCTGTTGAGGGTAAAATTGCGCGTTATTAAATCTTTCTAAATTTTACGCCTTAATGAGATTTCTGAGTGTCGCTGTTAAGGAAAAGAAAAAGCAAATGATAACAAGAGACATTTAGAATATATTTTATTCGTTTGATTTATCAAATAATTATTTAAAAATAAAAGGTATAAGATTTTTTAAGTAATTTATAAGAATAATTTTATTTTTTATTTTTATAAAATATTCTCTTATAATTATAGTAAAACATCTATGTCATAATTATCGCATAACAATTCAAATATTATTGACAAGTCGACCTAACTAATTTTTAACTTGGATCTAAATTAATTAAATCTTACTCAAATTAATAATTTAAGATCATCATCACCACTCAATCCGAAATTCTGCAATGAAGCGAAATTTGGAGAGGTCTGATAGTACGCAACTTTACCCCTACGTAATTGAGAGACTGTTTCCGATAGATCCACATACAAAAATAATTATAACAAATTTTTATTATAATAATATTTAATTAACGTATACGTGACGTTTATATTATATATTTTTTGTTATTATTTTCATAAAAATATTTGAAAAATTAAAAAATAAAAAGTTTTTTATTTGAAAATTTAGCAATTTTTTAAAAATTATTTAAACCAGAAAGACGCTTCTTTTACCCTTTATTTTAAATACATTTAATTATAAAATATGGGATAGACTATAAGTCCTAAAAAAAACCATAAATCTATTATTCATGCTACCTTTGAATATTCGAGTTCGTAACGGAAAAAACTACCACTAAACCAAATCCTATTAAGTCTCACATCCTAGTAAGAAGCGGATTTCAGACAGCCGTCAATGAAACCAAATTGGCTAACTTATAAATACAAAGTTGTACGAGTCTTAAGTAATTGAAGAAGAAAGTTTGTTTTTGTTTTTACTTTGTACGATTAGTCTCAGACCAACCATGGATTCTACTGTGATCAGAGAAGTATGGAACGGGAATTTTGAAGAAGAGCTTGTGATGCTCGATGCAGCATTGTACAGGTTTCATGTCATATCCGTGGACACAGAGTTCCCAGGTTGTATCTTGAAGACAAGAAGGAACGAGACTGATGATGTTCGTTACAAGCACCTGAAGTTCAATGTCGAAAACTCCAAACTGATTCAACTCGGGATCACCTTGTCCGATGAGTTGGGCGTCATTTTCGTGACATGGGAGTTCAACTTCCAGTTTGATGTTGAGGAGGACAAACACTCCCCTGATTCTATCCACTTCCTGAAGCTATGTGGGATTGACTTCTGTAGACTGAAAAAGGAAGGCATAGTGATGGAGAGATTCTCACCTTCTTTTTCTCATATCCTCTGGAAACACAGGAACGCTCAATGGGTTACATTCCATGGCTTGTATGATCTAGCACATGTTCTACAAGCGGTGACCCTTTTGCCAGAGTCTGTTCAGGAATTTGCTGCACTTGTTCGTCTTGTATTCGGTTCGGTGGTTGATGTGAAGTACATGGCAAGATTTTGCAGAGGGCTCCAGAAGGGTGAATTGGGGCTTCAGAAGCTCGGAGAGAGCCTTGGCATTGCAAGACTTGGTGCAGCACATAATGCTGGATCCGATAGTTTACTTACTAGTCTAGTTTATGCAAACATGAAGCTGGCATTAGGTATCAATCCTTCCAACTATGAAGGTTGTCTGTATGGCCTGGATATCACAACACAAGATCTAGAGGAAGCATCACTCCTACCCTCTTCAGTATCGTTACCATGTTTTCCTCCTGATGTCAACTAACACAGTCTACTTTTGTCTAATTGTACTTCCGATATCAACTAACACGGTCTACTTTTTTCTAATTGTAACACTAGTTCAGCCAATAGTATAAGCATATGAGATCAATCTTTGTTAATTCCACTGGCATCGCAATCAACTTTCTCCTGGTTCCGTCTTTTTTCTTGATAGGATTGCATAAAAGAAGTATGATGAAGATATGCCCAGTAAAAACTAATGTACTATATGATATGCCACAGAATCTGCTTTGTTTATGAATTTGAGGTTTAATACGAATTTCATTAAAACCTGATATTTTCTCTTGCTGGTTTGCTAAGATTGCCTCAACCGCGTTTCCAAAAGCTGCAGTCCCCGAAAACATTAAAGAAATCGGTTAAACGGGTGGAGCTTTCATCCCAGGCCGGTAGCTTGATGAAACCAGAAAGCTGATAAATAGCAATAATACATCTAAAGCTCAAGTTCCAGACATTATCTCTAATTTGGGTACTCAGAAACTGCAAGGTCCTGTAAAATTCATAAAGGAATAGCAGAATAAATCAATACCAACTTACTAACAGGCATTTAAGTATAGCAGAATAAGATAACATTACAAATCCTTCACATGAAGAACAGAGATGATCATATTAAATTACACGGATGAATATGCGAAAAGTCTTTGTGATCAATGTCTCGAGTAATTAGGATGCATGTTCAAACTAAGAATCTATTTGAAGAAACACATTCGTACTCTAAATGATGCATAAAATGTTAGGTTTATGTCATTCATAAGGGAATAAAAGATCAGTGATGTTCCTACAGAACGGGTAATGGTTGTGCACAATTACCCATGAATTTCATACTTCTGGCCAATGCTTGAAGCATCATAAGAAAATTCACTTTCTTCTCAATTTGCATAAATATCATTCGGAGGACAGAATAAAGCAACAAAATGCAAATGTTAATCCAAAGATTTCCAGAAGACTGAGTTGAGGCTAGAGCATCCTCTTCTTGATAACCTACGAATTGATATCCCATGTCTCCATGCACTGTGAAGAAGAGAGAAAGAGAGAGAGTCAATAAAGAACAGCCATGAACTAACGATAAGGAAGAGGAAGAAGGTCCTGTACGTTCCGAAAAAGCAATATTTAAGTGCTATAGTTAAGAGTCAACTTTCCTACATCCCTGTAGAGTAAAACCAAGCCCCCCTTTGAACAAGAGTCATGGTGAAGTATAAAGAGCAAATCTAGTTTTCACTGAAAGTACAAATGTAAGGTTGAGATGCGAGCAGAAGACCTACCAATGAAACAGGAGACTACATATGTTATCGCATCGTCTCAAATCCATTATCATTACCATCATTCATTCTCTTCGGCAACTTTCGCATGAGACTCACCCTTCTCATGACTCTGATATGCATTAAACCTATAAATGCTGTAAAAGAACCAGTATTTAAGCACAGTTCCTGACAATAAAATCTGTCAAACTTATAAAAACAATCCAATAAGAACATGTACCTATAGATAGCCGAATTATGACAGCATGTCCAAGCTGAAAGCCTACAGTGAATTCAGTTTCTACTACTGAATCCCGCGTACAACCAGTCCATATTAAATTTCTTGCATGCATTAGTACATTCAAGATGAGGAATATGTTCGCCAAGAGGTGATCTTGGAACTAAACCGCACTCCAACCAGCTGTTTTTTCAACACCCCTAGCCTTCATCATCTCTCTCGCACTTTGTGCTTGCTCCCACTTACCACTATAACTAAGCATGTTGGCTAACATTATATGATAACCATCATTATCTGGGTCAGATTCAATAGCACGCCTTGCTATCCTTAAGCCTGTCTCAATTTGATTGTGAATTTTACAAGCACTCAACAAAGCTCCCCAGACATTGCCATCTGGAGGAAATGGCATTGACAGAACCACTTCTTCAGCTTCCAGCAATTTCCCTGATCTTCCAAGAAGATCTACCAGACAAGTATAGATCTTTAAATTGGGTTCAACAGAATAAAGATGCATTCTGTTGAACAGATTCTTCGCTTCTTCAACAAGTCCTGCATGTGCACAAGCTGAAATAAGCAAGAGAAAGGTGATCGCGTTTGGTTTAACCTTTGATCGTTCCATTTGTTGGAATATTTCAATCGCAGATTTTGCATGTCCGTGCATTCCATAACCTGAGATCATTACATTCCAAGAAATAGCGTCTCTGTCTTCCATTGAGTTGAACAACTGTCTAGATTTTTCTAGCTGCCCACATTTTGCATACATATTAACCAATGCAGAAACAAGAGATACATTTAGCTCGAGCCCTTCTTTTTCAATGTAGTGGTGAACCATTTCTCCCTTATCTAAGGATGCAACATTAGAACAAGCTGAAAGCAATGTTACCAATGTGGCTTGGTTAGGTTTGAATTTTTGTAAAATCATATGCTCGAAAAGAGCAATAGCCTGACCAGCAACCCCACAGCACACATATGATGAAATCAACGTGTTCCATGTGACAACATCTTTGTTTGTTCTATAGAATATTCTCTTCGCAACAGTCAAATTACCCATCTTTCCATACATGTCTATAAGTGCATTGGCAATGGAAACATTTTGATACATCGAAGCCCTAATTACATAACCATGAATCGATCTGCATAAACGATTTGCCCCTAACTGGGAACAAGAAGAAATTACAGAGACCAGGCAGTTGGAATCAGTTTTAATTCGTTCATTTTGCATCTCTCTGAACAATTCTATGCACCTGCCTCCCATTCCTAGTTTAGCATAACCACAAACCATAATGGTACACGATTCTTTACTCCATTCATGTTCCCTATCAAAAAGCTTCTTTGAAGGAATCAAAAGTCCAAATTTGCAATACATGGACAGTAATGCAGTGTTAACTATGTGATCTATCACATAATTTTTCCTTATAATCAGCCCATGAAAAGCCTTTCCTTCCCTCACATTCAAGGAATTGCCAAAACCTGATAGGATGCAACTTAGAATTATCCTATCTGGAAACAAACCATCAACCTGCATATCCCAAAACAAACTTACGCAATCATTCACGAGACCATATCTTGCATGGATATTGATGATCGATGTCCATGAAATAAGATCCTTATCAACCAATTCACTAAAGGAATTACACGCCTCACTTAAATCCCCACACTTGGAGTAAATTGACAGAAGACAAGATTGAACAACCAAAGAACACCCAAGTCCAGTTTTCACCACAAAAGCATGCAAACACCTGCCTACAACCAAGGCACCCAAATCAGCGCAAGCTTGAAGCCCTCCTTCCATTGTCCTAAAGTTCATTCTCTCACCAATACCACCACTCCTATGCATTTCACTAATACACTCCAAACCCAACTCACTCTCTCCATTCTGCGCATACCCAATGACAAGCGTAGTCCATGAGACAACATCTCTCACGGTCATTTCATCAAACAAAACACCCGCGTCCCACGTCAACCCAAATTTACTATACATGTACACCAATGATGACCCAACGGCACAATTTCCCTCAAAAAGCCCGGATTTTGCAACCAACCCATGAACACACTTCCCCTGATTCACACACAAAAGCTCAGCACAAGAAGCCACAACCATGGGGAACGTAAACTGACTAGGCAGTATGTTGGACAACCGCATGCGAACATAAAAGTCATAAGCTTCAGCGTAATTTCCACAAGAGAAGTGAGATTGAATGAGGGAGTTCCAAAGAAAGGTGTCTTTTTCATTAACTGAATAAAAAACTTTGTTGCAAGAATGGAGTCTCTGAAAGGAGGCATAGAAAGATATGAGCTTGGAAGATATGAAAACATTGTTTGCATTCCCACTTGTAATGACAAGAGCATGAGACTTAAGGACAACATCGAAACTCGGATGGCGTAGGCAGAAGATGGAGTTGAGGTGACCATTAAGGTAGTCACAAGTTGAATGACATGATTTAGCAGAGAGACGAGGAAACAATCCCTTGAAAAGGTAGTTGGTTGTCTTGAGGATGATCATCTAACTAAGTTTGTTCGATGCGACGCAAAAACCATCACTTGAATAGATCGAGTGCCACGGGCGTTCTGAATCTATTACTGCTCACATCCTTGTCTTATCACAGATTTTTCTGAAATTTACAGATTGCATTGGATCTGTGTTAAATGCTTAGAACTCGCTTCTTATTCTTAACGTCCTGTGTATGGTGAAGAAATGGAACGGATTGTGATCATATTCATTCCATTATCATTGCTGAATTTGAAATGGCTGATTCGGATTCTCCTAGAAGAACTCCATTAAAGCTTCATTTGAATTTAGTGCTTCAAAGTAATGAAGATTATTACACATTTAATATCACAAAGAGATTATATCCATCCAGAACATCTGATACAAACAGTGGAAAACTTTCTGTTGAACTGCGATTCCAAAAAGAACCAACAACCAGACTTATACAAGCATGTCTCTTGTACTTGTGAACGTAGGCTGAAGGTAGAAGATAACTTTTTTACTGTACACAGAATATCTACATCGAGCTGCATTGCAACTCACTCGGCAGTCAGCTTAATCCGATTATATCGAAGTTCATCGATCAAATATACAGCGTTGTTGATCCCATGGACATGTCTGCCTCATTGTTGGTTGACTGATTACCACCTGCAAATTCCAGGCGCTTCCGTTCTGCTTAAAGCTAGTATTTCCTCGTACTTTGAACCATATACAAAACCCCACAACTGTAATTCCAAGAAAGAAATGAAGAATAACTTAAGACACTCCTGCTACATGAACTTGGGATATGGCTCAGTATGTGCCTAAACACCCCCGAAAGTAATGGACCAGAAAGAAATTGTGTAATGTGTTGTGAAGACATATGCATACCTCAACCTCTTTAACTTCAAAATCTTCAGAATGCGCAAGACAAGAGTTTCCGTAAGTTTCCGAGACCGAACTTGATCCAGTTAATCTTTTGTTTAAGAAAAACATGAATGCAGTAAGACTACACATGTCCACTTTGTCATATTTGAGAATTGACATAAAACCCACATCATAAAGTATTTCTGAAAAATAGCAAAAGTAGCAGAGAAGAGAATCAGGGGCTCACAGGTCACCATCCAGGTAGAGAGCAAAGTGACCACCCCCACCGATTGCCAGGTAATCAGTAGAGCACAGAGTAAAATATCGATTAGCACCTGTTTCAGTATTGTAATAAGAGAACTCGCAGATTGATTGCACTGAAAACGTTTCCAACTAGTTTCTCACTATCCAGCAAACGCTCAAATAACCTGATGATCAATTCTTCAACTGTTGCCCACTGATTTAATTCAGTACGACTAAAAAGTACAAAATTTGACCATTCTTAAGATTCAAATAGCAGCATGTTGTTCCTGGGAATTCAGAGCATAGAAAGCCTTCTGATGGATGGACTAGTACACTTCCAGGTACCAGTCATACATTCTTCTGATTGAGATCTATAGGTGTATAGATGAGAAGTTGACTATGTATTGTAGTTCAATATGTCTCGTTATAAGTTCAATATATATTGTTGGTCAGACATTGTGATTTGTTCAAAATGTCATTGCACTAAAGGTGATATGAAAATTTTCTTTAAATGGGTCTTAGATTCAACTCTCTCCAGGTTCAGAATGTCACTGCATACCACGTTCCCAAGTTACTTGTTTCAAAGGGAAAGCATTTAACCCGGGGTTGTTCGTAGCAAGGGAAAAAAGAAAATACCTGTGGGACGGAAAATAATGGGATTGCCAGGTACGTCAGTGAACACAAATGTACTATTTGTTCCCTGTTCAAACTAAATGTCAGCATAATAGTTTACGTGCTTAGTAAATTCACTGAAGGTTAATGTGAATTTTATCACCACCTGATATTTTCTCTTGTTGGTAGGTCTTAGGGGTGCCTCAACCAAGCCACCAAAAACAGCACCCTTTTGGTCTCCAACAACCTGAAAGAAGAGTTTACTCGGTGAGATGGGTAGCCTCCTCCCAGACCAGAATAACAGACACAAAAAGCTAGAAAATAAATAGTAATTATCCATCCAAGCTCAAATTTTTGCATCATTAATTACTTGAGTAACTGAGGCAAATCTGCAGGAGATGAATTTATAAGTCACTCACTTTGCTGCTCTATATGATGCTTGGAATGTTAATTTTCAAGTAGATATATAAATGAGAATTAATGAAATATGGTTCTATATCACAAAAGACGGAGTTGGTTGTATGCAACTATATGCCTTTGTAAATCAGGTGAAGTTCCAAAAGAATATTCATTAATTTCAATTTGTATAACCTTAACAGAAATGAAGGAGACTAGAGTTAACCAAGATATTACCAAAAGACTGAGTCCAGGCCAGAGCATGCTTCTCCTGTATAAGGTTGAAAGTGATATCCCATGCCTCCACGTACTGTAAAGAACCACGGAGACAGAGAGTAAGAAAAAGATTTGTCCATTTACCAGTAAGCAGGAGTAAGACCTACATTATTGGAAAAATCATAATTCAACACTACAGATGAGTACATGTTCTTGCACCTGTAGAGTAATAACCATTTCCTATCTTGAACAAGAGCAGGAAGAGAAGTATAAAGAACACGTCTAGCTTTCTCTGAAAGAAGTAACGAAGGCTCTGATGTGGTAGGAAGATCTATCAAAGAGACAGGCTCTGTCATATTCTGCACATGATGCATCTCAAGTCTGTCATCGTTATCATCACTCTCATCAGTAGCTTTCAAGTCAGAATCACCCTTTGACTCTTGACTTCGATATCCACTAAACCTTGCAGCTTGGTAAATAGCATGAAGAGACTGCTTCCCACGATAAAGTAAACCTTTCTTTGCACCATTCTCTCTCATTAAGGGCTCAGAAGGTTGGCCACCAAATTCTGCCTGATCATCACTATGCTCAGAAGATTTCTCATTGTTCCCAGATTCTGAAGATGACAATAAGGAGTAGAGAAAAGCAGTAAATGAAGAAGTATCAGGTCCATCAACCGATGGATCGACATATTCTTCTGCAATAGAGTCTAGCTGATTCCTGTCTGAGTTACTATCTTCTTCCTGTTTTAACAATAGATCAACAATTTGTTGAAGATTAGCCATGAATTATAATCAACAAACAGAAGACAGCTACGAAATATAGCTCCTGAAATAAGTCCCCGCATTTACATTCCTAAAGAATCTTTTTGCACTTCATATATAGAAAGGCAATGAAATAACAGCTTAGGACCCCAATAAGAGAATTTCAATCCAAAAATATGCCACGAGTTCATCGGCAAGATAATCCTTATAGCCGGTTTCCTGGGCAAGTGCTATTAAACACCGGATAAGCTCTGAGCCAACTCAGTGAAGTGAATAGGATAATATAAAGCAGGATGGAAGAATATTAGTCATGTCCTCCCATTCCATCAAAAAGTGGATTCTTTTCCATCGAATTATCGAAATTAGTACAAATGATCACTCAAAATAAACATAAAGAAAGTTCATAACTTTTAAGTGAAAAGAGAAGAAAACAACTATGAAACATCAAAATCGAAAATAGGAAAGGACAACCAGGTAGAATTTCCCTCCGAACCAAATGGGTATTCAAGAAATCTTCCAGAAAACGTCAATTAATTAATGGGATAATCATATTCGAACTCAAAAAGGACCCGAATAAGCGAAATAAACTTTTCAGATCAAATTAACCATAGGATCAACCAGAAAGATCCCAACTTTGAACTACTCATCAATCATACAAATATGCATACACTTACAGTGGCAGAAGGAGGACGAGAATGGGGCTTGGAGGATTTATCAGATATAGGATTGAGCAAGACAGTGGTGATATCAGACACAAAATGGACTGCTTTGCTCCTCAAAGATTTCTGCTTTCCCATTGCTTTTTCCCCTTTTCTCTATATTAAGGATGATGCATTTGAAACAAAAACAAGAGTTAGATTACCAAAAACAATGTAGTTAATAAGCACATAGAATAGAATTTATGTGATTGATTCCTTCACGCTTTTTGACCCAAAATTCATCTCTATAAAACAGAATAAAAAGAAAAAAGATTGATATTTTATCTTCCCTTCCCCTTTCCCTTTCTGGCTCTCCAATAGCTGGTAAGTAGCAGGGTGAGTCATGGCAAAGATTAGGAGCTTATTCATTGTAATCAATGTTTTGAATGGCTCCAACGAGCAGATGGACTCCATGGCCCAATGGATAAGGCGCTGGTCTACGGAACCAGAGATTCTGGGTTCGATCCCCAGTGGAGTCGATTTTTCCCATTTTTGGTCCCAAAAATGGGAACAATTTAAGGTATTAAAAATAAATATCACAAGACCATAATATAAATTGAGTATATTGACTTTAGGTCGAGTAAAGTTGAATTAGATCGGATTATTTTGCTATATCTATAGCTCAATTGAGTAGTCAATACCACTTGAAAGGATCAATCACAAATTCTTATACATATGTTAAACTTTCTCTCAAATGAGTTTGACAATTTGACTCGAATTCAAATTATTGGTCTTGAACTCACCTACCTAGGCTTCCATTTTTGGTCCCAAAAATGGGAACAATTTAAGGTATTAAAAATAAATATCACCAGACCACAATATAAATTGAGTATATTGACTTTAGGTCAAATAAAGTTGAATTAGATCGGATTATTTTGCTATCTATAGCTCAATTGAGTAGTTAATACCACTTGAAAGGATCAATCACAAATTCTTATACATATGTTAAACTATCTTACTTAAAGTTTAAAGATTTTAATTAAGGGTAATAATAGGTTGGATTAATAAAAAAAATCAAATTTAATATGAAGCCTAGGTAGGTGAGTTCAAGACCAATAATTTGAATTCGAGTCAAACTCATTTGAGAGAGTTTTAGAGTAATTGGAAGGTTGCGTACATTAATGACCTTCTCTCAAACTCTTATAAAGTGGAGAGTTTTGTGCACTGGAGTGTTGATTTTGACACTTTAGATTAAACTAATCAAAGCTAAATTTCCAAGTCTAATCCTAACATATTCACACTAACTAAAGAGGTTTCATAAATTTTATTAGAGAATTTTGACTCAAATGTTTTTTTATGGATAAACATAAAATTAGATTAAATTAAAACATAAAATGACATTATTTAATATAATTTATTAAAAAGTATTATTTTAATAAATACATAAATTAAAAAACACTGTTTTTTAAAAACCGATCGAATCATTTTAATTTGATTCTAACCTAAATTTAGATAATCCCTAATCTCTATTCTATACTAAGGCAAGCAAGTTAAAGGTCCTATCTTTTAACAACTACAACTTTAAGCAGCAAAACAGTTACATTTGCAATCATCACCAATGCTATAAAAAACGGATCGAATTGACCAGTTCGACCAGGTTAACTACGAACCAAACTAATATTCGGTTCGATTTTTGCTTTTAACCATTAGGAATTAAAACCGACCGGTTAAATAATAAACCGGTCGATTTCCTATTAAGCGTTAACCGGATGCATCTTCTTCTCTTACACCCAAACAACAAATTAGTATAGAAAGACGAGATTTTTGTGCGATTGACACTTGAGAAATCAACCCATCACAGTGAAAACTAATTTGGAATCAAGATTGAGCAAATGAGTAGCTGAATTTGGCAACAAAAATCATAACAAAAACTCGAAATAGGTTGAAGATTTCTTGAAGCACCAAATGCAATCATTACTCTAATAAACCATGAAAGAGGGAGAATTGAGTAAGAATAACAACCACAACAACTCAGTATTCATCACCATCTTCAACGACACTCCATCTTTAAACAAAATGAGGATTGATGTTAAATAAGTCTCAGAACAAAAGGAAAGAAGAATCACTAAATCTCGAAACAAAAAGAAAGAACTCAAAATCCAAGTTATCTTTAAGGAAATGAGAGGTATAGTTGGCGGAAGCAGAGAAATTTCTTGTCGGGGTTAATAGGATTAGGGAAACAAATCACAATAGAATATTGTGATTAGGAATATGATTTAGTTTCCTCTTTTCTCTTTATTTGACAGCTTGTGTAATTGATACACTTTCCTATTTTTGCTTTCTCCATCTGTATAAATTGGTTATTGATATGTTAATACAAGTGAGGATTTCACCCAATTTCCATTGTCCTTTATGGTATCAGAGCCACTCTTGGCCTCACGGCATAAATATTGCTAATTTTTTTCTCTGCAATTTTTTTCTTCATCTTTCTTTCTAAACATGAATTCCAACCCAGCAGATACTGAAACCAACCTAACTACCTTTCCCATTCACCAAACACTTGACCACTCATTCTCTTCTTCTCACAACCAAAATACAACTCTACCTACTGCAAATTGCGATAAGCTAATCTTCATTAATCCTTCAAATCAGGCACCAATCAAACTCACATCAGACAACTACCATTCCTGGTTTTATCAATGGGAAACCATTCTTATAGGATATGATTTTTTGAAATACATTGAAACTCCACCACCTGTTGTTGCCTCTTCCTTATACATTCGACAAGATAATCTTCTTCGAAGTGCTATTGTTGCTTCCCTATCTCCTGATATTATCCCTTGTAACTGATGCAAAAACTACTTTTAATCTATGGAAAGTTTTAGCAAATACCTATGTTAAACCTTCTCGTGCTAGAATTATGAGTCTTCGAGAGTCCTTAAACAACACACAAAAAGGAACTCTGTCCATTACAACATATATGCAAAAAATCAAGCAGATTTACTCCACTTTGGGTGCTGTCGGTGTTCAAATCTCGGCTGATGAAATTTTTCTTCATGTTCTCCATGGTCTTCCATCTGAATATGATACCATTGCATCAACTTTGCGTGCTCGAGAGACCTCTGTCTCTTTTGATGAACTTCATGAGAAGCTTCTTGATGTTGAACAATGTCTCAGTCGTTCTGGAAATACAATTCTCATTACTGCCAATTTCATAACAAAACCTCCTTCAAGCATCACCAAAAAATTTTCTGGGCACCAAAATCATTGCACTTCTAGAGGTCCAAACAATTTACGCAGATCTAATTTTCGCGGCCCTGCAAATAACAACTCCGGTTCAACTTTAAATCGACCTCGGGTAACATGTCAGATATGTGATAAACCTGGCTATCATTTGAAACAATGTCAAAAACTTCAAGCTATTCTATCTCTTGTTACCGGAAACAATGGCAACATCAACACTAACTCAAATTGTCCATCCTCATCGCCAAAGGTTAATTTTACTTCTCAAGGCTCCCACCAAGACACAACTTGGCTCGAAGATTCTGGTGCTTCTCATCATGTTACACAGGATCTTCAAAATCTGTCCATTCACTCTGAATATGATGGCAATGAAGATGTTATGCTTGGTGATGGTAAAACTTATACTATTACACATACGGGTTCCACTACTCTTTCCACTTCTACTCAACCTATTACTCTTTCTAATGTTCTTTATGTTCCAAAAATGCAAAAAAAAAAAACCTTGTTTCTGTTTTTCAATTATGTGTTGATAATGATGTTTTGGTTGAATTCTCACCCATCTCTTTTGTTGTGAAGGACTGGAGCATGGGGGCACCTCTACTAGCAGGGAAACCTAAAGATGGCGTGTATCCTTGGTCCAGCTCCACCTCGTTTCTTTCATTCACCAAACCACAACTTCATACTCTCTGCCTCTACTGCTTCACAGTGGCATCATCATCTCGGTCATCCTTCCACTGCATCTCTTCGCCATGTTCTAAAGTCTTTAGACAAGCCTCCTTCATTCAATAAATCTTTTTTTGTGATTCTTGCAAATGCAGTAAAATGCATAAATTTCCTTTTTATCAGTCTTCAATAAATGGTAATGCCCCTTTGGAATTTGTTTATTATGATGTTTGGGGTCCATCTCCGATAAATTCGATTGATGGTTATCAATACTATTTGATATTTGTTGACCATTTTACAAAATATATGTGGTTCTTTCCTCTCAAAAGCAAATCTGAAGTCTATTATTTTTCCTAAATTTAAAAAGATTGTGGAAAATTCTTTCAAAAATTTGTTGTTTCTTTCTATTCCGATAATGGTGGGAATTTATTCATCTTCGATCTTTTTTTACGAACATGGCATCTCACATTTTCTTACCCCTCCTCATACATCTGAACATAATGCTACCTCCGAACGTCGACATCGCCACATTGTGGAGACAGGTTTGGCTCTTTTACATAGTGCTAATTTACCTCTGATTTTCTGGTCTTATGCTTTTTCAATGGCAGCATACTTAATTAATAGGATCCCCACAAAAATCCTGGACAATGACTCACCATACTATCGCCTTTATGGGACATTACCAAATTATATTAAACTTCGCTTCTTCAGCTGTCTGTGTTACCCTTGGTTTCGCCCTTACACTCAACACAAACTTTAATATCGATCCACACCATGTGTTTTTCTCAGATCCTCCCAAAATCAAAGTGCAGACAAATGTTGGGATCCTATCAAATCCATATTATACTTATCCCATCACGTTGATTTTGTTGAACAAAACTTTCCTTATTCATCACTTGCACCTACAGCCTCTCGACCAACTCCCAACACCATAGAGTCTTGGTCCCTATCACATTATGTAGTTCCTCGTCACAATCCGACCACATCTACTGAGCTCACAATGGCCACTGCACAAGATTCCACGCCATCATCTCTGTCATGTAGAGGCTCCACCAAGAACAGTCCTACAATAACAGAGACCAAAAATACATCATCCTCATTACATTCAAGTATGCCCACACACTCTGTTACTTCTATTTCATCATCATCAGTTTCTTCTTCTTCTTCTTCAAACCCCTCTTCCCCTCAAATTCCCACTGGTTCCAAAACAATCCAACTTACTCAAAAAACCCATACAAAAGTTAAGCCTATCCACCACCAAAACAACCCCTTTATCCAAAAATCCAAAACCCGTCGAACCTCATACTATTCGTCAAGCCTTAAGAGATCCCAAATGGGGGTCGCGGCCATACAAGAAGAACTTAATGCTCTTAAAAAATAAAGAACTTAGAGTTTAGTTTCACCAGTTGCTCATGCTAAACCGGTCAGCTGTAAATGGGTGTTTCGAATAAAATACAATCCTGATGGAAGTGTTGGCCGATATAAGGCCCAGTTAGTTTCCAAAGGGTTCTTGCAGCAGCCTGGCATTGATTATGATGAGATTTTTTTTCTCTCGTTGCTAAACATACAACTATCTGCATTGTGCTTGCTCTTGTTGTATCCAAGAATTAGACCTTGAGGCAGCTTGGCATAAACAATGTCTTTCTTAACGGCACTTTGAAAGAAGAAGTATACATGTCTCAGCCACCTGGCTTTATTGATAATCATTCTCCTACTCATGTTTTTCATCTTCACAAGGCTATTTACGATTTGAAACAAGCTCCGCTTGCCTGGTACGATAAACTAAAATGCTATCTTCTTTCTCTTGGCTTTTATAATTCATAGTCAGATCATTGTCTTTTTATATTTGCAAAATATGGTGTTGTTCTATACCTTGTTGTCTATGTTGATGATCTAATAGTCACTGGAAATATCTCACCACCTGTGGAGGATTTTATTGTTTTCCTTGGCCGGCGTTTTTCTTTAAAGGATCTTGGTGACTTGCAATTTTTCCTGGGGGTTGAAGTTATCAGAACTACTTTTGGGCTATTCCTAAGTCGGCAAAAGTACATTTATGATATAATTGAGTGTACCAACATGACAGAGGCAAAGCTATGCACACAACAATGGCAAGTGGGTCCTCTCCTAAGCTCACCGATGACCATTGCTTAGAAGATCCAAAGGAGTATCAACAAGTTGTTGGCAGTTTACAATATTTATCGCTCACCATACTAGAAATTGTGTTTACTGTGAATAAATTATCCCAGTTTACAAGTGCTCCTACTGATGTTCACTGGAAATTAGCTAAACGAGTTCTACGATACTTGGCTAGTACCTCAGATCATAGTATCTTTCTACAGAAAAATTCTCCTCTCACTTTTCATGCTTTTTTGGACTCAGATTGGGCTGGTAACCGAGATGACAGATCCTCCACTAGCATTTATAATTTTTCTAGGCTCCAATCCTATATCATGGAGCTCCAAGAAACAACATTCCATAGCTCGCTCCTCCACAGAGGCCGAATATAGAGTTATTGCTGCCACTGCTTCTGATTTGTGCTGGATTCAAAATTTGCTTACTAAACTTTCAATCAGTTTATCTCAGCCATCGGTCATTTATTGTGACAACCTTGGAGTTACATATTTGTGTGCAAATCCTGTTTTTCATTCAAGAATGAAACATTTTGAGAAAACTATCATTTTGTACGCAATCCTGTCCAACGTGGTCTTCTGTGGGTGAGCCATGTAAGCACTGAAGATCAACTTGCTGATCTGATGACTAAACCTCTTTCCAGCAAGGTTTTTGAACGACAACGATCCAAGATTGGTATCTTAAATTGAGACACCATCTTGCAGGGACATATTAGGGAAACAAATCACAATAGAATATTGTAAATTTGAATATGATTTAGTTTCCTCTTTTCTCTTTATTTGACAGCTTGTGCAATTGATACACTTTCCTATTTTTACTTTCTCTGTCTGTATATATTGATATGTTAATACAAGTGAAGATTTCACCCAATTCCCATTCTCTTTTAAATAGGTTCAAGGTTAAAGTGGAGCTGGGTTTGGCTACGAGAGAGGAAAAATAAAAGTTTTGAGATAGTTGTAAATGTCTGTTTTTTTGGCCCAAGAGGTGTCATAGGATGGTCCCAACTATGGGAAGACACCTTTAAGCCATTCACATCCAAACTAATCCCGTCTCGAGCCAGGTAGGTCCCTTGCGGAAAGTAAAGCTCTGACCTTAAGTTTTAAACGATTGTATATATGAGGGGGGTTCAAACCCTTGACCTCACTTAAGTCAAAAAAGCCCCTTACCAACTCTGTAAATGTTTTTGATAAAACGGTTAACATGGATGGTAGTGTTTAGGTAAAGAGAGGAAAAAGAAAGTTGTGTTGAGATATTTGCAAATGCTTTTCATAAAAACTTGAACTTGAATATTGGGAGAAGAAAAGGTTGATAGGACATGTGAGGATAGTGTTAGGATTTATTTTTGAATACATCCTAGTTTTTATTTTTGGCATTTTAATTGGACATGAAATTTTCCTAATAACCTTTGTTGATGTGCCTAAATTGGAATGTGGATTAGAATTGGAAGTAAATTCCTAATTAGCATATCCTTTGGATGTTTGAGTGCTTATCTAATATTATCTTTTCTTGAAAAGGATTTTATCAAAGGCAATTTTAAAAGTGACGTGATCAAGGAGATTTCGTGAAGTGTGTCTTGGCTGATGTGGCAGAAGTTTAAGGGTTTCTTTTGGTTGTGCTACGTAATTTTCTATGAGTTGGTTTTTTAGTGAAAGGCGTGCGTGCTCTATGGCTGTGCAGCTGTTGCGTTGATGTTTCTTATCTCCTGATTGTGTGGTGTTGTGGAGGAATATGTTGATTTGAATTGTTGGCTGATTGGTTGTGTGGCTGATGTGTGATTGGCGATTTTGGGCTGCTACACTGTTGAGTTTTGTCTACTTGATTGAGTTATTTTTGTGAAGCTTTTGCAACAGAATAGTGACGTGATTCTCTTCTCCAGCAACCAGTCCAATTATGATGTGTAGTCGAATCTATTGCTGGACAATTCA
>JANZLC010000202.1:1925212-1940405 GCA_026413385.1 Erythroxylum gracilipes | reverse complement strand
TTTATTAATAATTATTAAATTAATTTTATATATTAAATTAAAATTGTGATTATGTCTAATTAAATGTAAAATGAAATAGAATGTGAAAAAATAACAAATTTTAAAAAATAATTCAAAATTTTGATAAAATAGAAAATAATTCAAATTATATATAGAATTATTTTACAATAAATTATTATATTTACATAATTATTATATATAGATATATATTATATATAGAAATAATTAGAATATAATAAAGATATATATAAACTAAAATGGATAAGATATTAAAAAAACTAAATTAAATAAGCTATAACTGTACAATATGACAATGAACTATTTTTTAATTTTTTAAAAAATTACAAACTATTTTATAAATTTAAAAAATTACCTGAAACAGTACTCGGTATTAACCAATACCGTACTAGAACACAATCCAGTACCAAGTTCAGTACCTGTATTCATAACATTGCTTTGACTTAAATTGTCAGTTTTAAAATATTAGGTTACTAAATTAATTTTTTTTTTTAAATGAAATACTGAATTAAAAAATCACAAAAAAGTTTTAAAAACAAAACCTGTACTAGTTCTCGAAAGGTAAGGCAAAAGAGGAGAAGATTGTAAATGATGTCATATGGCAATGGTCTTCTTAGTCTCTTGTTTCCTCCATTATAGGTTGTTACTTTCTCTACTAGTAGTAATAATCAGGCATTGCAGGTTCTAACCTTTCGTGTGTGACCAAACACCGAACTCAAACCAGTGAAAAAGACTCATTTGCTTATCGGATCCAAAAGCTTCACTCAGTAGATCCAAAGCTTTTGGCAGTGACAGACTTCATTAGAAACTAATAGGGTAGGGTCTTCATGAAACATATTATACGTATTTCACATACATTAAGATGGGATAACTCAATTAGAGCCCTTCCTACGACTGGATACACTGAAGGAGCTGTGACACTACTACATTACTCAAAGGGGCGTCCTACCATTTAAAACAAAGCACTCACACAAAGATACAGGCATGAAACCAACCATGCAAGATGATGGAGTTAGATTGGTCAGAGTCAAATCAATGCAATGCTGCTCCCACCCCCGGGAGGCTTGCGTACGCCACCGAAATAGTCCCTGGCCTTGGATTCTGCTTTCCCATCTGCAAAGATGTCACTGCCACTCATTTCTTTCAGTTTAGCAAAACTTAGTGGCTTTTCAGCAGATCCAGGAGGAACATCTCCTTTGAAAATATCATTGCCTGTAAGTTCTTGAAACTTCTGGTTGTGTATCTTCTTCGATGTATTAGTAACTGGTTCTTCACCGAAAAGGATGTTGCTTTGACCTCCAGCAGGCTACAGGCAATGACATTGAAAATTTTAGCTGGATTACTTAGCCAAAAGTTACGAAGAAAGAGTTGCAAATATTTTGCAGCTTAGACAGACATCAAGATAACCAAGGTTGAAATGCAGCCATCCCCAAAAGGGGAATCCTAATTGGCAAAGCAAGGTAAGAAATATGATGTTTTATGAGGCCTGTGTCTTGATATGTATGACAAGATGTTCTGTAAGTCAAATTGAAGTAAAGATACATAAATCAAACACCCCGAAGAAATATTCATAACCAGCTGGGTTTGACCATCAAGGGAAAGTCTTGAAACAATAAAATGAAGCACAAAAATGAAGAAGGCAAAAGGTGGAATGAGAGAATAGGCATATATGTTTTTATACATAAAGTCGAGGGTCTTTCCAGAGTCGTAATCTGTAAATAACCCATCTACAACTGTGTGGCATACACATCTTAGAAGGATAAAACCTGTACATAACTTGGCTTATCATTGTAAGGAAATTAAGAAAACCAAAGAGGCCCATGCATGAAAACGATAAACTCACATTAGAAACTTTAACAGACGTCCGTATATTTCTTGGTGCAGGTTCTCCAATATCCTTGCTCTCTCTTGTCACCATGTGGCGTGCAGCAGCCAGTGATCGAGGTTTAATTTCAGGGGAAGGGGCAAAGATATCATGTCCGCTGATCTCCTTGAATTTTGCATTTGATATCTGTTTCTTACTCTTAGTGTCCAACTCACTCTGTAATGTTCCACTCAATTCTCGCTGCTTTGCAACTTCAGGGATGGAGGTGGGTTTCTTGGGAGAGATTTTCTCCTCAACATCAAAAGATATTTGGCTAATTCCATTCAATGCTTGCTGAGAATCAAACCAATTAATTAAGAGGATGAGAATTACCATATATTTTAACCTTATGTAGAGCTGTAATAGTCAGGATATGGGAGATGAAAGGAGCACCTGATAAACGCGTACGCTGGTCCTATTGTTAAGATTAGCAGTGCCGGAGTCAGATGAATTATTTTCGCCATTAGCAGAAAAAATGCCACTGCCATTCATCTCCTTCAGTTTATTCCCCGAGCATGGCTTCCTGCGAATAGGAAACGGAATAACTTTTATTATCTTTGTTCATTGATACAAATAGGAATATGGAATCCTGGTACATTACCATTCTAACTGAAAACGAATACATCTACTGGCATTTCCTTTTCAGTGACTTTAGCATGGTTTCTACACTATATATGATTCACTATTCCCCAGCAAACCATAAGACATAAAAATGAACTGGGATCTGACAAACTCTACTCCTAAACATCTAGCTGAAAAGAAACTTCAATGTTGAACATTGAATGATAAACTAAACCAAAGAGTAAAAGAACGCATCTAGAAACAATAACTTTCTGAGTAAGAATTAAAGCTGGTTTCCGCATTTAAAACTGTAACACATCTGTAGTAAAAGGAAGATCTTTATTAGTACTTCTCTTTCCGTTTCTTAATTAATTCTTGAAACATTTAGCGTTCATGGAAAGGGAAAAATAGTAAAATACTAACTGAAACATGCAACACCAGATCTGATTTCACCAGCTAAAAAAAATCAAAAATATATAAGGAAAGATTCACATTTCCAAAATAAAAACCTTTTCTTTTAGTTAAAACTTTCCCAGCAAACTAAATCTTCTACAACATAAACAAATGAATCGGAAGAAAAAAGCTCACTTCTTCATGAGACTCTCGGCTTCCTCGTCAGTGACCTGACCTCCAAACAGGACCTTGCTGATTCTATCGGATGGCTGAAACAACGAAAAAGCTCAATGTTAATCTAGCTACAAACTCTCAGTTCAAGAAGACAGATGGTGCATTAATACAGTACCTGGTGAGAACGGTGGGTGGAGTTGGATGGCGAAGATTGAGGAGGAGGAGCCTCCGTCCACGTAAGCAGATCGGAGGTGGAAGTGTGTGGCTTTCGCACTGCTGAGTTTCTCTCCATTTCTTCTTACAAACAACACCGCGAGGGAGGCTATTGCTTAGCCTTTGATTTTCTTCTCGTACAGTAAAGGATATGAGTGAGATAGACAGACTTTTGACTTTTTGTAATATAAAGTGAAAGTCATATTTTTATTGTATTATTTTATAATATAATCTTAATTTAATTAAAATTGAATATTTGAAAGGTTTTTATATTGTGGGATGTGATGTTTTAACTAAAGTCTATAATCTAAACATTTTAATTATGATAAAAATCAATTAAAGCATTCTTTTGAAAAACCCTTTATTCATTAAACATAAAATGGGAATATTGCTTAAATCAATCGCTAATGATGTTATTATAATAATAATAATAATAATAATATGCAAAAATTTGAGTGATAGGATCTTAAAATAATAAGAGTTCCAGTAAATTCAACCTATTTCTGGAGAAGTTGTTTACAAATGACCCACAAAATAGTAATAATAAATAAATAAATATAAATAAAGCTCTAAAAATATAATAATAATAATAATAATAATAAGTAGGAGATTAATAATAAAAATAATGATAATAATAATAAACAATAAAATGGTGAAAATAATAATAATTAGGAAAATAATACTAAGAAACTAATAATATTAATAATAATATTTAGGAAAATCGTAATAATAGTTATTATTCAAAATAATAATAATAATAATAATAATAATAATAATGGTAATATTATTATTAATGATACTAATGATAGTAATAATAATACTAATAATAATAATCAATTAATCAATTAATAGAAAAGTGATAGGATCTTGAGTTTTGGTAAATGTCGGTATTTATTTGGTTTTATTTTTATTTTCTTCGAAATATTTTATTTTATTTTAAAATAATTAAATTTTCCGTTTCTCTTTTTCAAGAAACAAAATTTTATAGTAATCGCACTCCCACTATTAACAATAATAAAAAATCAGAAAAATAGAATAAATTTTGATTTTATTTATTATTAAGAAATTAACCTTATCTTAATTTATTATATAATTTTACTAAATATAAAGTCAGAAACAATAAGAAAAATTTAAGCCCAATCTCTAACTTAATCAAAATTTGTTTACATAATAACTTTTTAAAATTTATATTTTTAATTTATATTTATCATGAAATTAAATTTGATTTTATAATTAAGTTATTTTAAATTAAAATTAACAAATCAAAAATTCTTATTATTTAATGATTTATAGTTCTTGGTTCTTTGTTATATATATATAGATATATATATATAATCCAGGAAAGTGGGAGAAGAAAGGGTAAAAGAAATAGATGTTGATCTTGATCTCTTACCTGCAATTTTATTCATCAGAGTTTTACAACATTTGTGGGCAACTCACAAATTCTAGCCCAAAGAATTGCAAAATCTCAGTACACAGTATTGTCCCCCCATCCTGTCTACCCCTTTCCCATCCATTCCACTAATTCCCTTCAAAAATGGAGAAAAAAAATGAAATTTAAGAAATGCAAAACTTGTACAGAGTGGATTCACTATGCTACCGAACAACTCCCTACTTTTTTTTTTTTTTTTTTTTTCTGTCTCTGTGTATGTGAGCAACTAGTAATGGTGATCTTCTCCGTCCTGATCGATGGCTCTGTATATAATACTTACTTCCACATATGATCCAAGACAAATATCGTCAATGGCAAAGCAAGTCATAACACGATGTGGATCAGCTCTAAGACCAACTCATGCATTGAGAGAATTAACACTTTCCTGCGATTATATAAGGGAAGTGACGGTCACAAGACTTTTGGAAGAATGACTTTCACCTGCCCCAGCACTATGCCACATTCATAGCACAACATCTCAGATGGGTGATTGTGTGAGATAACTGAATCTCACTGCTTAATGGTTCGAAGCTCCCAGTTACCCTCGCCGTCAATAAGCCGTAATTCCACCGAATGGAAAGGTATTAGAGCGGGACGCTGGGACACACAAAGTACATAAACCGGTGAAGAGAAAGGTGATAAAATTTAAGATTCTGGAGAACTCCATTGTGACTCAAGTGACAAATTATGATTAGCATTGTAATATTGATATTGCAGTTCATCAAATCGAAGAAGACGGTACAGAATATCTCTTTAAATGGTGAAAATAAAAATAAAAGCAATTTACGTCAAAAAATTGAGAAGGTTTAATGTTTTGCTGTAATAATACAAGAACCATTTACCTGTGAAGAGGTTACAACTGTTATGTCCATATCTTTAGCAAGCCTGTAAAGTTGTTCCTCAACGTCAACACTCGTGGCACTGCAAGTCAGGAAGGTAATGAATAAGAAACTGTGAAGGAAAAAGGGGAGGTTTCATTTCAGAGAAACAATATGGAATGAGACATACTTGGTGCATTCATCCAGGATGCCAAATTTAGGCTTGTGAAAGAATAGGCGAGCCTAGCAAAAAAGATTTCGAAACATCACGTCTTGAGAAATAAAATAATAGTCTGTAATGCTCTTATTTAAACAATTATACTTCCTAGTAATAATTATTAGCTGCACTCACCATGCCTAGCCTCTGCTGTTCTCCAAGAGAGAGTATGTCTTCCCAATTTAGATTAACATCCCAACCACCTTCCTCCCTTTCTAAAAGATAGTTCAGTCTAACATTTTCCAGAATAGTCTTTAAATATGAATCGAGAATGTTTGAAGAGTCGTAAGATTTCTCCCCTGAAATACCATGGAATAACAATCAGAAAATAATGAATAAAGAGAAACTGGTAAATCATAAACGTATTTGGAAATGTAACATCTAAACATAACATTGATTCCCCAAAAAGAAAGTTGTATAGATGGCACGATTGCAAGGAAGACAATTTTACCCCATCTGAATTAATCTTTACATGTATAAACATTCTAAGAAACAACGCGTATATGTGTGTCTATATATATGTATATATAGAAATGAAATATTTGTCTAAGTGGCAAAACGTGGGCTATACACATATTAAAATATTTTAATTATTAAAAAACCAAAGAAAAAGATCAATATGCAAAAACTTTTACCTTTTCCAAACAACTTAGCAGTCCTAACTTCTGCTTCGTCTGGGGAGAGAGGATATATGATTTGATCTCTTAAGGTTCCTAAGCATGTATATGGTCTTTGAGGAACATAGAAGATGCCATAACCAGATCCAGACTCCTTGCTAATATCTGGTGATGGTTTAATAAGCCTTCCGCTTACGTTAGGCCAGAGACCTCTTAGGACTCGGAAAATAGAACTTTTCCCACTCCCATTTGGACCTTAACAATTCATGCAGATCCCAGATGTAACTTGATAAGATGATTAACAGTTGCAGAAAGAAAAGGTGCAACGGAATAAGATAAGCCAAGAAAGAATTTCATTACCAGTAACAAGCAGACTTTTTCCTTTGCTAATGTCACATGATAACTGCTTTGCCAACAACTTCTGCGTTGGGGTAATCATATCAACCTCTAGGAAGGAAATTGTGTCCTTCGAGTGAAGGTCAACCTTCTCGGATTCAATTAATTTAGCAGGTGATAAATCTCCTGCATAACCACTTCTATAAGCTCAATTTCATGACTTGAGACAAATTACAAAGTACAATGGAAAAGTCTGTCCTACATTGATTGTCATTTATGCAATCTTCTACAGTTACACGAACAAGGCTGGTTTCACTACCTACCAGAATCTTGGAGGAAAGTTCAAGAGGCAAGAAGAACATCACTTCATCTCATTCTCTCCTCTTCTTCCATTGTTATTTATTTAGCATTTCATGGTCTTGGGGCAAAGGGTCAGTGGGTGGCATTGAGATGCTATTATAGAAATGAAATCTTAAAGATAAACCAATCCGTTTAGCATCCAGTTCATGGACTCTAAAGCATTGAGTTGCATTCACTAATTGTCTCAACAACTTCCTTTGCCCTCCTATCGAAATTCCCTATATCTACCCATTAAGTCCACTTCGGGGCATCCATCAAAATAAAATACATTACTAGGCAACTTGCTAATTAAACTAGAGAACTTTAGAAGACCTCTCTTTAAGCTAATAATTCGAGTGACAGCCACAACCAGAGTGTTTTCAAATAAACATCAACACTCAAGGGAGAAATGAAAATTCAACAATCAACTCTAAAAAAGTTGATGCAACTTTATGAACAGGACCCGCTTTTTTTCTGCACTACCGTTGGTTCTATACTGCTTCCCTGTCCATAAGATTGAGTTACAATAAAGAACAAAAGCTTTCGAGGAACAAAGGGTAACTGTCTCTTCCTAGCAAGGTACCAGGGTCATAGAACTTTGGATACATTTGTCAACCAATTTGCCCATAAAATGAAACCAACCTTAAATTATTTTAGCAAACAGTATTGAGTTGGAAAAGTAGAATATTTTACCAGATTGTGCAGCATCCAGGAGTTCTTCAAGCTCAAAAATTCTATTTATACCGCCTGATAACTCAAGAAACTTCTTGTGCAGCTCAAGGATGTCCCCAAATGCCAAAAAGCTTTGGGACACAACAGAAGCCAAGAACCGCAAAGCATGTGCCAGCTCACCTGAATAAATTTGATTCTTTTAAGAGGGCAAGAAAAAGGAGGAAACATACAGAGATGGAGCAGCTCAAATAATCATATATTATTCCACCTTGAGTTGAAGTCATAGCTCGATCCCCTTTGTGTTCAAGGGCATACAGCAAACTTAAACCCCATGTAACATTATTAGGAAGTTGCTTTGTGACAAAATCATCCAGGATACCATATAACCATTTCTTCTTTAAGAGTATCATTGAGTGCTCAAGAAGTTCCCTGAACCTTGACTCAATCATCTGCTCAACAGAGAAGTCATAATTGAGATGTCATAAATAAAAGAGTAAACAGCAACATATATGCAGTGCCAAGGAATGAAATATAGGAAGAGCAACAGCCAGTAGAAAGACTAATGTTGCAAACTAAAAGTAACTTACAGCTTTTTCTCTTGCACCACCTCCAAAGAAAGCAACAGATTCAGCATGAGTCCTCAGTCTTTCATGCATGAACCTAATTATTAATGGCTTGTTTCAGAAGACTTTACAGAAATCTAGAACCAAATACTGTTCTCTCCGTGCCTCTATGTGTGAGTATGCATGTCTACTTATTAAAGATACAGAAGCATTGAACCTGTAGCTATAATCTGATTACCTGAAGGTCCCCTCAAGCTGTTGCTCTTGACCAGCCAGATCACCAAAATCAGGAGTTACTGTCCTCAGAAAACCCAAACCAAGCAACATATATGCATACAATATGGCGACACCCCTTCGCCCTGTTAGAAGCTTCATTCTCCAGGTAAACCTAGACAGCAAGCATGGTAACAAGTATTTAGAACAAGAGAAAGGTCAATCAAGTATTTTTCTGTCTCTCCCTCTTTTACATTTTCTTTTCTTTTTTCTTTTTGTGCGTGTGGATGGATGGCTTGGGGGTGAAAAAAGAGGGAAGGGGCGTGAGGTTTGTCACAGGAGTTGCCAAATATTCATTATGAGCACTTAGTGAAGGAATTATACAAACAGGAGTAGCCTGTGAATCAGCTACTCACCATAGGATGTCAACACATGGCTTTACCATTCCAGTTACCAATCCAGATAGTTCACTGGTTAACTTTTCAAGATCCTGAGTGATTCTCTGATCTGCATCAATATTTCTGTTGGACATGTGGAACACCTGTGACATGTCAGAATAACTGTTAAAAGCAACAGGAAGCTGAGGGTGGAGGGGTATAATGTAGAAGACTAAAACTGCAGTCGGAAAAATACAACCATAAAAATACATAGTTCAGCATAAGAGCAAAAGATTTCTTGGATTATCAGATACTCAACAGTGGATAAAGAGAATATCATCTTTAAATATACTATGTACTCTGGTTTAAGCAAAAAATTATTCTCAAACGCAAACAACAAAAGAAATTGTACAAGTATTAGACAGTATTACCTTATAAAATGCATTGTTCCTCAAATAGTTCTTTAGTAGATGACGAGTCAAGCGGATTCTCCATCCAAGCGCTAGTGTTGCTGTCAAGTGCCTCCAAGAAACAAAAATTTGTCATCAAATAGATTGTAAAAAGAAATAACATAAAAACAAATCACAAAAGATAACAATAATTGTGAACATTTTCTCACAGCAGCATAAAAAGCTAAGAAAATTACAAAAGATAACAATAATTGTGAACATTTTCTCACAGCAGCATAAAAAGCTAAGAAAATTAAAGTCATTTACCAATCATGAAAGAAATTTCATCAATAGCTAAAAAAAGAAAATAAACACAAGTTTTTAACAAAGCACTAAACGAACTTCCAATTTAACCACTTCCATAGGAGTAAGATCCTACTTCATTCTAAATGCTAACTCAACAAAAAAAACTAATTGGAGATCATATCACAAACTATCACCTTAAATTTAAACATACAAAAGAAAACCAAATAGTAGCCAATTATGTTATGATTGAGGAAACATTTTGCGATGGAATCAGAGCATTATCTTTTGGAAACCCAAGCAGCTAAAATACAGTAGTTTCCAACGTATATGTTTTAAACAAAATTGGGTAGCTCAAGAGATCAATTCTTTAGGTAGAAGGGTACTACAAGCCTGTGCAGTTTCAGAAAACAAGAGTGTTTTCTAGGGAAAAGGAATAAAACTTTGTGGAAATATTAAAATCAATGAAGCACAGTGAAATATAAGGATCTCACATCTTGACTTTACAACAATCAAAACACATCTCCCAAAATCAATAGGTCCTCCACAACCAAGAAAGTAGTTATAAAATGACCACCATACAAATTACTTGAGATTCATGGAAAGCATAGGAATCAGAGATGTAGAATGTGTGAAACGTATATTGCCACTTCAATGTTAAGCAGAGACAACACCAATTAGGTCATTTAGTGAAACCCATTGTTTGAGATTTATTTTTTGTCAATTAAAAAGGAACTCACCTTAATGAAGGTGCAATTAAAGAAGATGCAGCGCTTTGTAGAATGCTAACACCAATCAACCGAATGAAGGCAGCTTTGTCCTGCGCCAAAACGTACTTCACAGTGGTACCTGTGATAGTTAGCAAGGAAAATGGTTAGCCCTCAGAATTTTGGACGAATAAAATCAAAATGGCTACTTGTACCATTTAATGAAGCAATCCGATCTGAGACCCATGTTCTGGAGACAACAAGAAAAGCTACTGACAGTAACTGTGCCCCCTGTTTGTCAAGTATAGATGGTACCTAAGCCATAAGGAGCAAGATGTCAATGAAGACCAAGTAATGGCAGATACTGAAACCCTCAAAGAAACACGTTATACATTGTGCGCCATACAGTCAGTCAGTGGCTAATAAATGAATGCCCGAGTTTAATATAAGACAAACATGAACCACATCCAGAAATCAACAAGCAGGCCCAACAATGAATGACGGAAGATCAAGTGTTTAGCAGCTAGCATTTGAAATAAAATTCATGTTTGCCTAAGTGGATTTATTATCATTAACTGAATATGAAAATAAGATTCCAGTCATTGGATATAGTAGTATCAAGTCAATATCCCTCTCTTTCTCCTCTTATTCTGTCAACCATCAAAAGGACCTCCCAAATCTCAACAAAGGAGAAATGGCAGATCATAATGTAGCAGTATACTTATGAGTATTACAAGGACCATAAATGAACAATTATTCTTTGACAAAGATAATTACTAAAGCCTAACAGCAAGCCAGAGAGTTTGAATTCAGTAATAACCCAGCCCACTTCCTAGCCAATTAAGAAATGCATTCACGCTAAAACCTCTTAACTAGAATATTATTTGATCCCAACTACCAAAACAAACAAACAAACTTCTGAGTAGAATATTCTGTTTGATCCCAATTGCAAGAGAATTGTCATACCAGTATTCTAAACATCGCAGCAACTCTCATTGGTAATGCCCTTGGGGTCCCTTGGAGTTGTGGAAAAACAGGCACAGGATGACTGGAACCTCCACTGGGAGATACTGCTATAACCTCTGAGATGTATGAATGTGACTTTGCACTTGAGAAGCCCTGGATAACAATCATCGTGAGTTTTATACAAACAAATTATGTTTGAGGATCTACAAATTAGAGAAACTACAAGAACAGAGTATTAAGACCTCATCAGTATTTGTAAATGCTCGTTCAACTACCATTGCGTCATTTTGACGATCTGTTTCGGATGTAATCATGACATTGTTTTCAGCCTCATTCTGGGATGGAAGATCCTTGCTGAAATTTAAAGGGCTCAACCAAACTGTTATTGTCAGAATATCATGAATGTAAAATCAAACAGAAATATAGAGAAATCAAGATTTCACCTTTTGTAAATAATACGCCAACCCCCTTCTCCATTCAAGGATAAGACCACATCATGAAATGCCACTAGAGCTGGCCGATGAGATATAGTTATACAGGATGTTCCCATAGCTCGAACTTTAGCACAAAAACGTTCTTCCATGTCAGTAGTTACAGCACTAGTACACTCATCAAGGATTGCAAACTTAGGCTTATGATAGAATAGTCTGGCCATTCCCAACCTTTGTTGCTCTCCCAGGGAGAGCTCCTCACCCCAATTGACCTCCTTTCCAGGGGGGTAACGATCTAATAGATACCCAAGATCAACCTAGATATAGAATACAATGTTTCAATATTATGTAAGTTAACATATATTGCACGAAAGAGATTCAGGAAAGAAGTACGGAAAAGATGAGGATTACATTTTTTAACAGTTCCAACATTGCACTGCAAGTGAGGGGTTCAACCTCCTGTTCTGCAGTGAGGGGATAAATTAACTGATCACGGAGAGTACCTACAGCTGTATATGGCCTTTGAGGAACATAGAAGATCTCCTTGTTGAGATCAGAACCAACACCAGGTTTTACAATATGGCCAGATACCAATGGCCAAAGTCCACCTAGAACTCTGAAAAGTGAGCTTTTGCCACTGCCATTTGGACCTTGACAGAAAAGGAAATGGAGAAGTGAATAAGTTTAACAAGGAATTACACATCTGAAGCTAAAGCAATATTATAACATAATTGAGGCACTCATCGATGGTAAATAAGCAATTTCTATTGAAAGACCAAGCACGAACAAAAGAATCAAATATCACATTAGTTGAGAAAAAAGATGACATTAAATGCTCAGACTCTAGAATCCCGAGAGACAAGTACAACTACTAATTTTGCAGCAATAAAAAAGATTCCGATAGGCACCCATGATATGGTCCTATTTGATAAATCTAAATGAATAAAAAGTTATACAGACAGAATTGAAGTTGAGTAGCAAGGAAAAAGCACTATTATGGATAAAGACCTCCCATAAGGAAGAACTCCAAATTTGAAGAAACTATCAACCAGCAGCCAAAGGCTTGTCCTAACAGTGTTGCCAAGTTTGAAAGGGTGATAAAGGGTGCACTGACTTTATACAAGAATCTTGTAACCAACAATAAATAGTAGTTAAACATGAAAAGTAAAGAAAGGGAATCATAACACAGTGACAGCCAACAGAAAACCAAAACAAGGAGGATATCGTCATAAGAGATAGAAAAATTAAGCCATTGAAGCAAAAGATTACTACCTGTAATCAACAGATTAGACCCTGGTTTAACTTTAAGAGTTAGATCCTCTACCAAAACATTACCAGTAGGTGTAACAACCTGGACATGTAATAGGATCATAAGAGCCTGGAATGACTGAAAGTATATCAACATATTTTTACAACTTCTTGATTTCAATTACCTTGACACCAGAAAACTCAACAAAATCAGCTTCACTAAAGTAGTTCCTACTTCCAACTCGTTGCAGAGATGCTTTGCCATCACCGCTTAGCTCTCTAGATATGACTATTAATTCATGAATGCGATCAGCATAACCACTGTAATAACACCAGGACAAAAGATGATCAAAGCCCAATAGAAAAATACTTAACTTTTATAGGGAGACTGTTTTTGCTTCCATAATTTCTATTTCATGTTTCTAAAAATTTTCCTACTTTATCTCTACCCAAATAGCTCAATAGATATAATTCAGCAATTCATTTGCAGGCCCAAGACAATATAAAGGCAGAAATGTCAGGCTTCTGGAGAGAATTATAAAGTGCAAACTTTCTATGAACAATGATCCACAAACGATACCTGAGTCGGTTAAGCCTTCTTGAGCTGATAGCTAGAGTTCCCAGTGACTGAAAAAGAGATATTACAACACTGGTGTGATATCTTAAATTGCTCAACATTGTTGCCCTTCCCAAAGTGGAAGTGTCGGGTCTAAGATTGCCAGCAAAGAATGGTTCAATTATCAAAATGACAGCAACTGTAGCACCAAGATGACCAAAAAGTCCTGAATCATGCCAAACCACCAATGGTCATGATTAACTACTCTCATGTGCCTAACAAGATCCCTAAACTTTTGCTGAATATGAATGAAACTCTTCCATACGTTCTCCACCATAAAATGCTACACTTTCCGAATTGGTCCTCAAACATGAATGAAGCTGCTGATATTCACCTTCCAATTGCTGTTCTTTGGACATTAGCTTCCCAAAAGCAGGAGAGAAGTTTTTAATCATGGCTCCTGCTCCCAGTACATAGCCCTGAAGACCAATAGCACATGAAAAGGATTCCATAATCATCAAGGACAGAAAAAATATTGAAATGAACATCACATACCAGTATCCAAAAGAAATATTTTGGGCTAGTATAAGAACACAAGCGCCAAGTGTAAAGGATGCAATCGGTAACTGCTGTCAAGTCTTCCTGCACAAGCTCACTAAGCTCTGAACTGAATCTTGGTACATCACTAGCAATTTGTTGTTCAGGATTGGTAACCCGACCATCAACGTTTGATATCTTATAATAGGCCATGTTCTGGAAAGGAAAAATCAACGAAACTGAGTACATATATTCCAAGGTTAAACAAAGACGGTACATTCTTTAGTTAACATCTAACAACTGATAGGATTGAATTATCTTATATTTTCTTATGTATTTTTATATAATTTCAATCCTATTTTTATGATGAATTACTTAATTTGTCTTCAATTTGTGTTGACTATTAGGTTGGAGAGAAGTGAGAGCAAGATTAATTTTAATTGTCTAATCAAATGAGCATTAAAGGTGGAGAGCAAATTAGCAACAATAGGCAGCAGGCAAACGCACAAAAAGGAAAATTCAATTATCACGCAACAAGCCAGCTACAGGCGGACGCAGGTGGAACATGGTAGTTATATTTTAATTGTCACATCTAATGTACAGTGAGGTGAGACACGCATGAGGCAAAAGCAAAAAGCAAGTCACGGAAATAAATCAACAAGAGGAATCGCGTATAAGAAGCAACAAATAAACATCACAGCAGAAAATTGAGAGATGGCGCAAGGAATTAGAAGCAACACGTGGAGACCCAACAGGTTTTCAAGGCCCAGGAGCAGACAATCAACAAGAGAAGCAATTAAATGAAGAGTTGGATTTTAAATTGTGAAGGACCGCACAATGAAAGGAGAAGTCACCCAAGTCACAAGAAGGCGTTGTTTTGAAGACTACAGCTGAATGGGCTTCAAGTTAATTGTCTAATCGGGGGCCCACTCCATTTAAGACAAAGGAACAAAACCTAGGGAATTACAATGGCTGGAGAGTGGACGGCATCTTTGAGTTTTGGGAGAGAAATAATATTTATCATCATATAGTCAGAGAAGCTTGAGGAGGAAAATCGATTTTTATTGACAATAACAAGAGAGGGGTTGGCGGCGAGGACTATAGAGGTTGACGACGACTTTTGAAGATTATCAATGATGCGGACCAGTTAACTCTGAAGTACATGGAAGATCTTGACCGCGGCTAGGTTTGCGGCAGGATGCGAAACAAGGCCTAAATTAGGGGCCCAATTTTGTGTTTATTTGTTTTA
>JANZLC010000202.1:1846840-1873664 GCA_026413385.1 Erythroxylum gracilipes | reverse complement strand
AAATGCATTTTCCCAATTTCTCATCGAATTTTTAGAATTCACAATTCTAGCCCTCATGTGGGTAACGGGATGTTACATCATGGCTGCAATACGCAGACATACAGAAGCTAGGAGCATGCCTGTAAAATAGTTCATTTCTAGTATTCGTCTTCATCAACATAATCCTTCACCCAAGCAGATTTCTCTTCTTCAGAAATAGGATACACGGCCCACTTTAATAACTTAGTAGTTCCCAACCACACATCCTCTCAAAATCGTACTGATGTTCCATTTCCTAAAGCCCAACGAACACTGGTATAAATGACTGGCCAAACCTTACAGGTGGCTTTTCAACGGGAGGAACAACAACTAGCTTACACTATCTTTAGGATCGTGTCCATTCCGTGAAGATACTTTCCTTTTATAACCTGAACCCAAAGGGACTGATGATTAGCAATTACATTCAAAGCTAACTTCATAATAAAAGCTTAGTTACTTTTTTTCAAACTCATCATCCTGAAACCTCCCCGGTCTTTCAATTGACAAACGTCTTTCCAATTAATCAAACTCATGTTTCACTCTCCTCCAGTAGCTCCCCACAGAAAACGACGACAAGTACCCTCAATTTGACTGATCACTCCTTGAGAAATAGATGTAGTTTGCATAGTGTAATAAGGGATAGCAAGGATAACTGATTGAGCAAAAGTAATGCAGCCAGTTAAAGAAATATTTTGAGCCGACCAGCTTGTTAACCTTTGATGAACATGATCTGCAATTGGTTAATATGTACTAGTGGTGATCTACTTGTGAAGAATCAGCACGCCAAGATATCAACCAAAATCCTTTGCGAGCTTGAATCCTAAACTATTACTAAGATATCTTGCTTCCCTCTCAGAGACACTACTAGAGCAAAAGAGTGTAGTTTTTTCGTGGCTCACAACTTGACCTGAGCTATTATAAAAACGCTGCAACACCTTTTTGATAGTCCATACTTGATCTTTTGAAGCCTTTGCAAATAGGATGAGGTCATCCGTAAAAAATAAATGAGAAACGGAAGGCCTTCTTCTATTGATTTTAAAAGGAAGCCATTTTTTATCATGGACTTGTGTCTCGATGGCCATAGAGAGCCTTTCCATGCACAAGACAAAGAGATATGATGAGAGAGGAGCCTTGTTAAATACTGCGGGTAGGCCAAATTTTTCTAATGACAAATCATTCAAACAGATCTGCATAGAAGGAGAGCTAATGCAAGTGATAATAAGCTTAATTAACTGACTGGGGATTCCAATATCCTCCAAAGTATCTTGAATAAACTCCCTTCGTAATTTATCATAAGCCTTTTGGAGGTCTATTTTGATAGCCATATACTTACTTCCCACTCGATGCCTCATAGTATGTATGACCTCTTGGGCAATAATAATTTTGTTCGTGGTATTATGTCCTTGCACAAAACTTATTTGGGAAGGATTCACCAAGTTAGGGAGCAGATAGTTCAACTGATTGACAATCACCTTTGTGATCAGCTTATATATAGTACATTACATAAGTTGATAAGACGGAATTGTTACAAACTCATAGGACTGTCAACTTTGGGTATAAGAACCAAAAGAGTTGAATTCGTGTCCATAAGAGTATCACCACTGGAAAAGGCCTCCTTCACCATGTTTGCCAGCAAATTTTCGATGACCTCCCATTGGCTTTTGGTAAAATGGAGTTGTAAATCCATCACTTCCAGCAACTTTCATCGAACCCATTGCGAACAGAGCCTGGTGTACTTCATCTTGATCAATAGAGATTACTAGTTGAAGCATATCCCTGTCTACTAGGTTAGGAAATTTACCCCTAATCTCAAGCCTCTTAATTTCTCCCTCCTCTTTTGTGTATAGATCTGTGAAAATGTTTACCGTTGTCTTAAATAATGCTTCCTCGTCAGTACATCAATTTATGCCATCCAACTTCAACATATCGATTCTATTTCACCATCTCTTTGCTCTTGTTTTAGCATGGAAATAGGAGGTATCTCTATCTCCAAACTGAATCCAATCACAACGAGCTCATTGTTTCCATAACAATTCCTCTTGAGTGAGAATATTCTTGTAATCCTCTAAGATAGTGTTTTCAAAAGTAGGAATGTCAATAGGCCGAGCCAGGCTCAGGTCGCTCCTGGGCTGGCCCGACCAGACCATGGGGTAGGGACGTAGGGTGGCCCGTGGCCTAACGGGCCGAGATAGGTCAGCCCCTGTCTCGGGTTAACCACGTTGTTTTTCAAGTAATGGTCGGGTCACGGGCAAGGTCAGGTCGTGGCTTGGTCGGGCCGACTACTTTGAGCCCGTGGCTCGATTAACTCGGGCCAAAATTGACATCCCTATTCAAGAGTCTGCAGCTTTCGTGAATTATAGTACTCTAAGGCTTTTTGGATGCTAGTTAGTCTAGCCTCTATTCTCCTTTCTTGTTGCCATATACTACGAAAAACGTTCAAGTTCCAATCTTGTGCCACCGATGCAAACTCTTGTGCTGCTTTCGACACATGAGTACTCGAATTCCAATGATCGTTAACTAAATCTTTGAAATATTTATGGGCTATCTAAAGGGCTAAAAACTGAAAGACCTTTCTATAGGTTCCCCTTGCTTAACTACCCTGTTTAATGATCAAGGGTCGATGATCAGAATGAAATTTTGGTAGATGAAAAATTGAACAAAACTGGAAATGGTTGAGCCAAGATTGGTTTTCAACGCCCTATCAATCCTCTCTATAAGAGATCCCCTAGACCAAGTGTATCGAGGATCTTTAAACCCCAAGTCCTGAAGTTCATTTTGTTGAACAAAACTTCTAATGAATTTACACGGCCCACTTCTCCAATGCAAACCTCCCTTCCTATCCTCGGCTAGTAACATTGCGTTACAATTGCCCGCTAGAAGCCACGGATGATTCCCTATAGTCACATTTAGATTATGCAAGGCATATCACAAATTCTTCCTCTTAGAGGGCGTGGGACTAGCATAGACGACTGTCAAGAAATAAGTATAGTCAATACTACTGCTCATACTCAACTGAATGAATTGGGGATGGCTAGATTCCGCTTTGATATTCAAAATCTCTTTCGATAGAATCCATATTCCGCTACTGAAACCAATTGCTTTCACACGATAAGAGAAAGGAAATCTCATACCAATAATTACATCATTAGCATTTTTGCCACTTATCTTTGGTTCCACAATTACCACCAAGTCCGAATTATGAGTCCGCTTGTATTCGAGAAAAAATCGCAAAAATCTCTTGCTACCTGCACCACGACAATTCCAAACAAAAATATTCTCCATCATTAGAACTTATTGGGAACGAAGTATGGACTTTATGAAGTCCCAGGACGAGACTCCTTAGTCGTCTCCACTTCTACCATCTTTTAAGCATTTATCTCCTATAGAAAATGACTAACATTGTCAACATTCAGGTATTTTTCCAAAGCTTTATATGTGGAGTTGGACAGTTTTTTTAGTCGTGTTCCCTTCTTCACCTTCAAATTCATCAATGCCCATTTTCCCCTAATACTATGTGGATCAGGAGGCTTGCCTTTAGCTCCCACGCCTCCGCCAATTCTTGTCTGAAAATGGGATTATCCTGCTTATCTATGGACTTTTCCCTGAAAGAGTTATCTTCAATTTCTCGTATTACAATAGCGGTGTGTTTCCTCATATCCAATTTGGTGGTTCTCATATAATATTCCAGTCCCTGCATCACCATTCCAGAACATTTTGTTGTTGTTGCTGCTGCTTTTGGATGGGTATGAGTCATGATGTCTGAGGGCCCTATCATAACAAGTCTCACTGGGATGGCTAACAGAAGGCCTAGTTTTCCCATGGATCGCTTTGACCCACGCTTTTAAGGACTTTATAGCATCTTTTGGATGGTTCTGTCCACTTTTCAGGTGTCCTTTCATTGGAGCCTTGCTTTACTTAGGATAGCTTCTATATTGATATCCTCGCAATCGTTCACCGACAAGTCAGTTTCCAAATTTAATGCCAACGTATCAAATCGTGATCCTGAACCCATACTCTCCTCTTTTCTGCAGGATTTTAAGAGTAGTCGGCAATCTTCCCATAATTGTTATTGGCTTCGATTAATGTCTCCTCACTTTAGCTGACACATGCATCCAAGGTCCAAATTTGGCTTCATCTGCGTTTGACGGTTCCGCCACACTAGGTTCTTCTGTCGAGGTCCTCAATTGAACCTCCTCCATCATGGGAGCCACTGATATAACATCCTTACTGTCAAGAAGGTTTTCTTTGGATTCAAACTTCTACCGCAATCCGAGCCCACCTTCGTATGGCAATCCCGCTTAGGTCCGCTTAAGCAAGATTCAACCTTCTCATATGAATGTCACCGAACAATTCCGTTAGCCCTCGAACACCTCACGGGCACACAAGTGTTTAAAGTGTTTTCCTAACACACAAAAAGAACAAAAGTGTAACAGGGTAAAGAAAGCAACAAAAGATTTTAAATGTAGCCTAAGCTACCTCTTTCATTAACTCTCAACAAAATGTTAACAAAAGACATGAATACCTCCTCCTCGAAGCACTCAAGGAACTCCCTACTCGAAACCCTTACAATGAGAACTCTCCCCCAAAAGCTCTCTCCTCTGAGTGATTTCTCTTAATAAAGAGTAAATGAATAGGTCTCAACACTAATGAGCTATTTATAGGCTCTTCCAGATGACTAAGAGTCCTACTAGAACTCTACTAGCTAAGATTACAATCTTATCCTATCTTATCTCATAGGATTAAGTTACATCACATTTAAAAGATTACGCCCTATCTAGGAATCATTATCCTTATCCACGAAGATCTCCTCTATCTTCAGATGATCCTTTCACGTTATCTTCATCTCTTAAAGATGATGTTCATCCACTGTGATCTCATCAGCCACGTCATCATGTGCCACATCATCCACAGTTGCCACGTCATTGCTGATGTGTCTTCACCACAGCCTATCCACATATAAGTCCATCAATGCACGTCTATGGACAAGTCCATCTTCTATGATCAAGCTCACTCATGGTGCAGTCTCGTCGCTCCATGACTAAGTACAAGTCACAAACTGAGTTAGTATAAAACCTCGCATATTTCACATACCTCTAACCTGCATCGCCGAAGTCAAGTGCTTATGCACCTCATCACACTAGAATGCCTCGCACACGTTTGTGCCTTCTAGTGCACTCTCAGGCCTCGCATGACTTAGTTTTCCAATTCCGCGTGGCCTCGCATCCGAACCTCACATCTTGTTGAAGATTTCCACCAATGCGCACCTTCACGTATCCACGCATATCAAATCTCCCCTACTCTCGAGATCTACGTCGATACTTCCCACATCCCTTGCCTTCTTGGGAAGTTCCTTGGGTTTTGCTCACCAACTTGCAAGACTTTACCTAGTTCCCTCACCAACACGCCTTCCTTGTACTGACTTGCATGCCAAGCATTGGCCAAGGCTCGCCAGCACTCGCACGATCCCGCAGTCTAGACTTATGGGTCTAACAAACCACCCCCACTAGAATAATTTGATGCCCTCATCGAAATAATCTGTGGCACTCCTCCACGAGCGGTTCCCTCGAAGACTCTTTTGCCAACTGTCGAAGACTGGAGCAAGCCTTCTCTTCCAATGGCACCTTTTTCTCGCACCATCTCCTCTTTCCATCGAGTTTATCTTTGCATGGGCGGTCCTCCACGAGGCCTATACAATTTATAGAGGCGATGTTGTTGATGGCTCCTTCTCCTAACTCATCTTCATCGATCCCTTCTTTGTCCTTCGCGACTACGGAGTTTATTTGCTCCTCGCCCTTCTTCCTCTTCAGGCATTCTTGAGCAAAATGCGGCCCCTAACAGATGAAGCATGCAACTTGTCCCTTCGATTGCTTCTTCTTATATTGAGAAGATTCTCCCACCTTCTCTTTGCCTTTCTCTTGCCATCCCGAGTTCAACCGTTTTCTTGCCCTCTCCGCAGGTTAGAATTGGTGGTGGCAATTGGAAATCCACCAAGGCATCTACTACTGCTATTGCGCTAGGGAGATCCGAAGCTCCATTTGTGCCCAACCTTGCAAGCTGATAATGAAGTTGAACAACTTGTCCTCCTCCGACATGTTTCACACGTCCAACATCACTGATGTGAACTCCCTTACATACTCCCTCACCGAGTCATCTTGCTTTAAACCCTTCAAGTTCCCTCGCTAGTCATAAAGTATTGTTGGGTAGGAACTGGTCCATTAGCTCCTTCTTCATCTTCTCCCAAGTGTCGACAGAAGGTCTACCCGCACTGATATCATTGGAGGTTCTCATTCTCCACCGCAGCTTCGCATCACCCACCAGGTACATTGCTGTGATTGACACCTTCTCCAAGTCCGCCACCTTTTCCGCTGCAAAGTACTGCTCTATATCCCACAGAAAATTTTCGAGCTCCTTGGCATTCCATTTGCTATCGAAAACTTGTGGCTCTCACACCTTCACTATAGTGCTTTCCACTTGGACATCCGTCTCGTGCTTTGCCATCGCATGTTTGAGCACTAACAAATCATAACCCATCTCCTTACAAGCTCTCGTCTGTTCCTCCAGCGCTCTCATTGTTTCTTGAAGCTCCCTCTCCAAGGCTTCAATATGTTCTAACAAAGGAACAACACCCTCATCCGTTGGGGCTAGAGACTCAAGAATCACCTCTATTCTTGTAACCAGGTCCGTCAAATTACTTCCACCAGCCATCACTCTTGATTGGCTCTGATACCAGATGTCACAAAGGTTTTCTTTGGACTCGAACTTCTACCATAAGCCTCGCCCAACTTCGTGTGGCAATCCCGCTTAGGTTCGCTTGAGCAAGATTTAGCCTTCTCACGTGAATGTCACCGAACAATTCCGTTAGCCCTTGAACACCTCATGTGCACACAAATGTTTAAAGTGTTTCCTTCACACAAAAAAAGAACACAAATGTAACAGAGTAAAGAAAGCGACAAGAGATTTTAATGTAGCCGAAGCTACCTTTTTCATTAACTCTTAACAAATTGTTAAGAAAAGACACGAGTACCTCCTCCTCGAAGCACTCAAGGAACTCCCTACTCGAAGCCCTTACAATGAGAACTCTCTCCCAAAAGCTCTCAACTCTCAAAACTCTCTCCTCTGAGTGATTACTCTCAATAATGAGTGAATAAGTAGGTCTCAACACTAATGAGTTATTTATAGGCTCTTCCAGATGACTAAGAGTCTTGCTAGAACTCTACTAGCTAAGATCACAACTTTATCCTATCTTATCTCATAGGATTAAGTTACAGCACATTTTAAAGATTACACCCTATCTAGGAATGATTATCCTTATCCACGAAGATCTCCTCTATCTTCAGATGATCCTTCCATGTGATCTAAATCTCTTAAAGATGATGTTCATCCACTGTAATCTCATCCACCACGTCATCATGTGCCACATCATCCATAGTTGCCACGTCACTGTTGATGTGTCTTTACCATAGCTTATCCGCACAAAAGACCATCAATGCACATCCATGGACCAGTCCATCTTCCATGATCAAGCTCACTCATGGTGCAGTCTCGTCGCTCCATGACTAAGTACAAGTCACCAACCAAGTTAGTATAAAACCTCACATATTTCACATACCTCTGACCTGCCTCGCTGAAGTCAAGTGCTTATGCGCCTCGTCGCGCTCGAACGCCTTTGCGCATCATTGCAGGGTCTCGCATACCTTTGCGCCTTCTCGTGCACCCTCAGGTCTCGCATGACTTAGTTTTCTAACTCCAAACAGACTCGTATCTGAATCTCACGTCTCGTTGAAGATTTTTGCCAATGTGCACCTTCGCGTGTCCACACGTATCAAATCTCGCCTACTCTCGAGATCTACGCTGATACTTCCCGCATCCCTCGCTTACTTCGCAAGTTCCTCGGGTTTTGCTCGCCAACTTGCAAGACTTTACCTTGTTCCCTCGTTAACACGCTTTCCTCATGTCGACTTGCGTGATAAGCATTGGCCAAGGCTCGTCAACACTCACATGATCCCGCAGTCTGGACTTAAGGGTCTAACAGTAAGGTGGTTATAAGGGCAATTGAGAGAGAGGCCTATACTATGTTGTAGGAACTGCAGAAATCAACCTAACAATAGAGGAAAAGGAGTTGAATTCAACTATTCTATGGCATGCAAGACTTGGACATGCAAGGAATAAGAGTCTCTTAGGAATGCTTCAAAGTTCAATAGGTAGAAAAAAAAGTTGGAGATGGCAAAAATTCAATCTCATCAAGCTTAACTTCCAATTGATTTTGAATATAATTTTATCAAATATAATTTTTATATTTGATATGTTCACTTTAAGTCAACTTTAAAAAATTATCAAATTCAATGTCCAAACTAACTTTGAATTTAAGACCAAACTAATTTGTCACACTTAGCGTTAATCTAACTTAGTCCAACCATTTCTTGTTTTTTTTAAAAAAACACAACTTTATAGAAGCGTAAAAAAGATGTTTTTCTAATATTTCGCAACAGATTTTCACATATTTTTGTTTCTACTTCCTCTTCTTGTAAACTTTCTTTTTTTGTTTCTACTTCCTCTTCTTGTAAACTTTCTTTTTTTTTTTAGAACCTCAAATCGCTTCTCTTCTTTTCCATCCCAAACTGATCTCTTTTCTCTCTCATGCTTCTTTATTCTTTTCTTTTCTCTTATGCCCCTAAATCAACTCTTAAGTCCATTTTCTATTTATGCAGAAAGCGAAAGCTTGGACTTTTAACCAGTGAATTTTCGAAACTAATTTGATATTTTTCTAATTATATTATGTTATTTTTCTGATTTTCTGATTTTCTTATTTTCTTATTTTCTATTGACGTCTAATTTTTCTGCATTTTTTGTTTTCCTGGTTTTTATTTCTGCGTTTCTGCATTTCTAGTTTTCCTATTTATCATCTATCTTCGTTTTTCATTTAAAATTGTTTGTTATTATGTGTTTTTGATTTATTTTGGCTTTTACATTTTTGTATTTCATGTTTCTTCATTTCTAGTTTTTTTTTATTTCTGTGTTTTTACGCTACGGGTTTTCCTATTAGAAGTTTATCTATGTTTTTGCATTATCAATTGTTTGTTATTCTACGTTTTTGTCTGCATTTCACGTTTCTGGTTTCTTTATTTTTAGTTTTTTTTTGCGTTTCTACATTATTAATTTTCCTATTTATCGTTTATCAATAATATGCATTACAATCATATTTTTATTTTTATTTTTTATTACAAATTTCAATCAAACAAGTTTTTATTTTTTTAATAAAAAACATAAAATAAAAACTTAAACCCACGGCAAAAACAGAAGTGAACCAAACATTCCTAAACTGCCAAAAGCAAGGTTAGGAATGTTTTTAGAAAACATTATGTAGTAAGAATAGAAGCAGCTTTTAGAAAATATCGTCTTGAATGATCCGAGTTTGACCGAACTTTAGAATGGACTTTAGCTACATCTTTCGATCCGATCCGACCGAATACACAAACTGGAATTATGGCTTTGTCGAGCTTGGTGCTGATGGTGCTCTATAAGCCGGAGGAGGAGGGCGAGGGCTTGAGTGTGGCCGACGATAAACCAGTTTCGATTTGGTATATCCAAGTTCTCTCAGAAGTAAACGACTATCAATCTTCTTCATAGTAGCGATTGGTCTTGCTGTTGGGATGTCAAGTGTGGGTAGGAATCCCACATTGGAAAGAAATGGAGCTAGTGAAGAACATATAAGTGGAAAGGACCCATAAACCTAATGCCTTAAGGTTTTGGGTTGAAGTGTGGTGTCAAGCCCATTAGTATGTTCTCTCACTAGGCCCGTGTTGAAGATCTCCTATGTGTAGTGGGCTCCCCAGATCTAACATTTGCCTCCACTGACCTGCTGCTTATAATCACCAGTATTATCAGTAGCAGACTGAAATATCTTTGATTCTGCATCTGATCGTCCCTGGAATGGAATCCCAATACGGATATATCAAGTTGGTCTTGAAGCGAATTCTGTTGAGAAGAGAGTAGAGTTACAGAAAGTTAACGTGTTGTGCTTCATCGTTATTGTAAGTTGCCTCCATATTTATAGGTGAAAAAGGACAGAACTAGCTACTGACTTCCAGGAACTTTCCCTACTCAACACGTTTTGTCTTGTTAGAAATTGTTCTGCAGACCTAGACCTCTCAAATTCAATCAGTCTTCAAATTAGACACGAGTTTTATAAAAAATCTATGGCCCATCTCGACTTGACCTATTTTCATTCACATACAACTTGGAAGGAGATAGTATTACTCTAACTAGTATGAAGCTCTCTATTTCCGTATAAGGTTGGAAATGGTTGTTCGACAAAAGCTGTAAAGCATATTGGATTTGACTATATGCTTTAGAAAACACGAAATATAGAATATGTTTTTTTTTTTTTTTTGGGTTTCTTGAAGAGATAGGTTACGCGTTTTGGGAAATAGAAAAAATATGGCAAGTGTACAAGTTAAACAAAAAAATGGGACTTCACGTATTTATTAATTTATGGTTGATTGATGACTATTTTTACTTTAATAACTTGGAAAATGATTAAAAGAAAATCAGAAATTGTTAAATTTATAGATATTAATTAGATCAAATTTATTATTTGATTTCAAATTATTAATTTATTAAATAAAAGGTATATTTATGCTTAGTTTAATTAAAAATCTATCACTAAGACAAAATTAAGTTAATCAATCTCTAAATTTAAATAAAAATGAAATAAAGGAGTTCATAAAAATAATTATTCATAATCATATATTAATTATTAAATTAATTTTATGACATATTTAACATTAATTTATTTTTATTAAAGCTCAGACCTAATTAAAAAAGATATTGTTTCATACTTTTAAATTTAAAAAATTGACAGACTAGTATCATCTCTAAAGTTAACACTTGCTTATATAAAATTTAGTGATTTTTTGTTATAATATTAATATATTTTATTTTTATTATATTGTTACATATTTATTTATAATAATAATACTAAATAAATACGATTTAAATCAATTATTAGGGTTTCAAATATCCTTAAATCAATTATTTTTATTAAGCAATTGAAATTTAAAATGAGTTTAATCTCCATCGAAATTTTTAACCTTAAAATGAGTTTAATCTCAATTGAAATTTAAAATCCATCGTATTCACGCCCTGTAGCCCAGTTTGGTCAGAATATGCTGGGCCTAAAGTAAATTAAAAGTAAAATCAGTTTCGAATCCGCTTAAACCCGGTCCGGCCCATGAACAAGAACCTCATGACACGACACCGCTTTAAAGAGCTTTGTCATGTCACGTGAATAAAGATCGAAACTTCAAACCCTAAAACTCCATACTCATTCGTCACAGGCTCTCACATTTCTGCGTCTCTTTTACTTCGAGAATCTGAGAATTTTCCACCTCAAGGTTTGATTTTCCTCTAATTTCGACGATTTTTTCTTCTTCTTTTTTGGTTTTAATAAAAATTCTGCGCTTCGTTTCTGTTTTCTGGTTGTCTTTTCTGGTTACTGCTATTCGTTTTCTTTCATTTTTCCCGCGTTTTCTGAACTGCCAAAAGGACTTCCTGTGCCTTCTTTCCTTTTTGAATGTGTCCAGCTTTTAGTTTTATTTTGCAGTTATAAATCGACCGCGCCTTTATTTCAGATTTGCAATGCTATTCTATTTGTTTGCTATGTTGTTTACTTTGGGTTAGGGATTCTGGGTGTTTAGATAGGAAATGTATGGAACCAATTCGATCAAAATTAGTAGTATGAAGTAAAAACTGTATTACAGGTTGGGCTCTGTTTTTACATTTTGAAGATATCTTATTTTCTTTTAGATCTATTTTAATCTTGTTTTTCACGTTATTGATTTGAGTAGTTACTCATCATTGATTTTAGGGTTTTCTGACGCTTTTTACATTTCAAAAGTTAAATTAATTTTTAGTTTTGTCCATTGATTCTTGATTTTACTATCCTGTTAATAGAAGATAAAGAGATTTTGCTTAAAAAACTCGTCGGTTTGTTAATGATCTAATAACAACCATATAATGTTCTCTTTCTTCGCATCTTTTAAAATATTGATGCTAGATTATTGTATGAGATGTTTGCTTTAGATTGGTACTGACTACATTTACTCTATTTACAGAAACCATGGCAGACGATGCTCCGAATGAAGTAACTGATGAAGTGGCAGAAGTAAGTTGCTCTCCCTTTTGTTCTCATGTAATAAAGTGGATTGTGTAAAATGATTTTGAACATGATGGAGTTTTTGTCGTAGCTTGCCCCCTTTGATGCCACTAAGAAAAAGAAGAAGAAGAAGTCCACTCTTCAAGATCTTTCTGATGATTCTGTGGACAAACTGGCTGAGAAAACTGAATCTTTGTCCGGTATCTTCGTTTACGATCTTTGCTATGTTATTTAGCAAGTTTTTTGGGATGATAAATGTGCTATGAATGCCCTTTGTCTTTCTTTTCTACTTATTTCTCTTTGAAATTGCAGTGTCTGATGGACTTGAGAGTAATTTTGTTGGTTTGAAGAAGAAGAAGAAGAAACCTGTGAGTCTAAATGCATTTGATGAATCCATGGGCCGTGGGTTTGTAAATTTTGCATTGTATTCCTATTTACAGCTTCACAAACAAATGACTTTTGGAGATCCGATTGACATTACAGGTAGAAAGTGGTCTTTTGAATGAGGAGATAGGGGATGCTGGAGATAATTTGGATGGTAATATATAAAATTAGTGACGTGTGTGCTTATTAGTGTATATTTTTCCATAACTTTGTTAAACATTAGTAATTGATTCTAACTCTGTTCCTTTGTTTGACAATCTAGATCATGCGGATGAGGATGAGCAAGGTGAAGGGATATCTCTACAACAGCAGCGTTATCCTTGGGAAGGAAGTGACCGGGATTATGAATACGAAGAGGTAAAATGATATTTCAATGGAACTAATCCTTTTAAACTAGGGGAGAAAAGAAAGCTTGTTAAAGGCATGCTATTAGTTGGTGCTGGTGCTAGGAATTATGGTATAGGTCTTTACGTTTCTGGGTACTATCGTATGAATTATTGTTCAGCTTCCACACACCTACATAGAAAACATACATGTGCATCCATCACAGTTATAATAATGCAAAAAGAACAAAGAATCCTTTCATACTTCTGTCTCCATATTTTGACTGATCCTATACCTGTATTATTGATGTGAGTGTGTGGGCTTTGAAGTTTAGAGACCAAGACTTTCTTTTATCACTATCTCCATAATTTGTCATATTTCCAACTTTGTGATATAATCTTCTTTCATTTTAACTTCTTTTATGTATAACTTGCATAGAACTTTGTTCCCAAGATGGAAGCTAGAACACCCTTGCAATCAGTGTGAACTTTAACTTCCTTTGAGTTTTCATGCAATATGTCTACCCTTTGGTGGATGGTATGCAGCCATTTTCTTTATCTTTATGCTATCTTGGACTAACACGACTATCTTTTTTGCTGCATCATATGAGCAGCTCCTTGGTAGGGTATTTAACATTTTGCGTGAGAACAATCCAGAGCTCGCTGGGGATAGGCGTAGAACTGTTATGAGGCCACCACAGGTTCTTCGTGAGGGAACAAAGAAGACTGTATTTGTGAATTTCATGGATTTATGCAAGACGTATGCTTTTATAATATCCTCTTTAACCTTTTTCTTTTGAAATACAGTCGTAATGAATTTATTAATATAAGAAAGAAGAATAGTTATATACTAAAATGACATATATATATATATATATATATTTGATATTAATGCACTTGTCAGGAGATTTAAAATCCCATTGTTGTGAAGATGAATAGTGTGTGCTGAATGTTTATAGAAATCATGGAGTAATTCATAAGGAAAGAGAACATACGAGGCATCTTCTGACTGCACTACCATGTTGCTCATAAAGATAATTGTTTATGATCTTTTTCTAGGAAACTAAAGTTTCATTTCATCCTCCCTTCTTTGGTGGATTAAAATATGCAGGATGCATCGACAGCCAGATCATGTTATGGCCTTTTTGCTTGCTGAACTGGGGACAAGCGGATCTCTTGACGGCCAGCAAAGGTTAGTTGTGAAGGGAAGATTTGCGCCCAAAAATTTTGAGGGGATACTGCGTCGTTATATCAGTGAGTAGCTTTTTCTTTTTTAATTGATCCATCATATTCTGGGTTTATTGTCATTCGTTTCCTTCCCTCTTGTTATTGGCGTCACAGACAGCTTTTTCTTCTCCATTATTGACAGATGAATATGTTATTTGTCTCGGGTGCAAAAGTCCTGATACTATATTATCTAAGGAGAACCGTCTATTCTTCCTCAGATGTGAGAAGGTAATGGTTTATATATCCCTGCATCTCCTCTCCCTTTCCAGTGTCCGTTAAATCTCACACCCTTCTCAGCTCCAAGCATTGACTTTTACTAGCAGAGAGGTTGCCTGAGTGATCGTTATAACATGATGCAATCATGGATCATATTTGATCTATTTTGACATCAAACACTCCTGAAAGTAAAGGTCTTGTACAAATTATTGGGATTGTACTACTATTTTCATCAAGAAATTTGATGATATGTGTGTTTAAGTAGGTAATGATGGACTGCAGTTAGACTGTCAAATCCTAGATTATACATGCAATAGTTCATATAATTAATGATATTACATCACAGTGGATCTGTAAACTAACAAAACCTTGTTAAGATACTTGGGATAATTCGTAGATTTTGTGGGCATGGCTTTGTTCTGTTAAAAACTTTATTAAGATTTGTGAAAGTAGTATGGCGTTGACAGGCTTTGTTGGTAGTGTCTTAGAGAAGATAGTTTTCAAATGTTCTCTTAAGAAGGCCGGTGATGACTGAATATTTGCCTACATTGTCAGATTCTCTGGTATGACAGATACATATTGAAATTTGCTCTGAGGCCTAATTAAAACCCTTGATGTGGCTTTAACAGCATTGTTAAAGTAGAAGTATTTGCGTTAATGAACTTAAATAATTTGATGATTGGATGAGATTGATATGGTTTTTTGTCATCAAGAGAATTTGATGTTATGTTCAAAACCAGCTGAAGCAGTTTATGATGGTGCACATGCTGCAGTTATGGAATGTTATTACCTTTTTTTTAGATATCTGGAAACAGTTATTAGGCTTTGTTCTTATGACATCATCTTGGTGGTAAACCTAATTTTATTGGTGGAAGTGCTATGATTTTGCAACTGTCTTTGGTGCTACCTGAGAATATTATCTCAATTCCGATTGTTCTGTTAAGGAGGCCGGGATAATAATTGATTTACCTACATTGTCTGATCTTTGGTATGACGGATACATTATGTTTAGTTCTGAGGCCTTCTCGTTAGCATTAATGAAGTTAAATAATATTTGGTGGTTGAATGAGATTGATTTGGCAGCTATTGTCATAAAGGGAATTTGATATTGTGTTCAAAATCAGTTGAAGACACTTATAATTCATTAATGTATATGGAAATGTTCTTAGGCGTTTATTCCTGCTACAGCTGATGAAAGTGCTATGACTGTTAACTGTCTTTGGTGCTATCTGAGAGTGTTGTCTAAAATTTAATAGCTTGCGACTGTTCTCTTAAGGAGGCCTAGGATGATCGATGATTTGCCTACATTGTCAGATCCTATGGTGTGACAGATACATTTTGTATTAGTTTGAGGCCTTCTTATTAGGATATTATAGTTGGATTTAACAGCCATGTTAAAACTATAAGCATTTGCATTCCACAGTTGGAATAAAGCAAGATAATTTGATGATTGAATGAGATAGATTTTATTGTTATTCTACTTTACTAGTGAAGTTTAAAATTATGCTGCCAAATAACTTACTGAGGAATAAGATGGTTGAAAGATGTCTTCATCGCCTGTTTGCACCTGTTCTTAGAGTTTGTGGATATATCCCAAGTACCATAAATCTGTTACTGTTATCCTGAATGTTCCCCTTGTGTGTTGGATATTGATCTTTTAGTCATGAATTACTCTTTTTTCCTTTTCGGGTTGACACCATGAACAATATTATTACGACCATTTCTAAATGCAAGGGCATAATTTCGTTGTCAGTTCATGGTTGTTGGAGCTGGTTAGTTAACTGTTTATGTGAAGATCTTTCTACCATTACACAGATGTACTTTATCATTCATTTTAAATTTCTCAAATTCTTAATCAACGCCACTGATTTCCTACTCCATTTGTTACATGCAGTGCGGTTCTGGACGGTCAGTTGCGCCTATCAAAGCTGGTTTTGTTGCCCGTGTTGGCCGGAGAAATACTGGTGCTTGAGTTTCTTCGATATGGTTTTGGTATCTCCTGTTGTTAATCCTGATTTTAGCCGTAATTTAGTAAGGCTTCTTGAGTACAAGTACAAGAAGTGCTCTTTTTGGGATGGCTGTATCTGGCTTTTCATCTGTGCCGTATAAGTTGTTGCTTATACACACAAATCCAAATACTTTGCTAATGCAATGAGTCATATATGAGTATTTTCCTTTGCATGATACTTGTTATCAGAGTGCGATGATATTGATTAAACTCAAATCTAATAATCACGAAACCTGAGTTCAGAATTTGAAGAGCGTCACAATGCTGGAATGTGTGGAACTGGTCTTGTAGTTTCTATAATTTGACAATGAGTTCAACCAGAGTGTTGGTACTGATCTATAAAAGCATGGAAAACGATGAAATGAAAAGAGTGAAAACTGATCGATCAACTTGGGATTTATAGATGTTTTTTATATGGGGTAAAGAGAAAATGGAGACATTCTGTCGAACATAAGCAGAATGGTGCATTTTTGTTATTGCATACAACGCCATTGGAGAGCAGTTAAGAGGAAAGGAAACTGATCTTTCCCACTGCTTTAGTTAAGAAAATCTGAGGAGATCAGGGCAGTTGAAGTATGAATTGATTATTAGTGTCATATATATTTAGAAACTCATTTTCTTTTGATATATATATATTGATATGATTTTAAGATTTTTTAAAAAATGAACAAATGAAATCTATTGTTAAACTGAGCCTGCGAATTGTTACACTAAAAATTTATGGTAACAAAAACAAGAACAGGATCTTATAAAATGGAAACTAAAAGAGAGTTTCAGAAATTAAACCATGTATAATATCAAAAGTTCTCTTATCAAAGCTCGTCATGACGGCTTACACCTCCATGATCATCTTCTGAAAGTTTCTCTTTAACTTTGTCTGCTGTCTTGTGTACTGCACCTTCCACAGCTTCTGCAGCAGTTTTAGCAGATTCCTGTGCCGTCTTCTTGCTTCTCTCAAAACTCTTCTCTGCTGCCTCCTTCATCCTCCCTGCAGTCCCACCACTCTCACCGTTTCCACCTCCAGAATTCACTTCTGAACCTCTAAAGCTGTCGAACAAAACTGCCATCAATCATCAACTCAAAAGCTGTCCCAAAACCAGAACACAAATCGGATGATGAGAACTCATGTCAGTCTTACTCTAAATTTGGTGTGAAGTACTTGAACTGCACGTCGCGGATGATGGTTTTGAATTTCTCCCAGGAACTTTTGTGGGATTTCTTGAACATAGAGATTGTGTCAATCACCATCTTTGCAAGAGGTTGCTTCTCTTGCATGTTTACGACTCTGTGTTGCCCTTCCTCGCCAACAACTGGAAGAACTTGAAGGAAGATGATGATGATGATGAGCAACAGAAGGATCAGTGCTCCACTTCTGATTCGTAAACATTCAGCCATCGTGAAGATAATGATGTTCTTAGACCAGGATGGATCTAGTTTTGTATAGTAACCTGAGTGGTTGTGAAGTATTTTCGCATTCTATGTACTGAAAAGAGTTACGTGGTGTGTGGCACCTTTCTTGTAGGTTTCCTCAACTGTAACACTCCAAACGTGGTGGAGAACTTCAAAACAGGGAATAAGAATTTTTTTAAGAAAATAAGAACTTATAATATATATAGATACAAATTAATAACAAAATGTATAAAATCAATTTATTTAATACTCTAGTGTTCTTTTATTATTAATGTTTTAGAGGTAAGAGTTCAGGTTTTATTAAATTTTAAAAAATTAAAAGTAAATTGAACAAAATTGAAGCTTAGGTTTTACAAATAATCTTTGATTTGCAAATATTAAAAAAAAGATTAAAATTATTTAAAAATTTGAATATTCAGCAATTTGGAAAAAATATTAAGAAATATGTTTTAAAATTAAGAATTAAAAGACTTGAATAAAAAATATTAAGTTCAAAAGTTAAATATAATTTTAAAAGAGCGCATTTATTAATTCTAATTTGGCATAGAATATAAATGGTATGAAGCAATTTACAAGTTATAATGAACTAATAATTCCAAAATTTTCAGCCACACCATCTTAAAAAAAAAATACCAAGCCTTAGGTCTTTTGTGATTTAGTGAATTTTTTTGAAAAATCTCAATTTTTAAAATTTTAAATTCTAGAAATGCTATTAACATAAAAACATAATTAAACTTAATTCAAATTGATTAGATTTAAAATAAAATAATAATTTATTATTATTATTTGTATTTATTTGTATAAATTAAATTTAAAAGCTATGTTAATGTCACACATGTTTATTGATATATTTTCACATAAATTTACAAAAAAAAATTAAATTAAAACAATTAAAAATTCATAATTTTAAAGATTAAAAAGCTTTCTTAAAATTAACCAAACATGAGCTTCTTTTATTTTTATTATTATCACAGGTTACATCCAAGTAGAAAAGCTCTAGTGCACTCTCAGGCTTTGACACAGCAGTTAAAGTAGCTGAAGATGCTCCTCCTTCCCTGTTGAAACAAACATACCACCAACACCAGAGAATCAGAACAAAAGTTACCTAACACATTCTCTGGCATGAACTGAGAAAAGAAAGCTGAATTATAGAAAAATACAAAGTTATCAGTTAATAGATTCTGTTCTGCGGCATGTGATGTGCCATGTTCTCTTCCCTATAGCCTCAAAAAAGTTGAAGCCAAGGGAAGCATATCTGTCACAGAACAACCATATTCTATGGACCAAAGCTTCCATTGCACGTGAATCACTTGAGAAGTACGTGTCCCGAACGGTAATGTAGAAGAGGATGACCCTCACTTCCCTACGTGGGAGGGCACACATCTCTATAATGCAAGTACCTCTTAAAGGAAGTTATCTTTTAGTCTATACATTGGATCTCTAACTTGAGCGTTGAAGGGATAGGTCGAATTCTGAAACATGGGATTTATCGGTTTAATGATTTAGTCATAAGAGAGTTCATTAGAGGAGGTAACAGACTAAGTCGAACTTATGCATACTAAGGTTCGGGCTCGATTTTGAAAAAGAAATATAATCAAATGACAATCTTGATCCAAGTTATTATTTGAAAATCCTAAGACATTAAGAAGTTCAATCAATTAGTCATTAGAGAATCTATCGACGGTGGAAACAAGCTTGGCTGAACTTATGTAATCTGAAGTCTGAACTTGAGTCTAACATAGAATTCTAAATCCAAACTCGATCGAGTCCAAATACTGGAGTCAGAACCCGAAAAGTTTTGTCAAATCGAAACCTGATCAAATAAGACTAAACTCAGGTTTTTCTGCCATGCCTAGAATCTATGCAAACCTTAAAAGTTCTTAGACAATAACCTCCTAACACTTCTCTTCCAAGTTCCAAATTACCAAATAAGAGAATTTTCTGAACTACCCTTCTCTTTCCATTACCTTAGTTAGGCAAATATCTTATAAAGAACTGTCATACTTAACTCTAGACTAAGTTTTCATTGGAAGCTTTATACTATCTTTGCGCTAGTTGCTGCCAACACCAACTCAATACCATAATTGACTCACAAAATCTCCACCAACCCCACCACGTTTATGCCACTATCATTATATTAATAACTATCAATACTGCTTCTTATAGTTGTATCTGCACTTGATGCTTCTGATTAAACTATGCAATGGAATCTTACAGTGGGCGAGTGTTCGTGACTCTGATGGTAATGTTGATGATCATTTCTGTGTTCAGCTTTAGGCATGGTGGCTGTAGGATTAATGAACTCATCTTCATTGCCAAGACTGGCTCTTGAGGCGTCCTTCTTGTTCTGCTTTCGCATTTCTCTGATCTTTGAGAAATCCACAGAGTAATCTGGCACTTCACCCTTCTGATCCCAATCCCCAAACTGTGGAACTGAAAGCCAAGGACCATTTTTCTGCAGAACAAGCTAAGTTCATCAGACAATACTAAGAACCACATATACATTAAAGTTAGCTAGTTCTGATCATCATCATAAAACTAATGGCATAGATATTGGAGCTTAGGCTCTCCATTTCATGTTTCATTATCTGAATATGTTTTGGTACGTTTTAGAATTCCAATTTCTATGCAAATTTGGTTCGATGGAGTACATATGCCACAGATTCTTGAGTTTGAAAGAACTGTAGAGAAAAGTAAACTTTTTGACTTAGGAAGTTGGAAAATGAAGCAAGATCGTTAAACTGTTTTTAGGTTACAGATTAACCTAAAAGGAGTTTCAGAAGCAAAACATTCACTTGAAACGTAGATTTTAGCTTCAAGAAGTTTTAACAAATTCTTCACACACCCACTCTTGGAAAGGAACAAACAGATGCAGCAGAATCTCAAGAACACACAAAACTAACAAAAACCATACCAAGTTTATTCCTTTATAAGACTAAAAGAAGAGAAAAGGACTAAAAGAAGAAAGAAAGGCAAGTCCTTTTTTCTTCTTTCACTTTCTTTTCATGGTAAACAAACAGCACATCAAGAAGCAGAGTCCACCACAAAAGCACAGATAAAGGCCATAGAAGAGAGAAAGAGAGAGTACCCCTTTTCCACCCTCCATGAGAAGCTTCAAGATCTCCAAAAAAAACGGATCAAAAAGCTTTAAAAATACTCTACAGCTGTGGTGGACAAGTACTCCAGATAAGAATTACCTACACTGCAACTAAAAGCAGAACTCTGTAAAGCTTTACATATGGATTCTACTCCTAATATATGAAGCAGAAGAAGAAAAATGAGTGAAGCTTACAGCAAGAAGACAGCTTGACTACTACTACTACCATTCCAATTTCCTAGCTTTTGACAAGAAAGATTGATGGTTCGCTTTACAAAACACGTATTGGCCTTTTTTTCTCTTCTTTTTATGTTGTATTTTACAGAAATGGGTTTCTCTTACACCTTGTATTACGAATTTTGCCCTTTACTTTCAGTGTCTTTCGTTCCACGTACTTTCGTGTAAGAACTGATCACTTCGAGCTGTCTCTTACGAACATCCAAGAGTAACGCTGTCAGGGATAACACTACGTCGTATCATGTTAACCCTAAAAGCATATAAAGGAAAATAGTTTTTCATTGATCACATAAAGAAATATATTTATTATCTTATTATTAATAAATATTTCAAAATACAATTATTTTGATTTAGCTATAGATTAATGGACACATAATTATGATTACTCACTTAAATTAATAAATAAATAGTAGATAAACCCTTAAAGAATAATAATAAATAGTCTATATAATTTAAATTTGATCCACAAAAGCTTGACAATTAGGCTTAGAATTGACTCAGCCAGTCTGACCTATCTTAAAGTCAACAAAATCAAACTTCCAAATTGCCCATACCAAACTCAATCTAAAGCTTTATAGTTATAAAAAAAAATTGTTTTTAAAAAATGATGTTTTTTTTTATTTTAAAAGTAAAAAAATTAGGCTAAGTTAGATTGAACTAGGCTTCTATTTGATCAGAGCTCAAGCTGCACTCGAGTCTCAACAAAAACTGTCAGACCGAGCTTAGACCTAGGTGAGCTCGGCCCATCTCAACTTATTATTACCCCTAAATTCACGTTTCAATTCGATGCCAAACATGACTTTTTCAAACCAAAGTAACAATCACTTCTTAAATACTAATCCTATTTGAGTATTTACTTTACAAACATTTATGTTAAGGCGTCAATTTTCAGTTAAATATCTTATATATTTGTCTCAAACCAAGTGTTTGATACTGCGAAATAATCAAAAAGAGAAAGAAACTTGCATTAGTGACAAACTTATCAACTTATTTACTTGCACCCATAAATATTTAAATAGTTTAGAAACTCAATAATTGATTTACATATGGTTTGGGTTCAATTATCAAAATAGTGATTAAATGTGTCTTTAACTATTATCATTTTTAATTTTTTTAACTATTATCATTTTTAATATATATTTTAAATAAATTAAATTTGTCGTAAATATTAATCTAAAAATTAAAATTCAAAACTTAAATATTCAAAGATTCATAAATAAAATAATACATTGAATCGAAATTTAAAGTTAACAAATCCATTTAAGTTTAAATTTAAACTCAAATTCAAGCTCACTATATTTTTACTTAACAAACTATAATAAATTAATCAAATCTAATGATCTAAAATTAATATATTAAAATCAAAGTTAATCAAACTTAGAAAAAAAAAAGACCTAATCGGTATCTACTACATCTCTTTTATAAGTTTGACAATAGATTAAAACTAAATGAATATGAAGATGACCTCTTAATAGATAGCTTAAGATTAGTTTAAAGTCATGGAGCTTGAGTTTAAAGGATTTTGATTAAAAAAAATAATGTCACTTTAATCTTAATTTTCTTATATTTACAGTATAGAACTTTCAAGCGAGCTTTTAAACCTAAACTTTATCAATTTATATTCAACTCGTTAACTTCAGACTAAACCTAATCTAATTTGGCAAAATGCATACCTAACATAAGACTAGAAATTGCAGAGTGGATAAAAAATGGAATTAATTACCAAGAAAAGAAAATGCAGGAATCCGAGTACAATCCATTAATGGAACTATGAAGATTTTTGAACAAAAGAGCAGGAGCTTGTAGTGGACGTTGTTAGCGGAAGTGTCACGTCTTGGTATACACGTGGCTTGAAAACAGAGGTGCGAATAATATTCCAAAAATCCTCGCATTGTTTGAGTCTTCCACTACTAGTCTTTGACGTGAAAGTCCTTGCGTGGTAATATGTTGACCGACGATGTTCAGTTCAGAGTCACACTCACACCCCTCTCCCTGGTCCCTATACATGCAAAGAGCACCTTACCAGAACTGTTAGAAAACATCAATCTAAAACACAATCATATAGATTATATTAAACAGGATTGTTACATATGTATATCATAAACCAAAAATACATATTTAGTTTATTATTGTAATTTCACCAGTTAAAAAACTTTATCACCAACTTTAATTGCAGAATGCTTCATTTATTTTTTGTATTCTCTTTCTTGATTTTTTAAAAAAATCAGCAACCATACACACAAATGCATATATATAACGTTGCATTCTTCGGATAACTACTCTTTGTAGTTATTTCATAAGTCTAAGGACTATTATATCCTTCATGGGTGTAATAATAACTTATATCTCTCATTCACATATGATAGGTTTAATCTTAAAAACAAACTCTGTAATGCTTATACTTGTTCAATAACCGGTGTAACCAGCATACGACGAGAGCACAGTGCTATATATTTGTTAAGAGTATATGACATCTCGATTAATAAATTGATTCTGGGACTTACGTGTCCTTGAGTAGACATTGTATACTATGCCCGAGGTCATATCTCACATTTGAATTTTTCTTTGATCTCATTTAATTTCTTGAGTCATGACTATATTCAAGTTCTCTACCAAAGAAACGATAGTCATCTATGAATACTTTTCATGTGAGTCAATGATTAAAAAATGACCTTCCTCTGTTCTTAATTCTCTCTTGAATTAAATTTAATTTGTTTTCCTAGAGTTATTCCATAGGATCGCATCTTCCAAGATCTTTTTGCAAATACCTAAAGTAGCAAATCTTAAATTTAATTCTCAAGAATGAAACAAGAGTCAAAAAGGTATATGATGAGGTTAACCTCAACCTCAAGGATCTCACATAATGTAAGATGAGATCTTGCGACTTACATTAATCCCTTTTTGTGGTTAGTTGTGCTCATATGGTACGAGTCATGTGCTACAGTATTTATTCTTTTCATTTAACTTGAATATCTTTCATTCAAGAAATACCGTACATATGATAGTTCAAACATACTCAATGTTTAACTTGAGTTCACTTGACTACTCAAAACAAACTTATTCAGAACTCACATCTGACAACATAAGACAGATACAATGATTAACAAATCACATTGAACCAATTTCCTTGTATCATTTATGGTTTAAGTTTCTCGCTCTCAATTATCACCTAGATAATAAACTTTAAACATGCCTCATCTCTAGCGAACATAAACACTAGAGGTGATTTCCCATGTGAGAGGGCTAATCTATAATCTGTCTCATATACTTATGATTCATCCCAAAATATATTTATACACAAACACATATATTCATGAATCAAATTATACACAATGTATAATCTTCATCATACATTATATTCAAACATATGACATTAGACTAAGTGAACATACATAGAAATTGGCTTTGTCATTGGGTCTACTATCATATCTCGAGTAGATATATATAGCATGTTCACTTCTCCTCGTGCAACTATATCTTTCACATAATTGTACTTGGTATCTATGTGCTTTCTTACAATGAAATTTGGGGTCTTTAGTATAAGTGATTACAGCTTGACTATCATAGTTAATGGTCATTGGATTAATTTTGCTTTTAATGACTCCTAAATGCACTAGGAATCGATGAAGCCACATATCTTCTTGTACTGTAGTTGAGAAGGTTCCCCTTAAATACCTCAATATTCTCTTTACTGCTTTCTAATATGCTTGGCCTGAATTTGATTTATATCTGCTCACCATCACAACAACGTAACAAATATCTGGTCTTGTACACATCATTGCGTACATAAGACTTCTAACTGCACTAGAATAGGGAATATTCTTCATTTGTTCCTATTTTTGTGGTGTTGATAGGCAATTTCTCTTACTAAGGCCTTCATTTTTAACAATAGGATTATCAATTGGTTTGCAATCTTGCATACGGAATCGTTCAAGAATTCTTTAAATGTACATTACTTTTGAAAGCGATAACAATCTCTTTGAACGATCTCTTAAAATCTTGACTCCAAGAATATATGCCGCTTCACCCATTTCTTTTGTAACATCCCATCCCTATATTAAGGGTTTGGACCTAAAATTTCAGTACATGTGAGCTCAAATAGAAATTTAGACAAAGCATTTTCTTGTTCATGCATCATGTTAGCATATATGCACATAAATACGGAATGTTTCCACATAAAAAGTGGTACATGCATTCATTGACAACTTCTGGGTATAAAGGGTATTAAATGTGATTTTTATTAAAAATGAGGAGTAGACGGAGTAGAAAGAGTGATATTGGTATTAGTTGTGATAAGGAAAGATTTAGAAACAATATTGGTAGTGGTCTGGAAAATATTGACTGAGTATGCTTCAGTCTTTTAGCCACAACATTTTTTTTAGTCATCCAAACTAGATGATTCTTAATTTGGATTAAACTAGAGATATATGGCTACATTTTGTATGAAGACACCGAATATTAATTATGTCTCTAAGAGTCTCAAAATTTGTCATGAAGTGAAGAATTGGGTGTAGTGTTGGTGAATGAATGAAAAATTTATCTTCGGGCTTTAGGGGTAAAATTGGGATTGTTATAAATATATTTGGGCAAAGTTGCCTTCTGAATAGTTGTATATCTCTCTTTTATCTTTCCAATGGTATATTATATGAAAAATTTAGACATCAGAGTGAAAGGTTACGATCTTTACAAGTAGAGACCTTCTGGAGCAAAAGTAAGACGAAGTTACTGTTCATCGTCTGATCACTGTTCATCGTCTGATCACTGTTCATCCAAATCTCATGACGTCAGCATCGTCTCACTTTAGCTAGAATATATTCTAGCCCAAATTTGATCCCCTAATGATAGAATTAGCCTTTGAGGTCTTCATAAGAGTTTTAGCTTTGGAAATTCTCTTTCAAACCATATAAAGAACTCCTTAATCCGATATTTGTAGGAAACGTTATGGCAATTTTCCCAACCTTGAATCGTCTAATGACATAATTTTCGTCTCAAAATGATGCCATATTGTCTGCTTTGTCTTTGACCCCTCAAATAAAAGAATTGGCCTTTGAGGTCTTCATAAAAGTTGTATCTCTTCAAAGAACACCTCAATCAGAATTTGGTACAGAAAGTTATGGCTGTTTCCCCGAAATAGGTTAAGTATAATTAAGTTCATAAACATAGTTGCTTCCTTTGACCATAAATTTTTCTCTAGACCTCCAAATGACTTGATTCTTGAACCATTGGATTCGTAAGACTTGTCTCTACAACGTCTCCAAAAATTGAAGCTTTATAAAATTAATGGAGAATGATTGAGTGAAAATAGTAGGACGGGTACAGTGAGTGTGCTCTTAAAGGATCTGAACTGGTGCTATCCCATTGAACATACTTTAGTATTTTGATGATTTTGGGATCAGTAGAACTACAAATGAGATTATTTCTAATTTGTGATAAACTAGAGTCATAGAGCTACAAATGATATGAAGAAATTGGAATCTAATTCAGTCTCTAAGATGTGTAAATTTCATATGGAAGTTGTGTATAGTATACCGTTATGAGCAAGAGCAGTCCAAAAATGTTTGAAGTATATCTTTTGAATCTCTAAACCAAATTGAATGATTTCATTGGCGTTAGAAACTTAAAACAAAGAGGGACGTTTTGTAGAAGAAAGTGTTATGTCAGAATGTTTAAGGATATTTTTGGCAAGACACTTAAGCTTAAAAGAACATAAGCTTATAAGGAAGGATAAAATGGACTTTTTGGACTCATTA